>JACBWV010000045.1:6636547-6877951 GCA_013435795.1 Chlamydomonas sp. ICE-L
TTGCTCTCCCTAACCCCTCACTTCCCTGCATCGC
Organism: Chlamydomonas sp. ICE-L; assembly: GCA_013435795.1. NCBI lineage: Eukaryota > Viridiplantae > Chlorophyta > Chlorophyceae > Chlamydomonadales > Chlamydomonadaceae > Chlamydomonas > Chlamydomonas sp. ICE-L. Next base: position 6,636,582 of record JACBWV010000045.1, read on the forward strand.
CTCAACCCTGATTTACCTACTTCCCACCCCATCGCCCCCGCCTTCCCTCACCCCCGCAACCCTTAAAATCCACCTCCCCCACTCAACCCTCCCATCCCACACCCCCCGCAACCCGACGTGCCATAGCTCCCCGACCCCTCAACACCCTTCTCCCTCACCCCCTCCACCCCCCTCACCCATCTGCCTACTCGCCACCCATCAACCCCTCACCGTGCTCTCCCTCACCCCCACATCCCGCAAACCCCTCAACCTGAATGTGCCCACGCCCCCCCCCACCCCCTCCGCCTCACCCCTCTCACCCTAAACGTGCCTACCCTCCCCCCTCAACCCGCACGGCCCATCCATCAACCCTCCTCCCGCACCCCTCAACCCTGAAAGTGCCCACTCCCCACCCCTCCCCCCCGCCTCCCTCACCCCGTCATCACCCTAAAACGGCCTACCTCCCCCCTCAACCCTCACCTTGCTCCATCCCTCAACCCCTCACTCCGCACCGCCCCACCCTGATGTGCCTACTATCGTCCCCACCCCTCACCCCCCCTCTCCCGCACCCCTCAACCACCTGACCATGCCTTCTCTCCCCACGTCAACCCTCACATCCCACCCCCCTTAACCTGAATGTGGCCTACTCTCCCCACGCACCCACCCCCTCCTCCCTCCCACCCTCAACCCCCACCCCCCCTAATCTTATATTCCTCCTCTCCGGCCCCTCGCACCCCTCCCCTTTCTCCATCCCTCACCCCCTTCACTCCCGCAAACCCCTCAACCCTGCATGTGCCCACTCCCACCCCTCGACCCCCTCCTCCTCACTCCCCTCACCCCTAAACGTTGCTACCCTATCCCTCAACCCCTCACCTTGCTCATCCCTCACCCTCACTCCCACACGCCCGCAAACCCTCAACCCTGATGTGTCCCCGCCCCACCCCTCACCCCCTCCTCCCTCACCCACCTCACCTAACGGTGGCCTACTCCCCACCTCACCCCTCACCAAATTGCTCATCCCTCAACCCTCACTGCTTTCGGCATGCGGCCTCAACACTGAGGTTCCTCTCCTCCCCACCCCTCACCCCGCTCCTCCCTCCACCCCCCAACCCTGACCATGCCTACTTCTCACACACTCAACCCCTCACTCCCACACCCCCTCAACCCTGAAACGTGCTACTCCGCCACCTCGCCCACCCCTCACACCCCCTTCTCCCTCACCCCACCCCCCACAACCCTAATCGGCCTACTCTCCCCCCTCACAACCCATCACCTTGCTCATCCCTCAACCCTCACTCCCGCAACCCTTCAACCGCTGAATGTGCCACACTACCCCACCCCTCACCACCTCCTCCCTACCCTCTCAACCCTAAAAACGTGCCTACCCTCCCCCCTCAAACCCCCTCAATTGCTCATCCCTCAACCCCGTCACTCCCGCAACACCAGCAACAACCCTGATGTCCCACTCCCCACCCCTCACCCCTCCTCCCTCACCCTTCAACCCTACACGTGAGCCTACTCTCCCCCCTCAACCCCTCACCTTGCGCATCCCTCAACCCTCACTTCCCACGCTCAACCCTGAATGCTATCCCCACCCCTCACCCACGCCTCCTCACCCCCTCAACCCGAACATGCCTTCTCGTCCCCCACTCAACCCCTCACCCCACACCCCGTAAACCTGAATGTGCATACTTCACCACCCCTCACCCCCGCCTCCCTCCCCCCTCAACCCTAATCGTGCTACTCGCACCCCTCAACCCCTCCCTTGCTCATCCCTCAACCCTCAACTCCGGGGCAACCCCTCACCCTGAATGTGCCCGCTCCCCACCCCGCACCCCCTCCTCCTCACCCTCAACCGAAACGGGCCTACCCTATCCCCTCAACCAAAAACCCCTCAACTGCGCAATCCCTCAACCCCTCACTCCCGCAACCACCTCAACCCTGAATGTGGCCCACTCCCCAACCCGCACACCCTCCTCCCCACCAACCCTCACCCTAAACGTGCCACTCTCAAACCCTCAACCCTCACCTTGCGCATCCTCAAACCCCTCACTCTGCATCGCCTCAACCCGGAATGGGCCTCTCCCCACCCCACCCCCGCCTCCCCTCACCCTCAACCCTGAACCGCCTACTCTCCCCCACTCAACCCCTCACGGCCACCCACACCCCCGCAACCCTGAAAGTGCCTACTCCCACCCCTCCACCCCCGTCTCCCTCACCCCCTCAACCCTAATGTGCCTACTCTCCCCCCTCACCCCGCAACTTGCTATCCCGCAACCCTCACTCCCGCAACCCCTCACCCTGAAGGTTGCCCACTCCACACCCTTCACCCCCTCCTGCCACCCCTCCTCCCTCACCCTCTCACCCTAAAACCCGTGCCGACCCGCCACTCAACCGCAACTTTCTCATCCCCACCCTAACCCCTCACTCCCTGCAACCCCTCACCGGAATGTGCCCACTCCCCCCCTCACCCCCTCCTCCCGCACCCCGTCAACCCTAAACTGCTACTCGCCCCCCGCAAACCCCTCACCTTGCTCATCCTCAACCCCCCGCGTCACTTCCGCACACGCCTCAACCCGGAAGTGCCTACCTCCCCACCCCTCACCCCCTCCTCCCTCACCCCCCTCAAACCCTGAACATGCCTTCTCGCCCCCCATCCAACCCTCACTTCTGCCCCCCACCCCCTAACCTGAATGTGCCGACTCCCCACCCCTCACCCCTCCTCCTCACCCCCTCAACCCCTAATCGCCCTACGCTCCCCCCTCATCCCCCCTCAACCCATCACCGGGCCTCAATCCCTCAAACCCCTCACTCTTCCCATCCCTCCCGCACCCCTCAAACCCGGATGTGCCCACTCCCCACCCCTCACCCCCTCCTCCTCACCCCCATAAACATAACGTGCCTACCCTAACCCGATCCCCTCAAACCACACCCCTCAACTTGCGCTCCCGCAACCCCGCACTCCCTCAACCCTCAACCCTGAATGTGCCCACTCCCCACCCCTCACCCCCTCCTCCCTCACCCCCTCAACCCTAAACGTGCCTACTCTCCCCCCTCAACCCCTCACCTTGCTCATCCCTCACCCCTACATTCTGCACCGCCCAACCACCGGAATGAATCCTACAATACCCACCCCTCAACCCCCCCCCCCTGCCCTCACCCCCTCAACCCTGAACATGCCGACTCTCCCCCACTCACCAACCCCTCAACTTCCCCACCCCCTCAACCCCGAATGTGCCTACTCCCCACCCCCACCCCCTCCTCCCCTCAACCCCTCAACCCTAATAGGGCGACTCTCCCCCGCTCAACCCCTCACCTTGCTCATCCCTCAACCCCTCACTCCCGCAACCCCTCAACCCTGAAATGTGGCCCAATCCCCACCCCTCACCCCCTCCTCCCGCCCCCACCCTCAAACCCTAAACGTGCCTACCCTCACCCTCCCCCCCTCAAACAAACCTCACCTTAGCTCATCCCGCAACCTTCATACCGCACCCTCAACCCGGGAATCTGGCCCACTCCCCACCCCTCCCCCCCTCCTCCCTCACCCCCTCAAACCATAAACGTGCCGACTCATCCTACCCCCCTCAACCCCTCACCTTGCTCATCCCTCAACCCCTCACTTCTGCACCGCCTCAACCCTGAATGTGCCTACTCCCCACCCCTCACCCCCCTCCTCCCTCACCCCCTCAACCCTGAACATGCCTACTCTCCCCCACTCAACCCCTCACTCCCACACCCCCTCAACCCTGAACGTGCCTACTCCCCACACATCACCCCCTCCTCCCTCACCCCGCAACCATAATCTGGGTCCTACTCTCCCCCCTCAACAACCCCTCACCCCTTGCCTCATCCCCTCAACCCCTCACTCCCGCAACCCCCCTCAACCCTGGAATGTCCCACTCCCCACCCACCCCACACCGCACCCCCCTCACCCCTCCACCACCTCACCCTAAAACGTGGCCATTCTCCCCCCTCAACCCCGCACCTTGCCCAGCCCGAACCCCTCACCTCCCGCACCCCTCAACCCCTGAATTTGCCCACTCCCCACCCCTCACCCCCTCCTCCCTCACCCACCGCACTCTAAACGTGCCTACCCTACCCCATCAACTTCCCTAACCTTGCCATCACTCAACCCCTACTTCCCGCAACCCTCAACCCTGAAATGTGCCTACTCCCCACTACTCCCACCCCATAACCCCCTCCACATTCACACCCTCAACCTAAACGTGCCTACTCTCTCCCCCCTCAACCACCCACCTTGCGCTCCCTCAAAACCCCTCCTTCGGCATCGCCTCAACCTGAATGGCCTACCCCCCACCCTCACCACCCCCCTCCTCCCTCACCCCCTCAACCCTGAACATGCCTACTCTCCCCCACTCAACCCCTCACGGCCCCGCACCCCCTCAACCCTGAACGTGCCTACTCCCACCCTCACCCCCTCCTCCTCACCCCTCAACCCTAAGCGTGCTACTCTCCCGCCTCACCCCTCACGTTGCTCATCCCTCAACCCCTCACTCGCACCGCCTCTACCCGGAATCTGCATACTCCCCACCCCCCCCTCACCCCCTCCTCCCTCACCCACCCTCAACCTGACATGCCTTCTCTACCCCCGCAACCCTCACTCCCACACCCACCCCTTCAACCCTGAACGTGCCTACTTACTCCCCACCCCCTCAACCCCCTCCTCCTCCCCACCCCATCAACCACTAATTCGTGCCTCTCTCCCCCCTCAACCCCCACCTTGCTCAGCCCTCAACCCCTCACCTGCACCCCCTCATCCCTGTAAGTGCTACTCCCCGCCCACTCCACCTCCCTCCCTCACCCCCTCAACCCTAATCGTGCCTACTCTCCCCCCTCAACCCCTCACCTTGCTCATCCCTCAACCCCTCACTCCCGCAACCCCTCAACCCTGAATGTGCCTACTCCCCACCCCTCACCCCCTCCTCCCTCACCCCCTCAACCCTGAACATGCCTACTCCCAACCCTCACCCCTACTCCCTCACCCCTCACCCTGAAGCGGGCCTACTGCCTCCCCCCCAAACCCCTCACCTTGCCACCCTAACCCCTCACTTCTGCACCCCCTCAAACCGGAATGTGCTTACTACTCCCCACCCTCACCCCCTCCTCCCTCACCCCCCCGCAACCCGAAACGTGCCTACTCTCCCCCCCTCAACTCCTCACCGTGCTCATCCCTCACCCCCTCAACCCTGAACATGCCTACTCCCCACCCCTCACCCTCTACTCCCACCACACCCTCAAACCAGGCCTGAATGTGCCCCTACCACACCCCTCACCCCTCAACCCGTGAACGTGCATACTCTCCCCCCTCAACCCTCAACGTGCCCACTCCCTCAACCCCTCAAGTCCTGCACACCCTCAACCCTGAATGTGCCCTACTCCCCACCCCTCCCCCCTCCGCCCTCACCCCCCTCAAACCTGAGAAACGTGCCTACCTCGCCCCCCCTCAACCCCTCCCTTCCCACCCCTCAACCCTCACTTCGCACCCAGCACAACCCTGAATGTGCCTACGACTCCCCCACCCGGGCCCCTCACCACCTCCTCTCACCCCTACCCGGAACAGCCTACTCTCCCCCACTCATCCCTCACTCACACACCCCCTCACCCTGACGGCTCCGCTCGCACCCCTCACCCCCTCCTTCCCTCACCACGCCTCAACCCTAATCGTCCTACTCTCCCCCCTCAACCCCTCACAATTGCTCATCCCTCAACCCCTCACCCCACTCCCGCAACCCTCAACCCTGAATGTGCCCACTCCACCCCTCACCCCCACTCCTCCCTCAACCCCCCTCAACCCTAACTGCCTACTCTCCCCACTCAACCCCTGACCTTGCTCACTCATCCTCAACCCCTCCTCCACTCCCGCCCCTCAACCCTGAAATTGCCCACTCCCCACCCCTCAACCCCCTCCTCCCTCACCCCCTCAACCCTAAACGTGCCTACCCTCCCCCCTCAACTCCTCACCTTGCTCATCCCTCAACCCCTCACTCCCGCAACCCCTCAACCCTGAATGTGCCCACTCCCCACCCCTCACCACCCGCAAACCCTAAACGTGCCTACTCTCCCCCCGCAACCCCCCACCTTGCTCATCCCTCAACCCCGCAATTCTGCGCGCATCACCCTGGATGTGCCGACTCCCAACCCCTCACACCCCCTCCTTGACCTAACCCCCTCAACCCTGAACATGCCGACGCTCCCCCCCTCACCCGCAATTAACACACCCCCCTCAACCCTGAAAGTGCCCTCCCCCACCCCTCACCCCCTCCTCCCTCACCCCCTCAACCCTAATCGTGCCTACTCTCCTCCCCCTCAACCCCTCACCTTGCCTCATGCCCCATCACCCTCACTCCAGCAAAACCCTCAACCCTGATGTGCCACTCCCCACCCTCACCCCTCCCCCTCACCTCTCAACCCTACTGCCTACCTCCCCCTCACGCCCTCACTTGCTCATATCCATCCCAAAACCCCACCTCACTCCAGCAAACCCCTCACCCTGGAAATGTGGCCCACTACCCACCACTCACCCCACCCCCTCCTCCCTCACCCCTCAACCCCTAATCGTGCCTACTCTCCCCCTCAAGCCCTCACCTTGCTCATACCCTCAACCCCTCACATCCCACCCGCAAAACCCCTCAACCCTGAAAGTGCCCCTACCCAACCCACACCCCTCACCCTCCTCCTCACCCCCCTCAACCCCTAACGTGCGACTCTTCCCCCTCAAACCCCTCACCTTGACTCATCCCTCAACCCCTCCTCCCGCAACCCATCAACCTGAATGGTGCCCCTCCCCACCCCTCACCCCCTCCCTCCCTCACCCCCCCACCCCTCACCCGCTAATAGTGCCTATTCTCTATCCCCCCTCAAACCGCCTTACCTTGCTCATCCCTCAACCCCATCACTCCTCCCGCACCCCTCAACCCTGAATGTGCCCACTCCCCACACCTCACCTCCACGCCTCCCTCCACCCCCTCAACCCTAAACGTGCCTACCCTCCCCCCCAACCGCTAACCTTGCTTCTCCCTCAACCCTCCCATCCCCGCAACCCCCCTCAACCCTGATGTGCCACTACTCCCCACCGCCTCACCCCTCCTTCCATCACCCCCCTCAACCCTACGTGCCTACGCTCCCCCTCAACCCCCCCACCTTCTCTGACCTCAACCCCTCACTTCTGCATCCGCCTCAAACCTGTATGTGCCTACCCCAAACCCCTCACCCCCCCTACCTCACCCCTCACCTGACAGGCCCGACGCTCCCCCCCTCAACATCACTCTCCACACCCCCCTCAACCATGAACGTGCCTACTCCCCACCCTCCCCCCGCCGCCCGCACACCCCTCACCCTAATCGTGCCTACTCTCCCCCCTCAACCCTCACCTTGCTCCATTCCCATCAGCCCCTCACTCCCGCAACCCCTCAACACGGGATGTGCCCCTCCCCAACCTCACCCCCTCCTCCCTCCACCCTCTCAACACCCTAAACGTGCCTACCCTCCCCCCTCAGCACCTCACTTGCTCATCCCTCCACCTACTCCCGCAACCCCTCACCTGATGTGCCCACTCCCCACCCCCTCGCCCACGCCTCCTGCCCTCACACCCTCAACCCTAACGTGCCCTACTCTCCCCCCCAACCCTCACCTTGCTCCCCTCAACCCGCTCACTTCTGCAACCCCGCCTCAACCCGGAATTGCCGACTCCCCACCCTCACCACCTCCTCCCTCACCACCTCAACCCTGAATCATGCCTACTCTCCCCCACGTCAACCCCTCACTCCCACACCCCCCTCACCCTGAATGTGCCTACGCCCCAACCCCGCACCACTCCTCCCTCACCCCCCCTCACACTAATCGTGCTACTCTCCCCCCCTCACCCTCACTTGCTCATCCCGCAACCCCTACATCTCCCGCAAACCCCTCACTGAATGTGCCCCTCCCCACCCTCACCCCTCCCTCCCTCACCCCTCAACCCTAAACGTGTGCCTACTCTATCCCCATCAACCCCTCACCTTGCGTCAGCCCGCAAACCATCACTACCCGCACCCCGAACCCTGAGGTGCCCACTCCCCACCCCTCACCCCTCCTCCCTCCCCCCTCAACCCTAACTTGCCTACTCTCCCCCCGCAACCCCTCAACACCTCCTTGCTCATCCCGCACCCCCTCACTTCTGCACCGCCTCAAACCCTTAATGTCGACTCCCACCCGCACCACACCCCCTCCTCCCCACCCCATCACCCTGAACATGCCTCTCTCCCACTCAACCCCTCACTCCCACCCCACGCAACCCCCGAATGTGCCTACTCCCCACCCCTCACCCCCTCCTCCCTTCACCCCCTAAACCCCTGAAAATGCCTACTACTCCCCCCCTCAATCCTCACTCCACAACCCCCTCAACCCTAACGTGCCTACTCCCCACCCATCAACCCCCCGATCACCCCCTCCTCCCTCACCCGCAACCTAATCGGCCTACTCTCCCCCCCTCAACCCCTCCCTGGCCTCATCCCCTCAACACTCACTCCCCCTCAACCCCGCAACCCTGAATTTGCCCACTCCCCACCCCTCACCCCTCCGCCCTCACCCCTCAACCCGAAATGTGCCTACTCTCCCCCCTCAACCCCTGACTTGCGCAATGCCCTCAACCCCGCACTCCCGAACCCCACAACCCTGAAGGTGCCCAACCCCCCCCCCTCACCTCCTCCTACATCACTCCTCCCTCACCCCCTCAACCCTAAACGTGCTACTCTCACTCTCCCCCACCTCTCCCCCGCAACCCGCACTTGCTCATCCTCAAACCACCCTCACTCCTGCCACCGCCCAACCATGAAGGTGCCTACTCCCACCCTCACCCCCTCCTCCCTCACACCCACAACCCTGAACACAGGCCTAACTCTCCCCCCCCCTCCCCCCGCACTCCCCACACCCCCTCAACCCTGAACATGCCGACTCACCAACCCTCACAACCCCCCCGCCCTCACCCCCTCAACACTAAACGCGCCTTAACGCTCCCCCCTCAAACCCCTCACCTTTGCTCATATCCCCAAAACCTCACTCCTCACCGCCTCAACCACCCGGGCCGACCGCCCCCCCCTCAACCTCACCTTGCTCATTCCCTCAACCACCTCAACCCTGAACGATGCCTACTCTCCCCCCCTCAATTCCTCACTCCCACAACCCCGCAACCCTGAACGTGCCTATGCCCCCACCCATCAACCCCCTCCGCCCGCACCCCTCAACCCTAATCGTCATACTCTCCTCCCCCGCCCCCCTCAACCCTCACATGCTCATCCCCTCACACCCGCACCCCGCAACCCCTCAACCCGAATTTTGCAAACTCCCCACCCATCACCCACTCCTCCCTCACCCCCTCAACATAATGTGGCTACTCTCACCCCTCAACCACTCAACTTGCGCATTCCCTCAACCCTCACGCGCCCCCGCAACCCCCTCAACCCTGAATTTGCCCACTCCCCCCCACCCCTCACCTCCTCCTCCCCCACCCTCTCAATCCTAAACGTGCCTCTCTACCCCTCACCCCTCACCTTGCTCATCCCCTCAACCCCTCACGCCTGCAACCGCCTCAACCCTGAATCTGCCTACTCCCCAACCCCTCACCCCCTCCGCCCTCAACACCCAACCCTGAACCATCCTACTCTCCCCACCACTCTCCCCCCTCACCCCTCCTCCCCACACCCCCATCAACCCTGAACATCTACGCCCCTCCCCTCACCGCCCTCCTCCCCCCGCCTCACCCCTCAACCTAATCGCGCCTACTCTCCCTCCCCCCCCTCAACCCCTCACCTTCTCATCCCTCAACCCCTCACTCCTGCACCGCCTCAACCCGGAATCTGCCTAATCCCCACCGCCCTCCACCCCCTCCGCCCGCAAGAAAAGAAAGAAAAAAGAAAAAGAAAAGAAAAAACCATCAACCCTGGACTTGCTACTCTCCGCCCCCCTAAACCCCTCACTCCCCACCCCTCCATCCCTGAACTGCCCTAAAAACGTCCCCACACCTCACCCCTCACTCCCTCCCCCCTCAACCCTAATCGTGCCTACTCTCCCCCCTCAACCCCTCACCTTGCTCATCCCTCAACCCCTCACTCATGCACCCCCTCAGCCCTGACGTGCCTAATCCCCACCATCACCCCTTCCTCCTCACCCCCTCAACCCGAATCGTGCCTACTCTCCCCCTCAACCCCTCCCCTTGCTCATACCCCCCTCACCCCTCCACCCCGCAACCAGCAACCCTGAATGTGCCCAACTCCCCACCCCCTCAACCCCTCCTCCCTCAACCCTCACCCGGACGGGGCCTACGCCCCCCCTCAACCCCCCCTCAACCCCTTCACTTGCTCATCCCTCAACCCGCACTCCTTGCACCGCCTCACCCGGAATTTGCCTACGCCCCACACTTCACCCCCTCCTCCCTCAACCGCCCGCACCCTGACATGCCTACTCACTCTCCCCCCTCAACCCCTCACGTCCACACCCCCTCAACCCTGAACGGGCTACTCCCCACCCCTCACCCCCCCCACCTCACCCCCTCCTCCCTCACCCCCTCAACCCTACTCGCGACTACTCCTCCCCCTCAACCCAACCCCTCACCTTGCTCATCCCTCAACCCCTCCCTCCTTCACAACCGCCTCACCTGAATCTGCCTACGCCCCACCCCTCACCCCCCGGCCGCCCTCACCCCCTCAACCCTGAACTGCCTACTCTCGCCCCTCAAGCCATCATCCGTCCCACAAACGCCCCTCAACCCGGACGTGCCGAATTCCCAACCCATCCCACCCCTCCTCCCTCACCCCCTCAACCCGATCGTGCCTACTCTCCCCCCCTCAACCCTCCCTTGCTCTCCCTCAAACCCCCTCAACCCCTCACTGACCCGCAAACCCCTCAACCTGAATTTGCCCACCTCCCCAACCCTCACACCCACCCCTCACCCCCCCTCCTCCCTCAACCCCCTTAACCCTAAATGTGCCTACTCTCCCCCCTCAACCCACCCCTCACCCTTGCTCATTCCCTCAAACCCCTCACTCACGCAACACCTCACCCTGATGTGCCCACTCCCCACCCCTCACACTCCTCCTCCCTCACCCTCTCAATCCAACGTGCCTACTCTCTCCCCCTCAACCCCTCACCTTGCGATCCCGCAACCCCTCACTCCCCTCCCGCAACCCCTCAACAACCCCGATTTGCCACTCCACCCCCCCCCATCACCCCCCCGCCTCCCCTCACCCCCCCTAACCTAAATGGTGCCTACTCTCCCCCCTCACCCCTCACGCCCTTGCGCATCCCTCAACCCCTCACTCCCGCAACCCCTCAACCCTGAATTTGCCCACCTTCCCCAACCCTCCCCTCCTCCCCCCGCACCCTCTCAATCCTACGTGCCTACCTCTCCTCCCCCCTCAACCCCTCACCTGGCTCAGTGCTCATAATCCCTCAACCCCTCTCCTGCACCGCCTCAAAACCCTGAATCTGTGCCTACGCCCCACCCTCACCTCCCTCCCTCACCCCATCACCATGACTGCCGACTCTCGCCTCCCCCCTCACCCCAGCACTCCCACGCCCCGTCAACCCTGAAACATGCCTACTTCCCGCCCATCACCCCCCCCGCCTCCCTCACACCCCTCAACCCCAACCGCGCCTACTCTCCAACCTCAACCCTCACCTTGCTCATAGCCCCAAACCATCACTCCTGCAGCCGCTCAACCCTGTCGTGCGCTACTCTCCACACCCCTCACCCCCTCCTCCTCACCCCCTCAACCCTGGACAAGCATACTCTCCCCCCTCAACCCCTCACTCCCACACCCCCTCCATCCCTGAACGTGCCTACTCCCGCCACCCCTCACCCCCGCCTCCTCACCCCCTCAACCATAATCGTGCCTATCTCCCCCCTCAACACCCCCTCAACCACTTGCTCATCCGCAAACCCCTCACTCCCTCCTCCCGCAAACCCCTCAACCTGAATGTGCCATCCCCACCCCTCACCCCCTCCTCACCACCCATCCTCCCGCACCCCTCAACCCTGAACGTGCCTAACTCCCCCCTCAACCCCGCACCTACCTCATTTCCCTCAACCCCTCACTACTGCAACCGCCTCACCCTAATTTGCCTACTCACCACCCTTCACCCCCTCCTCCCCTCACCCCCAATCAACCCTAACATGCCTACTCTCCCCCTCAACCCCGCACTCCCACACCCCCTCAAACCCGTAACGTGCCTACTCCCCACCCCTCACCCCCGCCTCCCTCATCCCCCTCAACCCTAAATCGTGCCGACTCTCCACCATCACCCCGCACCTTGCTCATCCCGCAACCCTCACGCCTGCCCTCCTCAACCGATCTGCCTACGCCCCACCCCTCACCCACTCCTCCTCACCCCCTCAACCCTGAACAATGCCTACTCTCCCCTCAACCCCTCACCCACAACCCCCCCCTCAACCCTGAACGTGCCTACTCTCCCCACCCCTCAACCCCTCCTCCTCACCCACTCACCCTAATCGTGCCGAATCTCCCCTCCCCCCCCTCAACCCCTCACCTTGCGCCATCCCTCAACACCTCCAATCCTGCACCCCCTCATCCATGAACGTGCCTACTCCCACCCATCACCCCCTCCCCCTCACCCCCCGCAACCCTAATAGTGCCTTACGTCTCCCCTCCTCAACAACCCCTCACCTTGCGCATCCCTCAACCCCTCACTCCCGCAAACCCCCCGCACCTGATGTGCCGACTCCCCACCCCGCAACCCCCGCCCTCACCCCGCACCTGAAACAATGCCTACGTCCCACCCCTCACCTCTCCCTCCCTCACCCCCTCACCTGAATTGCCACAACCACCCCGCACCCCCACCCCCCCTCAACCCGGAACGTGCCTACTCTCCCCTCAACCACCTCACCTTGCCACACCCTCAACCCCGCACTCCTCCTGCACCCCCCTCCAACCGAATGGGCCGCTCTCCCCACCCCTCACCCCCTCCGCCTCAACCCCTCAACCCTAAACGTGCCTACTATCTCCCCATCAACCCATCACCACTTGCCGCACCCCCTCAACTCCTCACTCCCGCACCCCCTCGACCCTGAATGTGCCACTCCCCACCCCTCACCCCCTCCTCCCTGAACCCCTCAACCCTAACGTGCCTACTCTCCCCCCTCAACCCCTCACCTTGCTCATCCCTCATCCCGTCACTCCCGCACCCCCTCAACCCTGAATGTGCCTACTCCCCACCCCCCACCCCTCCACTCCCGCACCCCTCTACTCTGATTTGCCTACTCCCTTTCCCTCAACCCCTCACTCCCTCAACCCCGTCACTCCCTCAACCCCTCAACCATGACCATGCCTACCCCCCACCCCTCAAGCGCAAAACCCTTACCTTGCCCATCCCTCAAACCCTCACCCCTTACCCCTGCCTAACCTGCGAAACCCTTACCTTGCCCACCCCTCACTCCCTCACAACCTTAACCCTGACCATGCCTACTCCCCACCCATCAACCCATCAACCCTCACTTTGCCCACCCCTCACTCCCATCACCCCTTCAACCCTGACCATGCCTACTCCCCACCCATTTACCCATCAACCCTCACCTTGCCCACCCCTCACTCCCTCACCCCCTCAACCCTGACCATGCCTACTGTCCACCCCTCAACCCTCAACTTGCCCACCCTTCAACCCCTCAACCCATCAGCCCTTACCTTGCCCACCCCTCAATCCATCAATCCTCACCTTGCCCACCCCTCAACCCATCACTCCCTCACCCCCTCAAACCTGACTGTGCCTACTCCCCACCCATCAACCCATTAATCCTCACCTTGCCCGCCCCTCAACCCATCACCCCCGTACCCCTCTGATCGAGGTGGTGGTGCAGCCGTTGCGGAGAGTCCTGCTGCTCCCGCTCCAGCAATCTTGCTCTCTGAGAATGCTCTTGTCCAGGTATGTATGTATGTATGTATGTAATGTATGTATGTATGTATGTATGTATGTATGTATGTGCCTTCTAGTCTCACTCGAGCACCTCTTGGGTTGCATCTTTGCATAGGCCTATGCATTTGCATTTGCATTTGCATCCTGTATGTTTCTGTTCCCTTTTCCTGTCTTCCTGTTTGTTCATCTAAATGTGTGCGCCTATGCAGACAGCACAACCAGGCCTCAATGATACGAGCACGTTGGGCGCATACCTGCTTTGTGCATTCTGTTGCACTGCCTGATCTTGCCTGCAACTTGTCACTTGAATGTATTCGTGCGTTGTGCATTCTGCTTGTTGCACTGCCTGATCTTTCCTGCAACTTGTCACTTGAATGTATTCGTGCGTTGTGCATTCTGCTTGTTGCACTGCCTGATCTTTCCTGCAACTTGTCACTGGAATGTATTCGTGCCTTGTCCATTCTGCTTGTTGCACTGCCTGATCTTGCCTGCAACTTGTCACTTGAATGTATTCGTGCGTTGTGCATTCTGCTTGTTGGACTGCCTGATCTTGCCTGCAACTTGTCACTTAAATATTTCCAGCACGAGAACCTTAGGAATCCCAGTGCTTTGATAGGCTCACTTGCACTGCACACCTTGCTTGACTTGCCCATTACAATGTATTTTACAGTACAGGGGTGGCCAAGTACCTGGTTGACTTGCCCTGCCTTAATCAATCAATCAAATAGATCAGTCTTTATAAAGATGATTCATCTATACATATATATATTTAGATAGATGATTAATATGTATGTATACGATAAACTCTATGTGTATGTATATGATCATCTCTCTATATATATATGTATGTGTTCATCTCTCTTTATGTATGTATACGATCATATCTCTATATATATATGTATGATCAATTCTCTCTCTATATATATATGTTTATGTTCATCTCTCTTTATGTATGTATATGATCATCTCTCTCTATATATATGATCATCTCTCTATATGTATATGATTATCTCTCTCTTTATAAATAATATATGCTAATGGGGAGGAGCTGGATTACCAACACTTAATATGCTGGTCTGCAACAAATCAGATGCACGCAACAGATCCAGGAAAGCATGTGGCATTGCAACCAATCCCTCTCCTATGCACATGCACACGTCCTGTCGGGTTACGGATGGAAGCAGGTGGCATTGCAACCAATCCCTCTCCCATGCACATGCACACGTCCTGTCGGGTTACGGATGGAAGCCGGTGGCATTGCAACCAATCCCTCTCCCATGCACATGCACATGTCCTGTCGGGTGAAGGATGGAAGCAAGTGGCATTGCAACCAATTCCTCTCTCATGCACATGCACATGTCCTGTCGTGTTAACAATGCTTGGCGTGTGGTCCAATCTCAAAAATGACGTCTTTGGGGGTTAGAGTTTAGGCTTGCAGTAGCAGTAGTAGCAGCCACGCCTTCTGCTGTCATGCTGTCATCATTGGGGGTTAGGTTTAAGATGAAATGCCATCTTTGGGGTTTAGGGTCAAGGCTTGCAGCAGCAGTAGTAGCAGCAGTAGTAGTGGCAGCATCCATGCATTCTGCTATCTTGCTGTCATCATTGTCATTATCATCATCATTATTGTCATCATCATTGTCATCATTATCATCATTATTGCCATCATAATTGTTATCATCCTTGTCGTGAGTAGCAAAAGCAGCAACAGCAGCAACTCCACCCCCACGATCATAACAAATTCACATTCACTCTTATCCTCAAACCCACACTTCAACTCAACCATATCACGCCCCGTACTCACACTCCATACAACACACTTACACCCACTCACACTCTACTCTCACGTAACACCGACGCACGGCGCACTCCCGATCCTAAACACTCATACACACACTCATACTCATACTCATACTCTCACTTACACTTATACTCATACTCTCACTTACACTCATACTCACACTCATACACACACTCATACTCACAGATCATACCATACCTCACAAGGCATACACAACACGCAGACTCACCTCAATAACACATACTCACACTCATACACACACTCATACTCACACTCATACTCATACTCACACTCATACACACACTCATACTCATACTCTCACTTACACTCATACACACACTCATACTCACACTCATACTCATACTCTCACTTACACTCATACACACACTCATACACACGCTCATACTCATACTCACACTGCCAGAACACACTCAGACTCATTCAACCAGACTCATACTCTCCACTTACACTCATACCAACACGTCATACCCACGCATACTCAGCTCTCACTTACCTCTACACACACTCATACCACACCATACACAACGCCATACTCAGACTCACAACACTCAACACACACTCATACTCACACTCATACTCATACTCTCACTTACACTCATACACACACTCATACACACACTCATACTCATACTCTCACTTACACTCATACACACACTCATACACACACTCATACTCATACTCACACTCATACACACACTCAGACTCACACTCATACTCATACACACATTCATACACACACTCATACTCACGCTCACTCCTATCCTCACACTCACGCCCTTATCCTCGTACGAATAATCATACGCACACTCATACCCTTATCCTCATACTCATGTGCATACACATACTCACACCCTCATCCTCATACTCCTACTCACACACACACTCACACCCTTATCCTGATGATCATACTCATACGCACACTCACACCCTTATCCTCGTACAAATAATCATACACACCCTCACACCCTTATCCTCATTCTCATACTCTTACTCTTACAGACACTCGCACCCTTATCCTCATACTCATACTCATACTCATACACACACTCATACCCTTATCCTCAAACTCATGTGCATACACATACTCACACCCTCATCCTCATACTCATACTCACACACACACTCACACCCTTATCCTCATTATCATACTCATACGCACACTCACACCCTTACACTCATACTCATACTCATACTCATACCCATACTCATACTCATACTCATACTCATACTCATACTCATACTCATACTCATACTCATACTCATACTCATACTCATACTCATACTCATACTCATACTCATACTCATACTCACACTCACACTCACTCTCATCCTCACACTTACACCCGTATCCTCCTGGTTGACTGCACACAGCTCCACAAGTTGAGGTCCGACAAGGGGGAGGCAGCTTCTGACCTGCTCTTGCGTGTTGGTGTCAAGCAGGGTGGATGCTCTGGTGAGACAGAACTTGTTTGATTCATGTTGTATTGATGTTGGATGTTTTCACCATCACCGCCAACCACCTCCACCACCATCCCCACCACCATCACAACCATCATCACCATCATCACCACCACCACCATCACCACCACCACCATCACCACCATTATCACCACTACCACCACCACCATCACCACCACCACCACCACCATCACTATCACCACCACCACCACCATCACTGTCAACACCACCACCATCACCACCACCACCACCATCACCACCACCTCCACCTCCACCACCACCACCACCACCACCACCAGTCAAGCAGGGTGGATGCCCTGGTGAGACAGAACTTATTCAATGCAATTTGTTTTGTTGTTGATGTTGTCACCATCACTGCCAACCACCTCCATCACCATCACAACCATCATCACCATCACAACCACCACCACCACCATTCAAGCAGCATGGATGCTCTGGTGAGACAGAACTTGTTTGATATATGATGTATTGATGTTATCACCATCACCGCCAAACACCTCCACCACCATAACAACTGCCACCACAACCATCATCACCACTACCACCACCACCACTACCACCATCATCACCACCATCACCACCATCACCACCATTCAAGCAGGGTGAATGATCATCGCCACTACCACCACCATCATCACCATCATCATCATCACCATCATCACCACCACCACCACTACCACCACCACTACCACCACCACCACCACCACCATCATCACCACCACCACCACCACCACCACCATCACCATCACCACCATTCAAGCAGGGTGAATGATCATCGCCACTACCACCGCCATCATCATCACCATCATCAACACCACCATCACCACCACCATCACCACCACTACCACCACCACCACCACCACCACCACCACCACCACCACCACTACCACCACCACCATCACCATCACCATCACCATCACCACCATTCAAGCAGGGTGAATAATCATCGCCACAACCACCACCATCATCACCACCATCACCACCACCACCACCACCACCACCATCACCATCACCACCATTCAAGCAGGGTGAATAATCATCGCCACTACCACCACCATCATCACCACCATCACCACCACCACCATCACCACCACCACCACCACCACCACCACCACCATCACCATCACCACCATTCAAGCAGGGTGAATAATCATCGCCACCACCACCACCATCATCACCACCATCACCACCACCACCACCACCACCACCACCACCACCACCACCACCACCACCAGTCAAGCAGGGTGGATGCTCTGGTGTGACAGAACTTGTTCAATGCATATTGTACTGATGTTAGATGTTTGCACCATCACCGCCAACCACCACCTCAGCCACCACAGTGGTCACGTAGGATAATATGTGGTTGCACAACCATCGCCACCAACAACACCAAAATTAACACCGCAAACACCACCATCAACACCATCAACACTATCAACACCATATTCCTCACAGTCACCCTCGCCCAACCCCACTTTATCCCTCCCCCACCAACACCCACCACTCTCATGCAACCCCACGCAACCCTTCCCAAGCATGTCCTTCGTGCTAGACTTCGTGATCACCACAACTACCATTACTAACACCACCAACTATCACCAACACCAACACCAACACCTCCACCACCAACGCAAACTCAACACCGCAAACTCCAACACCCACACCATATTCCTCATCATCATGCCCAACTCCAGTCCACCCCATGCCACCCAACCGCAGTTCTGTCATACGGCCTGTCATAAGTGATTGACTTTGATTTCGCCACCAGCTATCGCCAACACCACCAACACCAAGAACACCAACACCGCAAACTCAACTCCGCAAACTCCAACACCCACACCATATTCCTCATCATCATGCCCAACTCCAATCCACCCCACGCCACCCAACCGCAGGCCTGTCATACGGCCTGTCATACGTGATAGACCTTGAGGTCGCCGCCACCATCACCAACACTGCCAATACTATATTCCTCACAATCACCATCGCCCAAGCCCACTCCATCCATCCCCGACCAGCGACCAGCACCCACTCCCCTCACCACCCACCCTCTGATATGTCGTATGTGAAAGACCTCAAGGTCACCTCCACCAGCACCAACGCCACCAACACCAACACTGCAAACTCCAACTCCGCAAACTCCAACACCCACACTATATCCCTCACCATCATGCCCAACCCCACCATCCCACGCCATGTCTTGCTTGATAGACTTTGTGGTCACCACCACCACCAACAACAACAACGTCACCAACGTCACCAACACCAACACCACAAACTCCCAACACGCCCTCCATATCACTCACCATCACGCCCAACCCCATGCCACCCCACCCCCAGACATGCCTACGTGATGGACTTTGAGGTCACCATCACCAACACCACATTCCTCACAATCGCCATCGAAGAAGCCCACTCCATCCATCCCTGACCAGCACCCAGCTCCCACTCCCCAACCCAAACCCAACCCAACCCACTCCCCAACCCAACCCACCCACCCACTCCCCAAACCAAACCAACCCAAACCAAACCACACCAACACTCCCAAACCAAACCAAACCAAACCAAACCAAACACTCCATAACCAACCCAACCCACCACTCCCCAACCCAACCCAACCCAACCCAACCCAACCCAACACTCCCCGACACTCCCCGACACTCCCCGACACTCCCCGACCCAACCCAACCCAACCCAACCCAACCCAACCCAACCCAACCCAACCCAACCCAACCCAGCCCAGCCCAGCCCAGCCCAACCCAATCAACCCAACCCAACCCAACCCAACCCAACCCAACCCAACCCAACACTCCCCAACCCAAACCAATTCGACCCAAACCAAACCAAATCAAACCCCAAACCAAACCAAACCTAACCAATCCACCCTCAGGCATGTCATATGTGATGGACTTCGAGGCCAAGGATAAGGTGAAGGATGACGATATGGTGATGGCCTACGAGCAGGAGCTTGGCCCCGATGGCTTCAAGCTGGTGGTCGATCCCAAGGTAGGCACTATATAAATAAATAAATTCAGAAATAATAATAATAATAACAACAACAACAACAACAATAACAAGACTATTAATAATAATATCGGATGGGTAGTGGATCTCAAGGTGGGCACCATCTAATATACAAATAAATAATAAATAACAAATAATAATAATAATAATAATAATAATGAAAACAAAATCGGACGGGTGATGGATACCAAGGTGGGCACAGATTTGCATAGAAAAAGAAGATAACAATCTGCGCCTGATCTTGGATTACCGCGCGACAGCACAGGGGGGAGGTCTCTACATCTTCCAAGGCGGCAAGTCTGAAATGTGTGAACCTGCCCTGGGCTCCGACTGCAGACCCGTCTGATTGATGCTGGGTAATACTATACCATACAGCCAGAGCTCGATTACATTACGTTACATTACATTTGATGTTAAAGTCTACTTGACACCGCGAGGGTGGATCAGACTCAGTGATTTAAACAAAAAGAAAAAGCACCCACAAAGCAAAAAAACCATTACATCAGGGGTGTGTCGAGGACAAACAAACCAAACTCCCAACCACCGTTTTGGTGGCAAAGGTATTGAACCCCCTAGAGTATAGCTAAACTTGAACCCCCTAGAGTATAGCTAATCTTGAACCCCCTAGATTATAGCTAAACTTGAACCCCCTAGAGTATAGCTAATCTTGAACCCCCTAGATTATAGCTAAACTTGAACCCCCTAGAGTATAGCTAAACTTGAACCCCCTAGAGTATAGCTAATCTTGAACCCCCTAGAGTATAGCTAAACTTGAACCTCCTAGAGTTTAGCTAAACTTGAACCCCCTAGAGTATAGCTAAACTTGAACCCCCTAGAGTATAGCTAAACTTGAACCCCCTAGAGTATAGCTAAACTTGAACCCCCTAGAGTATAGCTAAACTTGAACCCCCTAGAATATAGCTAAACTTGAACCCCCTAGAGTTTTCAACCCCCTGGATTATAGCTAACCTTGACTCTTCTATGAGTCTCATTGACTAAAAACCGCTATGAGAAAGGGGGGGAAATGAGAACACCAAGTGGGGCATCGTATTAAGGAAGCCCCATCGTACAGCGGTACAGAACGGGCCATTACTTTACCTGGACAAAGCTACCATGGCGGTTGACAGCGACCCCGAATACTAAAACACACCGTAGGAATTCGAACCTAGCACCTTAGCCAGTTCACCGAATGATCAACCATTGAACCATTTGTTGAAACGGGATTACTTTACCTGGACAAAGCTACCAAGGCAGTTGATAGCGACCACAGACACTCAAGCACACCATTAGGGATTCGAACCCAGCACCTTAGCCTGTTCACCGAATGATCAACCATTCAACCATTTGTTGAAACGGTCTTAACCGACCTAGACTGGACTACACTGCACAAAACTGTTAGTCTCATGAACTACACGAAACTGAAGGACGAGTCTCATGAGCTAAGCTGAAGGAGGCTGAACTAATTTGCAGGGCCCCCAGGGTCACCCCGTTGTCTGTTTGTTGGTTTGTTTGTGCGACTGCCGTGCGACTGAGAAGAAGCCTGACACGTTAGCCAACGGTCTTGTAACTAACTGGCTCGATTCCGTTGACAAGCCTCTGCGCCAATTTTCCGCGTCGCTTGCAACGCTGCCTAGGACTTGTTTGAACAAAACTAAACTAAACCATTAATCTCCTAAGTTGACCAAACCAATCCAAGATGAACTTGACTGCAATAAACTAAACTAAGCAAGACTTAATAAATAAGCTGCCCGCCCCAATCCCCCCTGTAATCGCACCACAACTGAATAGGCTGTGATGCGAGCTGCATAGAAGCTGCTGCTTGTTATTGACTAGGGCCGAAAACTACCTGAAATCGCACCCCGATCGCACCACAACTAAATTGGCAGTCATGAGAGCTGCCAAGAAGCTGCTGCTCGTAATTAACTAGCGATAGGGCCTAAATCGACATGAAATCGTACCACGACAGCTTAGGCCCGCCCCAGTCCCCCCTTCAATGCCTCAAGCCACTCCACATCCCAACTACTGCCTTTGGACCTCCTCAGCATGAGGCTACACATTGTTCATAGGAATTCTCAGTACTATAACCTGCTCAGTAGCTACAAGCAACTTAAAACAACCCTTCACCCCTACCCACCCCACCACCACCACCACCCTATGAGCCTGCAACTCCCGAACAGCCTGCCCCCAACCCCTTTTCCCCCCAACCCGCCCCCCAACTCCCAACTCTCCCCCCTGACCCCCCAGCCCCCAACCCCAATTCTCCTCCCCCTTACCCCTCCTCCATATCTCTTCCCCATTCTCCCACCACCACTACCACCAATCCACTCCAATCCACTCCACCCCACCCCACCCCACCCCACCCCACCCCTAAACCCCACTCCTCTACCATACTGCCTGCAGTCATTGCTATACCTCTTCGGCATGAGCCTGGACTTCTCTGATGCTTTGATCGGTGGCGGCTTCCAGTTCATCAACCCTAACGCGACTGACAGCTGCGGCTGCGGCAAATCCTTCAATGTATAGGGGCTTGGTGGGCCATTAGTTGAATAAAAAGATGACATGTAGCCGCATGTGGAAATAAATTAGCCGAAAAGTATTGGAATCATTTGATCGGTGACTGCTTGCAGTTTGTGAACCCTAACCCGACTTACAGCTGTGGATGTGGCTAGTCCTTCAGTGTGTAGAAGCCTGAAGGGACTTCATTTAAATAAAAAGATAACCTATTCGAGTCAATTATGCGAACAAGTATTGTAAATTGTAATAATAATTTGACCGGTGGCAGATTCTAGTCCATGGACCCTAATCCGACTGACAGCTGCAGATGTGGCAAATCCTTCAATGTTTGATGATAAAGATGTCTCGAGCTGTCTGGAACAGGGTAATTCAAAGCGCGCGCTTTTGCGCTTTTGAGCGCTGACTTTTTGACCCCCTCTGCGCTTTAAGCGCAGTTTTTTGCAACCCCTTGTGGGCGCTGCAAGCAATTTTTTGCGCTTTTTGCACTACAAAGCGCAGTTTTTTTGTTTTCAAGTGCGCTAAAGCGCTGGCCAATTTGGCCATTTGAAGTACCCTGGTCTGGAAGCTGCCATGCGTAGCCCCCCAAATAACTTGAACTTGGTTACATGGCCCCAGCCAGCAATTTGACTGCTTGCTGTCTTCGGTAGTAAAAATGCAAACGTTATCAGAGCAGCCGGCTCGTTTAAATAGGGAAAATAACGGCAGTATGATATTGTATGATGCTGGCAGTCTAACTAGGCCAAAGTTACCATTTATATTCATAGCATACGATGCAATTTGTATGATATCATACTCTCCTTTGGTAAACCAAACGTCATCTGATATGCCGGTCCCTACATACGTGGCCACAGAGATTAACGCTTTGTGTTTGTGTGTGCGTGTATGGTCCCATCCCCGTTTCTGATCAGGACAGCGAACAAGGGAGACAACTTTGGGAGGGGTCTTCGGCATCCTTTTATTTTGCTTATTACCCTGGGCGGTACTCGCAAGTGGGATAAGGGTGTAAGTTCTTTTAAGGCAGCTGCGCTTTGGGGGCAGTAAAAAATGGCAAGGGCGCCAAACGGGCAGACCAAATTTACATTATGTAGTACCCTGCTTGCAAGCGGGCTTACATGCCGCATGTAGAAAACGGCTTGCAGCAAGCGCTTGCAAGGGTCACACTAGTCACCGACGCTGTTTCAGCCTCTACAGCACCAGCCAGGGCTGTCCAGGAAGGCTCTCAAATCTGCTTTTATTTGGAAACACAACCTGTTATAAAATCTGCTTCATGTTTGAGATGCTGGCACAACAAAACAAAACTGGCACCAGCCTTCAAATTGCAAAACATAACTAAATAAATAGTTCGCCCTTTTACAAGGTATGAGGTTGACGGGCCAGCCCGTTTGCTTGGCACCGTGGCCAATTACCAACTTCAAAATGCTTGTAATTAAGTAGCGATGCGTAGGGACGAAAACGACATGGAATTGCACCAAAACTGAATAGGCAGTCATGAGAGTTGCCTAGAGGCTGCTGCTTATTATTAAGTAGAGATTTGTAGGGCAAAAAACGACATGGAATCCCACCACAACTGAATAGTTAGTCATGGGAGCTGACTAGAAGCTGCCGCTCATAATTAACTAGGGCCAAAACCCATCTGAAATCGCACTGCAACTAAATTGGCAGTCATGGGAGCTGCTAAGAAGCTGTAGCTCAACATTAACCAGGGCCAAAAACTAACTCAATCAAACCACGGCTGAATAGGTAGCCATGGGAGCTGCTTAGAAACTGCTGCTCGTAAATAAATAGCGATATGTAGGGCCTAAAACGACATGAAATAGCACCACGACTGAATAGGCTGTCATGTGAGCTTCCTCGAAGCAACTGCTCGTAAATAACTAGGGCCGAAAACGACCTGAAATCGCACCACACCTAAATAAGCGGTCATGGGAGCTGCCTAGAAGCTGCTGCTCGCAATATCCCAGGGCCCAAAACGACCTGAAATTGAACCACAACTGATTAGGTAGTCATGGGAGCTGCCTAGAAGCTGCTGCTCGTAATTAACTAGGCAAAAAAGGACCTGAAATCGCACCACGACTGAATAAGCAGTCATAGGAGCTGCCTGGAAGCTGCTGCTTGTAATAAACTAGGGTCAAATACAACCAGAAATTGCACCACGGCTGAAGAGACAGTCATGGGATCTGCTAGGAAGCTGCTGCTCGTAATTGACTAAGCAATAAAGGACCTGAAATCGCACCACGACTGTATAGGCAGTCATAGGAGCTGCCTGGAAGCTGCTCCTTGTACTTAACTAGGGCCAAATACCGGTATGACCTGAAATCGCACCACAGCTGAATAAGAAGCCAGAGGAGCTGCCTAGATGCTGCAGCTTGTTATTAATTGGAACCAAAAACGACATGAAATAGCACCGTGGCTAAATAGGCAGTCGTAGGAGCTGCCAGGAAGCTGCTGCTCGTAATTACCTAGGGCAAAACAAGACCTAAAATCCCCCATCCGCATCTTCATCTTCATCTTCTTCCTCATCCTCATCCTCATCCGAATCCTCGTCCTCATCAGTATCCTCATCCTCATCTTCTTCATCATCCGTATCTTTATTCTCACCACTAACAATCAGATTGCAGCATGAGCCAAATTCTGGCAACACCACAAGCGAGGTGATAAGTCAACCGTGTGTAGATTGGAGCATGAGCCCAAATCAGACACATCCGTGAGAGAGAAGCACTAAGATAAGTCAACTGTGTGTAGATTGGAACATGAGCCCAAATGAGACACATCCGTGAGAGAGAAGCACTGAGATAAGTCAACCGTGTGTAGATTGGAACATGAGCCCAAATCAGACACATCCGTGAGAGAGAAGCACTGAAAGAAGTCGACCGTGTGTAAGTTGGAGCAATCCAAGAACCCAAACCTGACAGGTTCACCAGGCTGACACAGATAGAGAAGTTGACAGTATGCAGCTTGGAGCATGAGCCTAAAGCAGACACATCTCTAAGTGAGGTGCACCGAAGTAAGTCGACCGTGTGTAGATTGGAGCACATGCCCAAGGCTGACACATCCGTGAGTGAGATGCATTGGGATAAGTCGACCGTATGTACATTGGAGCAAGAGCCCAAGGCTGATACATCCGTAAGATGATAGCACCCACCAAGGTTGATGGTATGCAGATTAGGGCAAGAACTTAAAGCTGACATATCCACCAGTTTGTCGCACCCAGACAGGTTGATGGAATGCAGATTAGGGCAAGAACCCAAAGCTGACACATCCACCAGTTTGTCGCACCCAGACAGGTTGATGGTATTCAGATTAGGGCAAGAATCCAAAGCTGACACGTCCTGTAGTTTACGGCACCCACACAGGTTGATGGTATGCAGACTAGGGAAAGACCCCAAAGCTGACAAATCCACCAGGTTGTCGCACTCAAACAGATTGATGGTATGCAGAATAGGGCAAGAACCCAAAGCCGGCACACCCACGAGTCTACTGCACCAAGACAGGTTGATAGTATGCAGATTAGGGCAAGAACTCAACGCTGACACATCCACCAGTTTGGGGCACCAAGACAGGTTGATGGTATGCAGGTTAGGGAGAGAACCCAAGGCTGACACATCCACTAGGTTGAAGCAATTAGACAGGTTGATAGTACGCAGATTAGGGAGAGAACCCAAAGCTGGCACATCCACTAGGTGTATGCACCCAGTCAGGTTGATGGTATGCAGATTAGGGCACGAAACCAAAGCTGACACATCCACAGGGTCGCAGCACTTGGACAGATCGATGGTGTGCAGATTAGGGCAGGATTGAAGGCATTTCAAATCCACAAAAGAGCCTCCCGGTAATTCTAGAGACCCTACTAAGCTTGGTGGTCCATCAAGCCGCCAATGAAGCAGGAAGCACTCTGGCGCACTATGAACGACCACACACTTCAGTTGCGGACACCGCACAAAGGACTTGGATAGGTTGGTGCCAGCCTGTGGTGTAGAAGGGGAGCAATGTTGATTTTTTTTTGGGGGGGGGGGGGGGGGGGGGGGGGGAACAGGGGGCAACTAGGAAATAAAGGGCACATCTGGTGAAACCTAGCCCTGTGGGACTGAGGACAACTGAACACAAATAACAAAAATACCTTAAAAGTACAATAAGACGGTAAACAAAGCGATGTTGATGTGGTGTAGGGGTGGTATGTGTGCGTACAACTGGGATGGACGTAATACAACCAAATAACTTGGGAAGCAGAGAATCCAGAGATACAGATACTAAGCAGAGAAGCAGCTGTGGTGCTTCGATCAGATCACAAGCACACATGTCCAAAGGGTAAATTGACAGATCAAGTGGCAGTAACTCCAATGAGATCATCAATCTATCCCATTAGAAGCTGCAGGCCATCTGAGCTTCCAGGCTCTTCTAAGTGGGTCCATGCACAAACAAAAGTGTTGCAAGAGACATGTTGCTTCATCAAGGATACTAGCTTTGAGCACTCTAGACCCATGGAATGAGGCAGCCAAGTGAATATTATAAGGATTATGCGAGCATTATGTGCCTTAGTTTATAGTATCAGCATGCCCGATGCTCAGGTGTAACACTTTAGCAGCCCTGGCCGCTAACCTTTAAATGTACAGTCAGGCGTTGCGTGTAGGCCTCCACGTCCTTGCGCACACTCGAGCACACAAGCCTGCAGATCTGCCGAGTCTCGGAGCGCAGGAGATGGGTGTCTACATCGAGATTAGCGTCCCGCTCAAGAACCACCCTGAGCGCGTCGCAGAGGGTGGCTTCCTCCTTACGCTTGAGCATGGACATCTGATAATTGAACGCCTGGAGTTGTGATTGGAATCTAATGTCAGATTTGGAGAAGAGAAAGCTGCAGCTGTTGCAACTGGTCGCGTTTTGGCAACTAATCCAGGGGGCGAAGAGGATCGAGGCTCAGCCAAAAACTAGGGAGGTTTGGCGCTCGAAACCCCTCTGATCGAAAGTTTGGAGCCCCCAGGCGAGATACCGCAACCTGGAGGGACTGTGTGATCCCCGCAGGGATTTTTTTACCTTACCCAGGGCAGGGCAGGCCAGACTCTAGCCCGTCTCGCCTCATATGCCTCACTTCCTCCCGAAGTCTCACTTCAAACTCCGTTTGGAGCCCCCTCACACTCCTCTGTCGTCTCTCCTTCAACACTTGCTTCCCTACAAGCATCTCACACACGCCACATAATTGAAATCACCTATACTTGGGATAACCTGTACCCCTCCACTCTTATCAGAAAGCAGGTCCAACACTCAAGACTACAATCGGAACTCACTCTTGCTGGCTGGCGCGTTATCCACCACCACCCCATCCTCCTCGGCTTCTTGGCACTATCTTTGCTTCCATCTTACCTACCCTTAACTCTCTCGGAATCCACCCATCTACTAACGCCTGTCTCCTTAACTCTCTTCACCTTCATGCAGTCTCCTCCGCTCATCGCATCACCTGCCACCGTCGTGCTTTGGAATCTGCTACTTTTCATGCCCCAACTCCGCCCTCCTATACTACTACCTTCCGCCCCCCGTAACCCCCTCCCCCCCGCCCCCGACCCTCCCCCCCACGGTGTTGTCCGAGGACCCCCTTTGCACAGCTTCTTTAATTCACGCCGGCTTGGCGTCCTGCCCCAGGGGGCCCTCAGGAAGTTTTTTTCATATACCTATGCCGGAAGTTTTTGTAATCAGCCTTGCCCCCCCCCCCCCCCCCCCCCAGGCCCTCATGGGCCCATATCTCATTCAAAAATTATAATTAGGGGGTCAAAGTAGGGTCTATAATGATCCCCTCGACGTGCTCTATCCATTTGTGGTCTTACATTTGGATTTGATCAAAGTTTGACAACATGGTCAAGCAAACACCCCTTCCTAGTCCTGATTCTGAGCTGAGCTAGCTAGTGTTGGTGTTTGCGAATTTGAAGGTGGTGTTAAGCCTAATTCGCACGCCCAAGTACCCTCCTTATACCCAAGAAGTTTGGGGAGGAAAGATTGAGTTTCTGGTTTGACCCAACCTTCACACTTAATGTATTTAGAACCTGTGGAGGTCACTATTCAAGCACTACCACGACACATTTACTCATTATCGAAAACATTCGCGGAGTCGGAATGCTCTCGTCGAACGAGTTTCGTGGGTATGCTTATCTTCGTCAGATTCCGTCTGGTGAGGAAGTTACGAAGATATTTCCGAAACCGGCTCGACCCCTGAACGAGGATCTGCCAGCCTGGCAGGTGCCTCGACTTGGATCTAGACAGTATCTAGAGGATCACGCCTCCATATTTACTCGGTGTCGGAAATAAGGGTGGATTCGGAAAGATCTCGCCGAGCTTGTTTCATATGTCTGCTTAATTTTAGCAGAGACCGAGTACTGAGGAAGTTTTGGCCTCTAACAGTCTTCATCAGAGGAAATTTCTGAAAGCCGTCGGACCCCCCCCCCCCCCCCCCCCCCCCCCTCTTTTTGAGGGGTCGATATCTACCCCACCCCGACACATTTCCCGACTTTTTTCGATGGTTCCGGGGCTTACGACCCCTTCCGGCCCCGATTCCGGCATGCGGAACACGAGCAACTTCCTGAGGGCCCCCCGTCCTGCCCTTCCATTATTTTCAGCACTACACCATCGTCTTTTGACCTCTCACATCAGCACAGGTTACTCAACTTCGCCCTCGCCGGCTAGAAGACAAATCGTAAATGCTGTGTACCCTTGATAGACAGCTGCTGGCGTCGTCCAAGAGCGGTGATGTTAACGAGGTGCTTTCCCTATTGGAGCGGGGAGCCAATGCGAATTGCAAAGGAAAGAGCACCCCTCTTCATACGGCTGCATGGAATGGGCACGTGGAGTGCATTAAGGCTCTTCTTGACAACGGCGCTGAGGTCAACGAGGAGGAGAATGGCTGTACCCCTTTGCATTTTGCTGCACTTGCTGGACATGTGGAGTGCATCATGGCTCTCCTTAATCGAGGCGCTGGGGTAAACATTAAGGATCATGGTGGCAAGACCCCTTTGCATAATGCTGCATGGCAAGGGAACCTGGAGTGCATCAGGGCTCTCCTTGACAACGGTGCCGAGGTCAACACACAGGGTAATGATGGAAGAGCCTCTGTTCATTATGCTGCATGGCATGGACACGTGGAGTGCATGAAGGCTCTCCTTGACCAAGGCGCTGAGGTGGACCCGCAGGATGGTGATGATGGCTGGACCCCTTTGCATTATGCAGCAGAAAATGGAAGCCTGGGGTGCATAAAGGCTCTCCTTGTAAGCGGTGCCATGGTGACCATACAAAATACTCGTGGGCAGACAGCATTAGATAAAGCGTTGGAATGTGGGCACCAAGATGCTGTCGATGCCATCAGCAGTCACAGCATGAGGAGAACTGATGGTGACCAACAACCTGATCAAAACTCAAGTGGAAGCCTGCAAACTGAGAATGAGGAGCTGAGGATCCAGCTAGCAACAGCAAGATCAATGAATGATGAGTGTGAGGAGCAGCTAGCAATAGCAAGAGCAAAGTATGATGAGTCTGAGGTGCGCATGGCTTGCATGATGGGCAAGGAAGATGTCCTAGCGTCCCAAGACCTTGAAATGTTGGAGCCCTTGTTGGCCAAGGTGGACCTGGGATGCCTTATGAAGGCAGTGCTTGAAAAGCGTGTGCAGAGGGCGGTTGCCAAGGCACTCAATGCAGCTTCTGAGTGTAGTTTATGCCTATATGCCCCTAAGGACACTTGCTTAGATCCTTGTGGCCATATGATGTGTGAATCTTGCTCAGTCCTTATCCAACTCTGCCCAATCTGCCGGCAGACAGTAGCACAGAGGAGACGGGTGTTTCTTCACTCATAGCTTGATGGCACATGTCTTCTGCTCAGTGAAGGGAGTCTATCCAGGGCACCCTTGGGGTAGTGCACCTCTGGCAGTACGTAGCAGAGTTCTTTTAGAGGCTAGTCGGCGAGTTTGCTTGACCAGTGGTGGCTGCGATACATCGTATAGTCTTCAGTCATAGCTTAGTTGGCCAACATTGCAACATTTTGCTATCTCTGCCACCTTCGTCTTTCTCTACCACCTTTGGCTATCTCGACCACCTTTGGCTACCTCTACCACCTTCGGCTACCTCGACCACCTTCAGTTATCTCTACCACCTTCGGCTACCTCTATTACCTTCAGTTATCTCTACCACCTTCAGTTATCACTACCACCACGGCTGGCTAATCTGACCTGCAGAGGGATGTCAGATACAATTATTTATAGCTAGGGAACGGTAGCATGATATCGTATGATATCATGTCATCATATGATATCATATGATGCCTGCAGTCTGACTAGGTCAAAGTTACTATTAAAATACAATATCATATGATGCAATTTGTATGATATCATATGATATCAAACTCACCTTTTTGCCAAAATCATATGATATGCCGATCCCTATATATAGCTGAACTAAGACCCCTCTCCTTTTCTTGATCATCTGTGCTGTTGACAGTTCTCTAAGTTGTTTCAATTTAGCTATAGCTTCCTCAGGTGCTCAAAGTCTTGTATATATGTGCAAGTCCAAGAATAGAAAATTCGGCTCAAGGGACTTGCCCAATCCTGAATAATCCAGATATTTCAAGGCTATCAGGAGGGGCTGGATTTATAAGGATTTGAAAGTCTTGCGAATGACTCTCCAGTCTCAATATAGACTGATGAGTGGACACACACTGGGGACATTTCAGAGTGTTGTCAAAGCACTTTTGTCTTCCGACGATGCCCCCCATTCCGTCGCGGCATGGTTGCATGGCGACGCATGGGTCTGGCTAACTAGTCGTTTGGGGGGGCAGCGCCTCGCACTGGGGTCACAATGAGCCACTCGATTTGCGACGCGTTGCACGCGCAAAAAACAGTGTTGTCAGAGACTATGTACTGCTATTTCAGAGATTCACAGCAGCACGTTGTCAGAGTGGTTTACAGCACGGTGTCAGAAGTTCTTAGCAGCACGGTGTTTGAGTGGTTTACAGCACGGTGTGACAGATTCTCAGCAGCACAGTGTCAGAGAGGTATACAGCACGCTCAGAGATTCTCAGCAGCACCGTGTGTGAGTGGTTTATAGCACGGTGTCAGATACTCAGCAGCAAGGTGTCATAGTGGTTAACATCACAGTGTGTGAGTGGTTTACAGCAGGCCCAGAGATTCTCAGCAGCACCGTGTGTGAGTGGTTTACAGCACAATGTCAGATACTCAGCAGCAAGGTGTCATAGTGGTTAACATCCTAGTGTCTGAGTGGTTTACAGCACGCCCAGAGATTCTCAGCAGCACTGTGTGTGAGTGGTTTACAGCACGATGTCAGATACTCAGCAGCAAGGTGTCATAGTGGTTAACATCACAGTGTCTGAGTGGTTTACAGCACGCCCCAAGATTCTCAGCAGCACCGTGTGTGAGTGGTTTACAGCACGGTGTTAGAAGTTCTTAGCAGCAAGGTGTCAGAGTGGTTTACAGGACGCTCAGAGATTCTCAGCAGCACCGTGTGTGAATACTTTACAGCACGGTGTCAGATACTCAGCAGCACCGTGTGTGAGTGGTTTACAGCACGATGTCAGATACTCAGCAGCACCGTGTGTGAGTAGTTTACAGCACGGTGTCAGATACTCAGCAGCACCGTGTGTGAGTGGTTTACAGCACGGTGTCAGATACTCAGCAGCACCGTGTGTGAGTGGTTTACAGCACGGTGTCAGATTCTCAGCAGCACCGTGTGTGAGTGGTGTACAGCACGGTGTCAGATTCTCAGCAGCACCATGTGTGAGTGTTTTACAGCACAGTGTCAGAGATTCTCAGCAGCACCATGTGTGAGTGGTTTACAGCACGGTGTCAGAAGTTCTTAGCAGCACGGTGTTAGAGTGGTTTACAGCACGGTGTGACAGATTCTCAGCAGAGAGGTGTCTGAGTGGTGTACAGCAATCACCTAGCCATGATTAGGGAATTGCAGTATGATATCATACGATGCAGGTAGTCTGTCTAGGCCAGAGTTACCATTTATAGACAATATCATATGATGCAATTTGTATGGTGTCATATGATATCGTACTCGCCTTTGGTCAACATTATATTATATGCCAGTCCCTAGCCATGATTCATGCTGCTCATGGTTGTGATGAGTGCTGCTCATGTGTTGTAAACTCTGTCCCTGCTGCTGGTCCTGCTGCTGTTGAGGTTTTTTATGCACCTCATAGCACATGTTGCTTGAATCAATGTTTGCATGAATATTACATTTGTATTGAGGTTGTTTGTAGACTGACCACTCAGCATATGTATACCGCCTACCTGTATGTTCACTGCACAAAACCTGTTTGGTATCAACACCATGCAATTGCGGCTTGGGATACACATAGGGGTCAGATCTTTCCTTTTCAGCAACGAGCAGCAGCTTGTAGGCAACTCCCTGAGATAAGCCACTGGGCTAAGCCCCCCAAATCCAGCAATTCTGGAAAGCTGATTCTGTCAGCTTCCAGCTGCACTAATTTGCTTTAGGTTTGGCTGGGTAGAAAGCCAGGGGAGCTACCTAAAACCTGCAGCTCAATATGTGACCCAGCTAGCAGAATCAAGATCAAAGATTGATAAGTTTGAGGTGCGCATGGCTTGCATGACGGGCCAGCAGGATGTCATAGCATCCCAAGACCTTGAAACGTTGGAGCCCTTGTTGGCCAACAAAGATCTGGGATGCCTTATGAAGGCAGTGATTGAGAAGCGTGTGCAGAGGGAGGTCAACAAGGCACTTCATGCGGCTGCTGAGTGTGGGGTATGCCTATATGCCCCAAAGGGCACTAGCTTGCATCCTTGTCCTCCAAGCCTCCAAGCATGTCCGTCATATGCTACCTGTCCTACCCAGGCTGCACCTCCTGCTGGGAGAGATGGTGGTGGGAAGGAGGTCACACTGCCATTCCAAGGATTATCCCAGAGCCAAGCAGGTCCGTCATCAGGTGCCCGTCCGACCCAGGCTGCACCTGCTGCTGGGAGAGATGGCAGTGGGAAGGAGGCTGCGCTGATACTCATAGGATTATCCCAGAGCCAAGCAGGCCCGACATCAGGAGCCCGTCCTACCCAACCTGCTGGGATAGTTGTGGGTGGGGGCAGTGGCACGGATATCCCCAAGCCAGGCAGAGGCGGCCGCGGGATACCCAAGAAATGTGTTATTTGCAATGAACCCGCTTCCAACGATCACGTCAGAGGGGTTCACTGCAAGTATTCCAAGGCTTGTTATTGGTCAGACCCTAAGCACCCCCTACGTAGGCTTCAAGTAGAATACACAGAGCATGCACCGAGCTACGGCTATTGCGGGTGAAATACTGCAGCCACTGTTTATTTTGGGGGCTACACGCAGCAGCTTCTAGGCAGCTCCTTCCCCCCGGCCTTTCAGCTTGACTGGATGTAGGTGCTAGCTGGGCACGGCCTTACACGGAACGACTGCATGAATGTCTGTAGGCAAGGTGCATGCAACCACCCCGCCTGTTCAGCGGTGGAAGGCATCATAGCTTGCAGCTAGCTGGGCACAGCCCTAGATGAAAAAAACACATGAAAGTATGAACGATTGTTTGACTGTAGACAGGAATGAATTTGTGATCGTAGGAATGAATGCATGAAAGTAGGAATGATTATACTATTATAGGATTGACTGCGTCTTCGTAGGGCTCTCTTTATGACTAGAGATCAGGGCAGGAAAAACCGCTATGTATTACAGTATTGCGTTATTGCCAATTTTCACTGCGGTATGCTGCAGCCTCCAAATCCCACCGTCGGCTGAGGCCATGCTTAGGGCTTAATTAGGCAGGGAAATTTTGTAATGAAAGCCTTGGAATTGAGTAGCCTGTCCTATAGGCTGGCTTCTAGGTTACTAAATCTGATTCTTAGGTGACTGCCAGATCTTTAGCATCCTTGATCTTAGCCCCTTTCAGTGATATACAATGGTCTAGTGGTAGACCAGATTGCTTGAGGATGAAGAGTTGGGGGTTCAACTCCCCCTTAGGTCGCTCTTGGCGTTGCAGGTCGTTGTCAACCACGATGGTAGCTTGTCCAGTTGAGGTAGGAGACCGATCCTCACCCGCGTACGACGGGTTCCCTTAACACCACGCCCCACCAGGCGTTATCATTACTAGCTCTGATTCTTAGGTGACAGTCAGATCTTTAGCATCCTTGATCAGCTGCAAGTAATGACAAACTAATGATATAAAACGCCTGGTGGGGCGTGGTATTGAGGGAGCCCCGTCTTACGTCGGTAGGGCACGGGCTGCTACTTTACCTAAACAAAGCTACCATGGTGGATGACAGCGACCGTGAGCATTAAAGCGCACCCGTAGGGATTCGAACCCCGCATCCTCTTGTTTCGACGTAATCTACCACTGAGCCAGTCGTCGAAACGGGATTGCTGCAAGTAGGATCCCGTTCAACACAATGCAGCACTTTAGCGCAACCGGAGGGATTTGAACCCCGTACCTTCTTGTTTTGACGTACTCTACGACTGAGCCAGTCGTCAAAACGGGATTGCTGCAAGTAGGATCCCGTCCAATGCAATGTAGCACTCATAAAATGTGTAAGCCAACTACTAGACTATTCCCAACCTGATTACATGCAGGGTAGTTGAACACTTACATGTCTGCGTGTTAACACGCACACTTCAGAGAGGCGAGTGTGTGTGTTCACGCACACTTTCACCGGGATGTGCGTGCTGACACGCATATTTTTGACAGTTTTCAGATATTGACTAAGATGTGCGTGCTTTCCCTGGTTTCACAGGCTTACACGCACATTTGACAGGGACCTGCGTATTTACACACATTTTTTG
Organism: Chlamydomonas sp. ICE-L; assembly: GCA_013435795.1. NCBI lineage: Eukaryota > Viridiplantae > Chlorophyta > Chlorophyceae > Chlamydomonadales > Chlamydomonadaceae > Chlamydomonas > Chlamydomonas sp. ICE-L. Next base: position 6,672,115 of record JACBWV010000045.1, read on the forward strand.
GGGGGGGGGGGGGGGGGGGGGGGGCTCTCTGTGTGTGCCACGATAACTCTCAGAGGGCTTTGAACGACCCTGATAACATGTAGGTGACCCAAGTGTTTGGCTAGATTTGAATTGGGGCCGCTCTTAGGCACATGGGTTTCACAGTTTATTTGAGATGTACATAAGTTGATTGAAGTTGAGTGAAGTTTGTGGCCTACTGGCCCTATCCAAATGAGCAAGGCAAGTAGCCAACTACTAGACTATTCCGGAGCTGATAACATGCAGGTGACCCAGGTGTTCAGGTACATTTGAATCGGGGCCGCTGTCAGGCAAATAGGGTTTACAGTTTCGTGAGATCTAGATATAATACAATTGGATTGTTACATGGGTTTTCAACCAACCCTGGGCTCCAAGTCCCCGATACTTGTAATAGTCCGACTTATGTGTCGGCACTTGGGTAGGCAAAGTACGCACAAGTACAAGTCCCCTTCAGGGCACGTGCTGTCTGCCGCCAGACGTCGCGACCAGCTATGGCCTGCGCGCCGCAATGCATCACTGAGCAATACAGATCTGCATCTTATATCTATCGCTCTATTGCGTTTTATCTATCTTCGCTCTCTACTGAATATTGAGTCTGCAGTGTAACTACCGTATGCGCCTTAAGTATTGGCAAGATTAAGTATTGGCAAATGTCATTCCCCCCCTGAAAGTGGGTCTCAGAAAAGCATGGCAAAACTAAATTGGCAAAGGGGTCTATGGCTTTGACTGTCTCAAGCTCAGACTTGAAATCCAGTTGGCAAAGGGTCTTATATTATTGTTACATTTCCTTGTTGCAAGATCACCAAGTAGTCTGCCCAAGCTTGCTGTTAAACCATGTAACAATTCAAAGCAGGAGCATTAAACTTGCTAGGGCTTAGTAGCCAGACCGGTATATGGCTCCAGCCAGCCAAATTGCTGGCTGGCTGGAGCCATGTAAACAAGTTCAAGGTCAAGTACATGTTTAGAAAGTAGTCTGCCCAAGCTTTCTGATAATAAAACCATGTAGCACTTCAAATCAGTGACATTTAACTTGCTAGGGCTTAGTAGACAAAGTACCATGGTAACCGTAACTTGGCAAAGGCCAACTACCTGGTGTGGTCTCAAGCTTTATCCCTAACGGCCTAACCCGGTTTGGCAAAGGGGCGTTTGCCAAACCGTTTGCCAAAACTTAAGGCGCATACGGTACAGAACATGAAAGTACTGAAGCTTTATAAACATATCTTGCAACCTCCCAATGTGCTTGAGGTCTCACATACCGGTTTATCTATTGCAACACCCAAATTTGGAATTCCGTAAAAAATGTCCCAAAAAATCCCCCCCAAGTGTGTACGGTATACATGGGTAAAATCACAACTGCGGTTTCACCACACAAATTGTAATGAATCGTTTTTTGCGGTTTCTTGATATCCCTCTAAAAGTGCACCTTAGGGGTAAACACATAACTAAGTACGTACGGTACTACGGTTTGGCCACACATCCCAGGAAGGCCTTTGTCCCAACCTGGTAGGAATGGATGTATGGTTGACATATGTCCCCTCTACATCCCCCCAAAATATGAATTGTTTTGGCCAACGTTTGCTGCAAAACATCATATGATATCACATACCGGTAGGTACTAAGAAAAAATCAGATGATTTGCCGGATGACGAGGACATTCATTGGAATGTTACCTGTTTTTTCAGGCATCAATGGGTTGCTTATCGCCTTCCACTCCCAAGTCCCCCATGCGATACCCATTAAAATTGTCGGGTGGCCTGCCCTGGTTGGGCCCCTGCGGTGGTCGGCCCAGGGAATGAGGTTGAAGTGAAGTCGTGCGAGCGGATGGAAGGGTGTGAAAGCGGTTCCTTTTTCCGTGTAAATTTAGTTGTAGTACCACAGACGGCGAGCAGGCAAAGAGCATACCAGGGCACTACATTTTGTCAAATTGGTCGGCGCTTAAAGCGCACAAACGTCAAATTGGCCGGCGCTTTGATGTGAAAAAAACGCAAAAACTGCGCGCTGCGCCCACAGGAGGTTGAAAAACTGCGAAACGCGCAGTGGAGCTCAAAAAGCATGCGCGAAATTGCGCTGCCGCGCGCTCTTTGTAGTACCCTGGTGCATACTGCGCGGGATGCGGTGCAGAAAGGTTTTCCATAATGGTTTTGCATGGTTTCGCACATGACTGTCATCCCTGATTCAACCGCATTTACAGGAATCTCAACCACTTTTCGGTAATTCCTGTCGGAATCCCAACCGTTTTCGTAGGCATTCTAACCACCAACCGATTCGGAAACCGATTTTTGACAATTTCGATCGGTGTCAATCAGGGGTGACAATGCTTTGGTCTGCCGTCAAGGGCCGACCAACCAGGGTGCATACTAAGCGGGTTAGAAAGTTTAAAGACTTGCCCAATCTGATAATCTCGTAGCCCCAGCCCCCGCCCCAGCCCCCCCAGGTCCCAGGCACCCCGGCAGGCACCCCACGGGGTCCCGGGACCTGGAACCGGGCCCGTACACCCGCGAACACCCACACCCTGCGTACGCCCGTACATGGCAGGGGCTGGGCAGGGGGGGCTGGGACAGGCGTACACGGGCGGTACATGCCCGCAGACGCCCCATGCATGGGGCCATTTACATGTACGGGCCTATTTCCAGTTCATAATCGGTTGCGGCACCTTCTATGCAACTGCATAGCCTGTGATTCGCCAGAAAGGAAGAACGCCGTTCCGAGACACTTACGCAGTTACGCAGATCGGAATCAACACCTTCCTATCTCAACAAGCTAGTAAGCAGACCGCAGTCTTCTTTTATTTACGATCGGTTATTTTCCTGCTTAGTTAAAGAACCGCAGAACCGCGCGGCCTGTCCTGCCCTGGTTAGTAGTTTCGGATCGACGCGTTATTAAATCTTGTCCTCCTCGAGTTGAGTGAACTACAGTGTTACTTCTGCAAGCCAAGCGTCCTTGCTCTCGACCAAGTCCGGTCTCATCGCTAGCTCAGGGAATCCCTTTCTCCAGTGAGTGCCGACATGTAATTGTTGACCCTAGACAAGCCTGCTCCACAACATGCTGGTTGGGTGGGCGGTAGGGTGGGTTCTTCCAACCCTTCTCGTGTGAGCAATCAAAGGAAACAAGCAATAGAAACCAAAGAAGAAATAGAGCTAAAACAAAGCAGCACATTGTTCGGTATACTGTCCACACTATTTGCAGTCCATGTGTAAGCCTGAACTAGGCCACATGGAGAGCTGCATTAGTACACTGGGGCCCGAGGCCGAATCCCCATCTTCTGCCCATTCGGTCTTGGTGCATGCCTGTCTGTGTAATGGTAGCCATCTAGCCTTGCATATTAACGCTTCCTTACTCATCGCAGCCTATAGCACATTCTCTAGCAGTCTCACTTGGGATACCGTGTGATGTTGATTTGGCCATATAATTCACCAACATATGTTGATCATGCGCATCATCGCAGGAAGCTCAACACCGCTCTTGTCAGTGGGGAGGCAACATGCCGTCAATACTGAGCAGTCTTGACCGACAGCTTATTCAGTCGTCGCGAGATGGTGATGTCAACAAGGTAGTTTTGCTACTGGAGCGGGGAGCCAACGTGAATTGCATGGACTTCAGCACCCCTCTGTACAAGGCTGCATTCAATGGACACGTGGAGTGCATCAGGGTTCTCCTCGAAAGCGGTGCTGTAGTGGACAAGAAGAATGACGATGGCAGAACCCCTTTGCATTGTGCTGCATGTAATGGACGATTGGAGTGCATCAGGATTCTCATTGACAGCGGTGCTCAGGTGGATACACAGGATACAAGTGGCAACACCCCTCTGCATATTGCTGCATGTGATGGGCAATTGGAGTGCATCAAGGCTCTCCTTGCAATTGGTGCTGAGGTGGACACAAGGGATACGAAAGGCAAAACCCCTCTGCATCTGGCTGCATGGAAGGGGCACGTGGAGTGCATCAGGGTTCTCCTTGAAAGCGGTGCTGGGGTCAACACACAGGGTACTGATGGCAGAACCCCTCTGCATGATGCTGCACTGATGGGACATGAGGAGTGCATCAAGGCTCTCCTTGACAACGGTGCTGAGGTCAACACACAGGATAGTAATGGTAACACCCCTCTGCACCATGCTGCATGGACAGGACACATGAAGAGCATCAGGACTCTTCTTGTCAGCGGTGCTATGGTGACCCTAAAGAATACTCATGGGCAGTCAGTACTAGATAAAGCGTTTGAATATGGCCACCAAGACGTTGCTGACGTCATCTTCATTCACATGAGTAAGAGGTCTGATGCTCAACAAGGTGGGGACCAACGACCTGCTCAAAACGGATTGAGAAACCTGCTAGCAAAGAAGAGGAAGTTGAGTACCCAGTTAGCAGCAGCAAAGTCAAAGACTGATGAGTACGAGGATCAGCTAGCATCTGAGAGATCAAAGAATGAGGAGTATAAGGAGCAGCTAGCAGCAGCAAGATCAAGGATTGACGAGGGGGAGGAGCAGCTAGCATCTGAAAAATCAAAGAATGAAGAGTACAAGGAGCAGCTATCTATAGCAAGATCAAGGATTGATAGGCGTCAGGAGCAGCTAGCAGCAGCAAGATCAAAGATTGATGACTCTGTGACACAGCTAGCAGAATCAAGAGCAAAGATTGATAAGTTTGAGGTGCGCATGGCTTGCATGATGGGCAAGGAAGATGTCCTAGCGTCCCAAGACCTTGAAACGTTGGAGCCCTTGTTGGCCAACGTGGACCTGGGATGCCTTATGAAGACTGTGGTTGAGAAGCGTGTGCAGAGGGATGTCAACAAGGCACTTCATGCGGCTGCTGAGTGTGGCGTATGCCTGTATGCCCCAAAGGACACTAGCTTGCATCCTTGTGGCCATACCTTTTGCCGATCTTGCTCAGATCTCATTCATGTCTGCCCGATCTGCCGGCAGACAATAACAGAGAGGAGACGAGTGTTTATGTAGCTATAGCTTCTTCGGCTTGACTAGTGGTGGCTGTGATACGTCCTACAGATATATATGCATATGGTAACAGAGAGGAGATGTGTGTTTCTTTCGCCATATATAGCTTGATGATGGATGTCTTCAGTACAGTGGAGGGAGTCTAGGGCACCCTTGGGGTGGCGCACGGGGTAGCACATATAGTGCTGTAGCAAACAGACTTCATTTAGTCATTCCTTAGTGATGGATGTCTTCAGTACGGTTGAGGGAGTCTAGGGCAATCTTGGGGTAGCGCACGGAGTAGGGCACGTAGGGCTGATGCAGGCAGACTGCCTTTAGTTATTCCTTGGTGATGGATGTCTTCCGTACTGTGGAGAGATTATAGGGCAATCTTGGGGTAGCGCACAGAGTAGCGCACCTAGGGCTGATGCTGACAGACTACCTTTACTGATTCCTTGATGAGGCATACATGTCCCAAGTTGGATAGAGGAACTCAACGTCACTCTTGGGGTACATAGCGCATCTAGGGGTGTAGAAAACATGCTTTCTTTGGTCATTCTTTGATGAGGCATGTCTCAAGTTCGGTGGAGGGACTCAAGGTCATCACTGTTTTGGGGGGGGTGCTATGCATGACAGCTTCTAGCCAGCTCCATTAGGCAAATGCTGGATCAAGCCTGAGATTAGTCATAACTTGATCACACATTACTTAAGTTGGGTGGAGGGACTCAAGGTCACCACTGTTTCTTTAGGGAGCTACGCATGGCAGCTTCCAGCCAGCCCCATAAGCCAACCACTGGATCAAGCCCGGAATTTGCTGTTCCTTGATGAACCATTTTCAGTTGGGTAGAGGCACCTTGGGGTAGGGCACCTCTGGCAGTAGCAGAGTTCCTTTAGATAGAGTCTAGTTGGCGATTTTGCTTGACCACTATAAATCCAAACATAACGCTACTTGGAGCACCTTGGAGCTGTCTAGAACTGCTGTTATATGTGGTCGTCTCACGGCCGCTGGCTCAGGGAGCAGCCTGGAAGCTGATAATTAAGAAAGAACGAAAAGCCCTGCCTAAGACCCCCGCCCTTGCTTGGTCGACTAAGTTTGTGGGCAGGTCCATATATACCTGGCCTAGGCTATTCAAGGGTTTTTCCAAATATACGTTTTGACAAACAGTAACTGTTCTCAACATCTATGTTTCATAATCGTAGAAACAAATTATCACTGTAGCAAAAACTCAGGGCCCCCGCCGGTAAAACAAATTTGTGGGGTTCAGCTCAACCGTGATTTTTCGTTTTAGCCTCTCCTGTCACAGTTGGACAAGTCCCTTTAGCCTAGTTGGCCTACCCCTTGACTGTAACAACATACATACATGAGCAAAATCTACGTTTCATTTGCCCAAATCCGCTTTTCTTGAGCTGGAATATACGTTTTCATCGTAACAGACCCTCACCAATCTGCATTTGACATGAAACGTACTTTTTGAACAATGCAGGTCCATACTCTTCTTTCCAAGTTGAAATTTGACCCCCTTTGCCCCTTAGTCAATTTGTGGGCTCTAAGAAGTTCTCCTCAGTCTCCCTAAGTTTTACTTAACCGCCCATGCTCCGTTGGTCAAGTTGGGGGGCAGTGCTCTTGTGTCCAACTTGAACTATGACCCCGCTATCCTAATGGCTTGCTGAGTTCGTGGGCAGTTCTCTACTGTTTCTATTTGTGCAACTCATAGCAGCTTCCAGTCAGCTCCATAAACCAGCAACTGGGTCAAGCCCAAAGTTGTCAGCTGCATTGGAGTGACTGCCATACCAGCTTTTATGTGCACTGGCTAGCTTCTGTTTAGGGCCAAGGACGGATAAAAGGAGCTGCCTTGGAGCTACTATATATGTACAGACCCCCAAAGAAATAGAGCAGTTCTCTCCAGCCGCAGGGTCAAACTTGCATCCTATGTTATAAGAGTTGTTGACTACACCATGAAATACTGTGCTGGCGTACATAACACATCCTCATCACGGGACTTAGCTATTACCTGGTCGCATGCAGTTGGGAGTAGGCTGGACCAGGATTACCCGTATTTCTATTTAATTTTGTATATCCTATGTGAAGAAGGATACATCCCCTTGGATATGGTTTGCAGTTAGGACCTTTTACAAGTAATTTAATGTCGTGTTGCATGTCCATCCTTCTGTAAGCTGAGCCTTCTCTCCCCATGCCCCAAATGGAATGTAAATAGGCTATTGACATTGCACACACGCCACTAGACTATAGCTTTAAAAAATGAAAGTGAACGGACCAAGTTGCAAGCTTTGTTTGGGTAGCCACATGGCATGTTTGGGGCATGCATGGAGCACACATACATGATAGGTAGAGCTGCCAGATTTGTGCCCTGGGCCACATACTTGCTAGTATGTGCCAGATTACCCTACCTAAGCAGCCCTATTTGGGCATACCAAGATTCGAATCACACATGGTGTCAATGAGGCATATCCAGACCTCCCCGCCCACATTTGTGTGTACTCAATGCACCCCCCAAGTATGCCATGTGGCTACCCAAACCAACCTTTCAACTTGGTCCGATGACTTCACCATTTAAACGTCGCATCCCGGTTATAGATCACCAAGCGGGGCCGCCCCGAGTGCCGATCTCACGCGACCACCGTGCCTGGCCTTAGACATGAAGAAAACTGAGAGGGTAGAGGACACGCTCAGCCTAGGTTGTGCAGAAATGGTGCGGTATGGAAGATGAAATTCGCCAGAAACGTCGATGGGGTTGGTTACAAGCGTAAGCATACGGGTAATCCTGGTACGCCCTAGAGCATGCCCCGGCATTCAGCATTCAGGTCCAAGACTGGCTCTTGCCTCACCCCTTTCTGACTGGCTCCGTCCCTCGCGCATCTTTGAACCATGTCACTAGCGATGTGCTATACAGTTGATGAGTATTGCCTAGAGAGTCTGCATACATAAATTGCTGGATGATGTATACCGTAATCACAACTAATTAGTAATGCGTTAATTACGAATGTTTTACATCTTGAATTCTTAGTACTGTTGGCGGTGAGCATCTTTATATGGTAGGTTGGATAAGTGGATGTGATGGGATTGTTGACTGGTTACTTCAGAAGGACCCCCGACTCTGCTGCCTGAGACGCGACCAATTGTGTAGCCTGCGTCCTGCGACACAGCGAACCCTTCGACGTTGCGTCTGCGATGAAAGGACGCAGCGTCCTAAACAACCCTGATTGTTATTGGGTTTACATCCAACTTAGGGCTGCTCATTCGACCAATTGGTGGAAGTTATCCTGCGCGATATCCACGAAAACGCAAGTTGATGCAACAAAGTGCATTCTCTGCTTCTCCTAAGGATTTCATTCGAGCTCCATTGTTCATAGTTGCAAGATCATCGATATATTAGTAGGATATGCCGATGCTCGATTGCTCGAATCCTCGAATTCAACGTTTTCTAAATTTCTAATTTTCTAATTTTTTACTATTTTGAAGTCTTAATTGCTCTCTTCCTCTAATCCTCGAATTCAGCGTTTTCGAAATTTAGAATTTCCTATTTGAAGTCTTCTTAGTCTAAGTTACTTATTACATTATATGAAAACATAAGCTAAAGTAAACTGACTTAAAAATAAAAAGCTGCTAAATAAATTACTATCAAACCCTATATATTAGTAGGACCTTACCTTCTTGCTCATACTCTTTTGGAGGAGTAGCAACGCCATTCGAACTGAATCCTCGGTGTCGCTGTTTTTTGTCTGGAGATACAACTCCTGGGGTGTAATTCCTTTCACGACTAAAAACAACAAATAAAATAAATTACACAAATAAAACAAATCAAACCTTATGGGGTCTTGAGCAACTAGGGCTGGCCAACCAATTGCTGATTCCCTCGATATGGCCTCATCAATCGTTCATAAAGATCAGATGGTCAGATATCGGTATTAGAAGATTAGAATATCAGATAACTAGATAATTCACTGGATTGTTACATGGGTTATCAGCCATTTCTGGCTTGCTCGTCGTTTTCCAACTCCAAGTCCCCTATGCGATGGCCCAGGCAAAAATCCTTCTCGTACGAAAAAGAAAATACTTTGAGATAAGGGAGCTGGGAGCATACGACGGCAAGTTTTGAGAGTAGGTACCAAGCGGATTAGACAGTTTACAGACTTGCCCAGGAAGATTTGATCAATCTCGTAGCCCTAGGCCCCCCATGTCCCAGACCGGCCCCCCGGGCCGGCCCCAGCGCGGGTCCCAAGGTCCCTGGACCAGAAAAGCCCGGGAAAGCCCGAGGAAAGCCCGAGGAAAGCGTAGTTTCGGATCGGTGCGTTTTCAGATATCGTCGTCCTTGAGTTGGAACTCAATTGCTAATTCTGCATGCTAAGTGTCCTTACTCTAGCCCAACTACGGTCTCGTCGCCAGCCCAAGGAATAGCTTCGTCGGTAAGTGCCGACATGCCATTGTTTACCCAAGACAAGCCCGCTCCAAGACATTCTGGGAGGGTGGGTGGGTGGGTGTGGGGGGTTCTTCCGACCATTCTCGAATGATCAATAAAAGGGAACAAGCAATAGAAAGCAAAGAAAAAATATAGCAAATCAAAACAGCACATTGTGGGGGATATTGTCCACACCACTTCCAGTTCATATGTAAGCTTGAACAAGGCCACATGGAGAGCTACAGCTGTAGCCCCATCTTCGGCCCATGCGGGCTTAATGCCTGCCTGTCTTTGAAATGGTAGCCATGTAGCCTTCCATAATAACGCTTCCTTACTTATTGCAGCCTATAGCACTTTTCCAGCAGTCTCACTTGTGACAATGTGTGATGTTGAATTGATCGTACAATTCACCAACGTATGTTGATCATGCACATCAACGCAGGAAGCTGCTCAACACCTCAGTCAGTGGGAAGGCAACATGTCGTCAATACTGAGCAGTCTTGACAGACAACTTGTACAGTCGTCCCAAGATGGTGATGTTAATCAGGTGGTTTCTCTACTGAAGCAGGCAGCCAACGTGAATTGCATGGAGGACAGCACCCCTCTGCATATGGCTGCATTCCGTGGACACGCGGACTGTATCAGGGTTCTCCTTGAAAGCGGGGCTGTAGTGGACAAGAAGAATGACCTTGGCATCTCCCCTTTGAATTATGCTGCATGTAATGGACATGCGGAGTGCATCAGGATTCTCCTTGACAGCGGTGCTAGCGTTAACACACAGTGTAATGGTGGAATCACCCCTCTGCATGATGCTGCACGGAAAGGACATGAGGAGTGCATCAAGGCTCTCCTTGGCAGCGGTGCTGAGGTCAACGCACAGAATGATATTGGCCACTCCGTTTTGCATCTTGCTGCATGGAATGGACACGCGGAGTGCATCAGGATTCTCCTTGACAGCGGTGCTGAGGTCAACACACAGGGTACTGCTTGCAGAGCCCCTTTGAGTGATGCTGCACTGAAGGGACATGAGGAGTGCATCATGGCTCTCCTTGACGACGGTGCTGAGGTCAGCACACAGGATAGTAATGGCAACTCCCCTCTGCATCATGCTGCATGAAGGGGAAACGTGGAGTGCATCAAGGCACTCCTTGACGGCGGTGCTATGGCGACCCTAAAGAATACTCGTGGGCAGACAGCACTAGATAAAGCGTTAGAACATGGCCACCAAGACGTTGCTGGCGTCATCTTCATTCACATGAGTAAGAGGTCTGATGCTCAACAAGGTGGGGACCGACGACCTGCTCAAAACGCAATGAGAAACCTGCAAGCAAAGAAGAGGAAGTTGAGTACCCAGTTAGCAGCAGCAAAGTCAAAGACTGATGAGTACGAGGAGCAGCTAGCATCTGAAAGATCAAAGAATAAAGGGTATAAGGAGCAGCTAGCACAATCAAGATCAAGGATTGATGAGCGTGAGGAGCAGCTAGCAGCAGCAAGATCAAGGATTGATGACTATGTAACACAGCTAGCAGAATCAAGTGCAGAGAATGATGAGTATGAGGTGCACAGGGCTTGCATGACCGGCCAAGAGCAAGTCATAGCATCCCAAGACCTTGAAACGTTGGAGCCCTTGTTGGTCAATGTGGACCTGGAATACCTTAGGAAGGCAGTGTTTGAAAAGCGTGTGCAGAGGGAGATGAACAATGTGCGTGATGCGGCTGCTGAGTGTGGCATATGCCTATCTGCCCCTAAGGACACTAGCTTGGATCCTTGTGGCCATACGATGTGCCGAGCTTGCTCGGACCTCATCCAGTTCTGCCCGATCTGCCGGCAGACAATAGCAGAGAGAAGACGGGTGTTTTGGTAGCAATAGGATAGTCTGCCAATATAGCTCGACCAGTGGTTGCTGGGATATCAAATATCATCATCATTATCATCATTATATAGTGATATATTGATGTAGTGATATCATATACAGTGGTAGTGTGATATCATATATAGTGATATTTGATTCATCTAAGTTCCTTGCCCTTTGCTTGGGACAGCTACGCTATTGACAGGTATATAACTTGTTTCTATTCGGAATGGCATTCTCGGGAGTTCAAAGTGTTTTATATTTGTTGCATGGATCTTGAAGTCCAGGGCTAGTTACTTAGCCAACCTTGTAGCTGGTCAACCTTGAATGATCCAGATATTCGAAGACTATCGGAAGGGGAAGGAAAATTGAAAAATTCTACGCCTTGCCACGGGGCGTGGAGTTGAAGGAACCTTCCCATTCGCTTGCACTGGTGAAGGTTACTATGAGCCACTGTTTCTTGTGTGTGTGTGTTTGTGCACGAGTGCTACTATGGTCACTATGGGCCACTGTTTCTTTTTTTGGCAACGCATGGCAGCTTCCAGCTAGCTCCACTAGCTGCTGGCTCAAACCTGAAGCTTTCATTTGCATTGGAATGCTTGTCATATCAGCTTTCGGAAGCACTAGCTCGCGCCAGGTTTGGCCCAAGGACAGGGAAAGGGAGCTGGCTAAAAGCTGCTACGAGTAGCTCCAAAAAGAAACAGGACTGTGGGTTTTGCTTCCGCAGCTCTTACTGCGCCTGAGCTCGGACTACAGCGTGACAGAGAAGGGGATGTATTAACAAGCACTTTAAGTCTTGCAACCAACTCCTCAGTCTCAAAATATACTGCTGGATGGAGACGTACTAGCGACTCTTTGGAGTGTTGTCAGAGACGCTGTACAGGGATTTCAGACACTCTCAGCAGCACTGTGTCTGGGTGGTTTCAAAGTGCTGCCAGAGACTCTGTTCAGGGATTTCAGAGAATGTCAGCAGCACAGTGTCTGAGTGGTTTCAAAGTGCTGCCAGAGACTCTGTTCAGGGATTTCAAATAATGTCAGCAGCACAGTGCTTGGTGGTTTCGAAGTGCTGCCAGAGACTTTGTACAGGGATTTCAGACACTCTCAGCAGCACAGTGTCTAGTTGGTTTGGAAGTGCTGTCTGAGACTCTGTACAGTGATTTCAGACACTCTCAGCAGCACAGTGTCTAGTTGGTTTAGAAGTGCTGTCTGAGACTCTGTACAGGGATTTCAGAGAATGTCAGCAGGACAGTGTCTGGTTGGTTTCGAAGTGTTGTCAGAGACTCTGTGCAGTGATTTCAGACAATCTCAGCAGCACGGTGTCTCAGTGGTTTCAGCTTTCAGCTAGCTGGCTGCCGGTCTAGAGTCGCAGACCTGGCCGGGTGTAACCGTGTATGAGGACAGTATGACACGACCTGTAAGGCGTACCATAACATCCCCCCCAAACCCTGGTACTCTTGTAGTCACAGAGTTCCAGGGTTTCTAAAATGTAACTTGTGCACATGAAATGTATTTTCCAAATAATCTGTAGTGGAAGCTCAAATCCAGGGAAATTTATAAATTGACAGAACCAATTAAAAATAAAAGGTAGGTCCCAGTAAGGGATTTCAGGCTTAAGCTTCCAGAAACAGTATGTGTGCCTAACCTATATGTAGGCTTGCATTTTCTAATATCTCTTTGTCCCTTCAATTGGTAGTTTGTCTTTCTTGATCTGGTCCTGCAGTTCCTGTCATCAAAACTGCAGGGGTGACGCTTGAAAACAGGGCATCTCATGACAATGAGGATATAGTCCATAGGACTCCAGGACATGCTAAGGTTGTTGACACATATCACATTGGACCCATCTACTGCGCAGCTCTCAGGGTCCATCAGCATAGCTGGGTGGTTAGTTAGTGCTGCGACATGAGCATCAACTATGGCAGCTTGTAGGAATATTGCCCATTGCAGCTGATTGCAGAGTAATTCTATGTTGTCTGGGTTGTCCTGGGTAGGACTGGACAAACATGTGGAGTCTGTCCATGTGCTTGATCAGTGGAGCATACAGGGTTGAGGGAGTGGTGTGCATAGTGGGTGCAAGGTTATCTGCTTGCCAGCAATCAACAAGGGCAGTGAATCTTTTGTTTATCCTGTTGATGACTGGCCTAAGGGGCATTCTGGGAGTGGTCCTGAGGATCAAGGTACTACAAAGCGCGTGTGGCAGCGCGATTTCACGCACGCTTTTTGAGCCCCACTGCTCATAGTTGTGATGAGTGCTGCTCATGAGTTGCAAACTCTGTCCGTGCTGTTTGTCCTGAAGTGCTCATGTGATGCAAACTCTTTACCTGCTGCTTGGCTGCTGTTCCTGCTGCTGTTGAGGTTTTTGATGCACCTCGTAGCAAGTGTTGCTTGGATCAATATGTGCATGAATAGTACATTTGTATTGAGGTTGTTTGTAGATAGACTGACCACTCAGCATATATATATACCGCCTACCTGTATGTTCACTGCATGAAGCCTGCTTGGTATCAACACCATGCTAAGGGTCATAGCTTTCCTTTTCGGCCAACTAACTTAACTTCCTTGTCAATGCGAATTTCCGAGCGTGAGGTACATCATCGAGAAGGGCTCGACCAGACGAGTACGAATTTGCAACCGTTAGTCGGCTACATACAGGCTGTAATTGGTGGATGTCCTGGAAGGTACATCCAGCCTGCTGGACGTCACCCAGACCTTCGCGCCCACAAGCGGCAATTGGGCGGGAAAACACGCACGCGCAACGCGTTCTGGACTCTGGTCCCCGACGAGGTCCATAAAGCAGTCGAGCCTGGGGTCGAGCCCCCCACCCACCCACCCACCACACCCGAGCAGACCCTCAGGATCCATAATACAATTTTAGTAAATTAAACCATGATAATGATAGATGGACAGATAAATAACGCCCTCTGTCCATTTTATACCTACCGTACACGCCTTAAGTATTGGCAAACGGTTTGGCAAACGAACCTTTGCCAAACCGGATTAATTAGGGAGCCAGCTTGAGACCACTCCAGGTGGCTGGTTGGCCTTTCCCAAGTTACGGTTACCATGGTACTCTGTCTACTAAGCCCTAGCAAGTTAAATGTTCCTGATTTGAATTGCTGCATGGTTTTATTTTCAGCAAGCTTGGGCAGACTCATTTGTAAAGATGTACTTGACCTTGAACTTGGTTACATGGCTCCAGCCAGCAAGTTGACTGGCTGGAGCCATGTACCAGTCTGGCTACTAAGCCCTAGCAAGTTTAATGCTCCTGATTATCAGCATGAATTGCGGTGCTCTCACTCGTTTTATGACTTGGTGACTACTTATGTACTTCCTTAGAACTATCGGCTCTGACAGTACTGTGCCAGCTTCCCGTAGACTGTGTCATCATCCTTCATGACACAGTGACAGCTTCCTGTAGGCTGCGTCACCGGTTCCCCTGACACGCACTGTATAGCCTGTACCCTTATTAGGTTCCAGGCTGCCGCCCCTTTCACCGCTGGTGCCCCTTGATGGGTCTCCTGTGCTTGTAACGTTATTCTCGTCTCCGTGTATAGATTGGCGCGTCTGGCTGCTGCAAGCATCTCTGTCCACTCTCTGAAGTGTATTAAGGCTGATAGGTTATAGGGTCCTTCATTACTACCACTGCTTTATTCAATGCAACTTCCGCGAGGGCCTCCCGCCGGCTTTGAGAAACTCTCTGAACAAAATGGTGTTTCTTGGTCGCGCGGGATGCGCAATGTCATCATTAGCAATGGCTGCTAGGGTTTAGGGTTTAGCAAAGGCTGATACTGATTTGAATTGTTACGTGGTTTTATAGCAAGCTTGGGCGGACTACTTGGTGAACAAGTAAAATAACATAAGGCCCTTTGCCAAATTGGATTTCAAGTCTAAGCTTGAGACAGTCAAAGCCGTAGAACCTGTAGCCAAGTCAGTTTTGTCATGCTTTTCTGAGACCCACTTTTAGGGGGGAAATGACATTTGCCAATAATTAATCTTGCCAATACTTCAGGCGCGCACGGTATGTGATCTCCTCCACGGGCGGGGACTACTGAGCGCCCAAGAAAGTTGTAAACATACTACAAACTAGGGTAGAACAAACCGGACGGTATTCCGGTATTGGGGTATTTGATGGTCGGTAAACCGAAGCCCAAAAATCCCAATGTCGGTTTGCCCGGAACTTTCTGCGAGTCCATTCCGGTATACACCGACCAATTGTGAGGGCGAGTTCCGGTAAGACCGACTGGAATCCGATCTGGGTTTCCGGTATCCGTCTCAGCTAGGTAGCTGTGTAGCTATTCAGCTTTCATGGTGGCTCGTGCCCACTAGTTTCTGAACAGTTGGAACTTCATCTTTCTTGACCTTCCCAAAGCCTGCCCTTCGAGGAAGAGGAAGATGAAAGCAGTTCCCTCCCTTTTTAGCCCCCCCCTGTCAGTTTGGCTCGAGGCTCTATTCGCCATGGAAATACAAACTGAAAGCGTAGGTATTTAATGGCCTGCACACTCGAGCTTCATTGGCTCTTCGCGTTTGTTAAAACGACTAGGTGGTATAGGTATCCCTCTTGACCATCGAGACCTTGCTTGTAGTAATATTTTCAGACTCTGTCAACACTGCAACGTCATGAAATACCTGAATCCCACATTCAATCACCCAACTTACTTTCATGCTACCAACACACTGCTCAAGGGGCTCAAGACACCTTCAACTTTTTTGTTTTCATTAGAGAGACAGTCAGACAGTCCCCCCCCCCCCCCCGCATGAGCCCCCATGTTTACCCATTTGTCCGTCTGTCCGACCGAAAAACGAAAAACTTGAAGCCTGACACGTCATCCAACGGTCGCGTAACTAACTCGCTTCGGTCAGCTCCATCGTTGCCACCTTTCGTTCCGTTGCCAACACACTCCGCCAGTTTTCCGCGCTTGCGACGCTGCATAGGACTTGTTCAGCCATCTATAACTTGCTTATCGCCTTCCACTTCCAAGTCCCCCATGCGATACCCATAGGAATTGTCGGGTGCCCTGGTAGGACCCCTGCGGTGCTCGGCCCAAGGTTTGGTAGGTTGAAGTGGAGTCGTGCGAGCGGATGGAAGGCTGTTAGAGCAGTTCCTTTTTCCGTTTAAATTTAGTTGTAGTACCACAGACAGCGAGCACACGGCAATATCTCCAGACATGGCAGTACAGCACCCGCGTGTAATGTCAGGTCAGGATGTCATGTCATCTCAGATTCTTCTTTTCTTGTTCGGGCCCCATGCACGCTCAGTTTTTTTGGCTTCGCAAACTATCTGAAGCATTTGTATGATACCAGAAAGCCCTCAAAGCCAAATGGATGGCCTGGGCATCCCTGATTCGCACCCAGTCCGAGAAAGCTTCGATCTTCGCCCCTAGATTTTCCAGGGTGGTCGAAATCTTGAGCTGCATGCACAACTCTACAGACCGCTAGATAGCAGGATAGTTGCCCAAGGAGGCGCTCCTGCATCTGCCATTCGTAGATTAGGAGCAGGGTGTGCGCTCTGAAGCGCAGGAGCTCGCGGAATGCTGTGGACATCCCCTCGATAGGAGACCTTGGTGGGTTATCTATTGTCCACCGTACAACATGGACTCGATTGAACTCGCTGAGCAACATTTGGCCTTCTTTTAAGCGCATAGCCTTCCCAACAACCTTGGGGGACTTTCCGTTCAGATATATCATGTCGAACATCAGCTCCGAGGTCCAGAACAATTTTTTCCCGGGACCCGTTTCCAATTTAACCGTACTGCCGGCTGGTGGCGGGATCACCAGTTCTTTGGTACTCAAAACTTGCCGTGCGAGCAGGCAAAGGGTGGATTCCCATTGGACTGGATGGGTAAGAGGTCATACAGACGAGACAGGTTTGGGTTTGGGTTTGGTTTGAGGTTAACCTGCCACGTCAGAGGGGGTTAGACGAGGTTACCCGAGGTTAACCCAAACCCGCCCAAACACGCGAATTTCGTTCAGACGGCATTCCTGAGCTTCTTGTCAGTAGGAAAAGTTTGAAAAGTTTGAATCGCCGATCAGCAGCAGGAGCGCTCAAATCAAGCAGGCTCTGGCGATACTGTGAGGAAGGCGGAAACTGCGTCTCGGCATACTGCGTATCACGCTGCTACTGCTGCACCTCATGCTGGCGTGGACCTGCAGGTGGCGGCCCCTCCTGATCGGACCCCTCCATACAGCGCAGTGAATATTGCAGATGGCGCGAAAGGGAGGACGGTTGCGAAAACAAGTGCGGCTGAAGGAAATGCGGCAAAATTTATCGCAACAGAAACAACGAACAACACGTGTGCGACATAACCATAACCATAACCCAAACGTGGGGGGTGGGGGGACGTTTGGGTTTGGGGGTTGGTTAGCTTGTGGGTTACCGAATTTGACCAAAACGCGTCAACTTTGTCCCGTGTGAACGAAAAAAGGTTTGGATGTACGACAGAAACGCCCAACTAACCCGTAACTCAGACCCAAACCTGTCTCGTCTGACCGACCTCTAAAGTCGGTTGTAGTACTGGATGGGTCGGTATTTGTCGGTTGGGCCCTTTGGATGGGTCGTTGAGCTCTTTGGATGGTTCGTGCATCCGTACACGGCCACCCATCCAAAACGCACTCCCATTGCAAGCGACTGGCAGCCTGTTTCCAATTGAGGGTTAGGCCGGGTTATGGAGCATAACCGTCCTCGGCAATCGGAAACACTCGAAAACTTGTACTTCGCTCGACCGACTTGTACACCAGTTTCCGGCAAAATTTGATGACGTGCCGGTGCGGATCGGGGTTACCCTGAACCGTGCCCCCACCCCCCCCCCCCCCCCCCCCCCCCCACGGTTAAGCGTAACCCCGATCCGCCTTGGTTCCACGCTGGCACTTTGACCGCAGCAGCGGTCACTTGCGGCCATAATGTGGTGAGCGCGAGCGCTGCAATCTTGTAGATCGCGCAGTCACGCGCGATCCCTTCAATTTCCTAGAAACTCTGACGCTCACCGCTATGGATTCGTCTGGTCAAGGTTTGTTTTTCAAGCAGAACCAGCATTGGGGCATCAACGAGCACCCTAGAAGCTTCTGGGATATGGTAACGAAATGGAAAAGGACAGGGCCAACGTCTTGGAGTCAGAACATGAACTCGAATTGCGAGACGGCTGCACGAAAGAAAGTCAAGCCGGCGAGTAAATAATTCAAACGCTTCCAAGCTGTCGAACAACTGATTTAACGATCACATAACCCAGATCTTCCCATAACCCAGATTTCAGGGACAATCGGAAACACTAAATTGTACAGCGGGGTTACGCGACAGGAAGCTGGCTAGAACACGGGTTACGAGTACTGCCGCACTAAAGTTTGCGGGGTTATCCATAACCGTAACTTGGTCTTCGGTACCCTCTTCGCCTCCCTTCTTCCCATTTTTTCTTCTCTCGGTATCCATCCTACTGACACCACCCGCCTCCTCCACTCCCTCCACCTGCATGCCGTCCGATGCGCACATACCATTGTGTGTACCCGCCGGCGCATGGAATCTGCTACACACTCGTCCCACACTCCTTCTTCCGCCACCGGCTATCGTGGGGGGTACCGCCCCCCCTAGCCACCCCCCCGGTTTGATGGTGTTGTCCGAGGACCCCCTTTGGACAGCTTCCTAAATCACGCCGAATTGGCGTACTGCTTTTCTTTTCTTTATGGAAACAGGCTGTGGATGGGTGCAGCAATACACGCATGTACCACCGGGAACCTTCGCAGGTACTTTCAATCAATAGTCGCAAGAAAAGACGGATCGATCGTTGACAGTTCAATTTCTTGCGCTGATCCATCCTAGATCCACGAAAAAGAAAAGTAGAATGAAGAAGGGGCGTCGAATGGAGAAGAAATTGTTAGAATGTCCCAGATTCTGTCTTGCTCGAAGATGATCTGTGATCCAAAAGTTCGGAAACTCCTGGCTAATGAAACTAGCAGGTCGGTTGAAGAAAGCAATACGCGTCAGTTGCGCGACCGTCGCCGGATCAATGCCGGACTGTGCCGGAAGGAGCCGGATATTTTGCGACCCATCCAGAGCCATCCAACCCACACCTCGGTCGAGGGCCTGGATGGATTTTGGCTTTTGGATGGGTCGTCTGGATGGGTATTTCGTCAGTACATCCGTACAAATACGAACCATCCCAAACCCCTATGGGAAGGTAAACACTGGATGGGTCGTCGGTTATCCGTACTTAACGACCCATCCAGACCCATCCAGACACAATGGGAATCCACCCAAAGTGCATGCTTCCGCGGGCGCGGGATGAGGTACATAATGGTTGTTCATAATGGTTTTATAATGGTTTCGCACGGTTTCGCACATGACTGTCATCCCTGAGTTAACCGCATTTACAGGTATTTCAACCATTTTTCGTCAATTTCCTGTCGGAATCCCAACCGTTTTTGTAGGCATTCTAACCACCAACCGATTCGGAAACCGATTTTCGGTCGTTGTCAATCAGAGGCGATCAGAGGTGACAATGCTTTGGTCTGCCGTCAAGGCCCGAACAGCCAGGGAGCATGCCCCCAGGTCCTATGCACCCAGCCGCGGGTCCGATGGTCCCGGGACCCGTACACACGTACATGGCAGGGGCCAGGGCGGGCCGGGGGCGGGGGGGCGGGCTGGGCCCCTGCGGGGGGGCCCTGCGGGGTGCGTACATGCCCGATGCCCGCAGGGCCCCTGGCATTTACGGGCCTATGTTCGGAATCGGTTCACCTTCTATGCAACTACATAGCCAGTAATTCGCCAGGATGTAAGAACGCCGTTCCGCGACACTTCCGCAGTTACGCATATCGGAATCAACACCTTCCTATCTCAACAAGCTAGTAAACAGACTGCAGTTTTCTTTTATTTTCGGTCGGTTCTTTCCCGGATTGTTTTAAGAACCGCAGAACCGCGCGGCCTGTCCTAGTTAGTAGTTTCGGATCGACGCGTAATCAAATCTCGTCCCCCTCGAGTTGAGTGAACTAAATTGTTACTTCTGCAAGAGAAGCGTCCTTGCTCTCGACCAATTCCGCTCTCATCGCCAGCTCAGGGAATACCTTTCACCAGTGAGTGCCGACATGTAATTGTTGACCCATGACAAGCCTGCTCCACACCTTGCTGGTTGGGTGGGTGGTATGGTGGGGGTGGGGAGGTTCTTCCAACCATTCTCCAATGAACAACAGAGGGTACAAGCAAGATAAAGCAAAGAAGAAATAATCCAAAGAAGAAATAAAGCAAAGAAGAAATAGAGCAAAACAAAACAGTTTAGCGTCGGGGATACTGTCCACACACTATTTCCAGTCTATATTGTAAGCTTGAACAAGGCCACATGGAGAGCTACATGAGTGCACTGGGGCCTAAGGCTGAAACCCCATCTTCCGCCCATGTGGGCTCGGTGCCTGCTGTGAGGTTGGTGTCTGTGCAATGGCAGCCATCTAGCCTTCCATGTTAACGCTTCATTATCGCAGCCTATATCACTTTCTATAGCAGTCTAACTTGGAACACCATGTGATGTTGACTTGGTCGTACACTTTACCAACGTATGTTGATCATGCACATCAACGCAGGAAGCTGCTCAACACCGCTCTTCTCAGTGGGAAGGCAACATGTCGTCAATACTGAGCGGTCTTTACAAACAACTTTTTCGGTCGTCCGGAGATGATGATGTGAATGAGGTGTATTATCCACTTGAACGGGGAGTCAACATGTATTGTAGTGACAACAGCACCTCTTTACATGAGGCTGCAATGAATGGACACGTGGAGTGCATCAGGCCTCTCCTTAGCAGCGGTGCTGAGGTGAACAAACCGAATTATGATGGCAACACCCCCCTGCATTATGCTGCATGGAAGGGACACATGGAGTGCATCATGGCTCTCCTTGACAATGGTGCTGAGGTGGACGCACAGAATACGTATGGCAACTCCCCTCTGCATGAAGCTGCATTATATGGACACGTGGAGTGCGTCAAGACTCTCCTTGTACGCAGTGCTATAGTGACCATACAGAATGCGTGAGCAGACAGCATTAGTTATAGCGTTGCAAGAAGGCCACGAAGATTGTGCCGAAGCTATCGGCAGCCACATCAGGAGGAGGTCTGCTGATGACCGGCAAGACGTGGACCAACACCCTGACCTAAATTCAACTGGAATCCTGCAACCTGAGATTGAGGAATTGAAGACCCAGCTAAAAACAGCAAGAGCAAAGAATTCTGAGTATGAGGTGCACATGGCTTGCATGACTGGCCAGGGGGATGTCCTAGCGTCCCAAGACCTAGGCATGTTGGAAGGCTTGTTGGCCAAGGTGGACATGGACTGCCTTAGGAAAGCAATCTTTGACAAGTGCGTGCAAAGGGAGCTCAACAAGGCGCGTGATTCGGCTGCTGAGTGTGTCGTATGCCTATCTGCCCCTAAGGACACTTGCTTGCATCCTTGTGGCCATATGGTGTGCCGATCTTGCTCAGTGGTCATCCAACTCTGCCCAATCTGCCGGCAGACAATAGCAGAGAGGAAACGGGTGTTTCTTTAGCCATAGCTTGGTAGGTGATTGGTGCCGCTCACAATTGTGATGAGTGCTGCTCATGTGGTGCGAACTCTATTCTTGCTGCTTGTGCTGTAGTTCCTTCTGCTTATACTTTAGACATAGCTTATACTTTAGACATAGCTTAGAAGGTGAGTTTACTCAAACCTGGACCATACAGGCTGCGAGCGCCTTCAGGACATCTAGCTAGATGTCCTGAAGGCACTCGCAGCCTGTATGGTCCAGCACTCAACCTTTGGTGTCTGGAATAACATATGGTGTGATAGGTGGTATGACTAAGACCCCCCCACCCTTTGCTTGGTCAACCAAGTTGTGGACTTGTGGGCACTTGTCTAACGTTTTCCTATTTCGTACCAGCTTACTTAGTCTTTCAAAGTCTCGAGTCAAACTTCGAAGCCTCAAGATAGATAGACTTAGAGTCTACCACTTTTGAATTTGGGGGGCTACGCATGGCAGCTTCTAGCCAGCTCCATTAGCTAGCCACTGGGTGCAGCTCATTTTTTTGCTGAATTTAAATGCCCTTCATACTGGCTTTCATACGCACTAGCAAGCTTCAGGATTGGCCCAAGGACATTGCATGGAAAGAGAGCTGCCTAGAAGCTGCTACCTGTAGCCCCCAAAATAAACAGTGGAGACTCTACTGCTGGGAGTTGTCTGAAATTATACATTTAAAGGGTTTTCAGATCATCTCAGCTGTATGCCAGTGGTGTTTTCAGCAATCACCTAGCCCATGCTTGCTGCTGCTCACAATTAGGGCGAATGCTGCTCATGTGGTACAAACTCTGCTCCTGCTGCTTGTGCTGTACTTCCTTCTGCTGCTTATGTGGCTATTAATGAACCTCGTACCGTAGCAAGTTTTGTTTGAAGCCATGTGTGTGTGTGTGATTTTCTCAACAACATTTGAATCTCGAGCTCCTTTGCTAAGCAAGGCGATTGCACTGCAACGGAAGACATATGTTGTTTGACTGCCCACTCAGGGCCATAACTTTGATTGTCGGCTACAAACAGCAGCTTTTAGGAATCTTGCGCTTTACTCCCCTTTGCTTATGTGGCTCACTGTTTTTTTGTGTGCGCCGCATCGCAAAATGAGCGACTCGGTGCGACCCCAGTGCAACGTGCTGCCCCCCGAAACCCACATGGCTCCACGATTTGCGCTCTGCCCTATATTCTGATATGCCACAATCCTGAAATCAGGCTTGTGTCGCAATTTTTGCTGCACAAATGGAACTACAGAAAGCTAGAAATAAAACAGTGATTTGGCTGTTGATACACCTTGTAGCAAGTTTTGTTTAAAGCCAAGTGTGTGTGCGTGTGTGATTTCCTCAATTATATTTGAAAATCAAGCTCCTTCCCTAAGCAAGGCGATTGCTCGGCAACGGAAGACATGTATTGTTTGACTGCCCACTAGAACTTAAACTTGAACTTGGTTACAAAGCTCCAGCCAGCAATTTGGCTGCTAGCCGTCTTAAGCAGTAAAAAACAGGGAAATGTAAACGCAAACAAAAAAATATTTTTTCTCTACATTTTTTCATGTATAGCTTGACTGGCCACTACTGTGCTCTGGGTCATAGATTTTCCTGTCAGCTACGAGCAGCAGCTTCTAGGCAGCTCCTCTGGCTTGCTACCCAGCTAATCTTAGTGCAACATAGTGCAACTAGAAGCAGACGTAATTAGCTTTCCAGCATTTCTTAAATATCGGGGCTTAGTCCAGTGGCTGGCTCAGGGAGCTGCCTAGAAGCTGTTGCTCACAGCCGGAACGAAAAGCTATGCTCGGGGTGTAAATACCTCCTAGCCACATGTGTGATTACTGCATGAAGTATGCTGGGCATCGTCAGCATGCAAGTGTTTTTTGCAAGCAACGGTTTCAACCAGGGTAATTCAAAGGGCGCGCTTTTGCGCTTTTGAGCGCTGACTTGTTGACTCCCTCTGCGCTTTTAGCGCAGTTTTTTGCAACCCCTTGTGGGCGCTGCAAGCGCTTTTTGCGTTTTTTGCACTACAAAGCGCAGTTTTTTTGTTTTCAAGTGTGCTAAAGCGCTGGCCAATTTAGCCATTTGAAGTACCCTGGTTTCAACCATTCAACCATCTGATCAGACAACTCAATGGCTCAGACCATCGCTACAATGTGACACCAACTATTTAAATACCTCCTAGCCACCTGCGTGAATGCTGCTTAAAGTATGCCCCTAAATAACCCTGGCATGTATGCATGTGAAAATGTAATGTGTGAATTTTGTAAGTATGTAGTTGTTCAGTCCATGGGTAGCCAAATAAACTTTAGAAACTTGCCCAAACTTAAGAAAACTTAGGAAAGACCGTTTAAGAATCAAGCAGGAGTGAGCTGAACACAACAAATCGCCCGGAGTTTGTGCTTCGCATATAATTTAACTTCACGTTTATTGTCCCAAAACTGGCTCTTGCTTCATCCCTGTCTGACCAACCATCCCGCGAACATGAAAGATATGCACAGATGAATGCCCACTTCAACGTATCTGCCCGTTGGCCACCCCATATACCATTTGGTACTGCGTTTCTTCTCCTCTTCTCCTCTTCTCCTCTTCTCCTCTTCTCCTCTTCTCACACGTTTCTCACCTTTTCTCGCTCTGCCCCCAGCCCCCCCCCCCCAGCCCAGCCCGCCCAGCCCCCGTATGAAGGAAATTGAATATAGAAAGCAGCTGGAAAGCAGTACGCAGAATTGTGCTAAGAATCGACAAGGTTTCGAGGTTGTGAGTAACTCCCCTTTCGCTCCCCACTTCTCTAGCGCCTGCGCTTTCAGCTAGCGTGCGCATGCGGCAGTAAGGATTGCTTCCAGTCCGTTGGTTTCGGACGTTGCCAGCGTCATCTCAACCCCTCCAACACTTGCCGCTTTACCTCCGACCCTTTAGACTCCCGACCCTTTTGGACGAGTATTTGTCACCCAGCGGGCCGGCGGCACCGTAACCTTAGGATTTTCGGAGTCGGATTTTCCATCTCCGTAGTGTACCATTAGATCCAGAGGGGCCCTCTGATTTGACCAGCTATTTCGCAAGCCTTCATCCGCACTGGTAACCAACATCTCATACTATATCTGACGCTCGAGTTGGTTGAAAGCCGCTAAGACGTCTGGAGGAACCAGGGTAAGTGGGTAACAGTCAACATATTTCCCCCTCATGCGGGCCTATGGAGCACTTCCAGAGGAATAGAAGCTCTCAAACCTTTGATAGATGCCACAACTTGGAATAGAGAAGCATGGAGACGTTCCGAAGCTGGTGGGGTGGTGAGGCTTTCCCATGGCTGTAGGGGATTGTGTGTGGGGGGGGAGGGGGGTGGGGGGGGGAGGGCTCATGCTTTTGTGGGAGGGTGGTAGTGCACTGACTGATTGAAAATGCACCTGAATAACATGCCCGCACATTTGCCTGGAAAATACCCCTCTCCGTCCGACCGTTTGCACAGCCGTACTGAAACCGCATTGCATGCGAAGAATATGCGGCACGGCTATAACTGTGTGCGTGTGTGTGGTGGTAGTGGTGGGGTTGTATGTGTGTGGGGTGGGGTGCGTGTGTGGGGGGGGGGCACTGCCATGGCTTTGTAGGGGGCTCGCACATGTCGGGTCTCATAGCCTAAGTCCAGTCTCATCGCCAGCTCAGGGAATTGCTTTTTAAAGTGATTCCATCGTTATCATTGCTTGGTCATAGACATACCATTGTTGACCCAACAGGAGCCTCAGAGCGTGCTCCACAACATCCTGGCATTTGTGTGGTGGTGGTGTGTGTGTGGGTGTGTGTTTGGGGGGGGGGGGGGGGGGGGGGGGGGGGGTCTTCCAACCGCTCTCAAATTTACAATCAAAGAATACAAGCAATAAAGCAAAGAAGAAATAGAGCTTAAAAGAAGCAGCACGTTGTCCGTACTACTTCCAGTTAACGTATAAGCCTGGAAAAGACCATGTAGCGTCGCCTGCAACGCTAAAAAATGACGGAGAGTGATCGCGAGGGAGCGACAGGTGGCAACATAAGCGAGTTAGTTACGAGACCGTTGGCTGACGTGTCAGGCTTCAGCGTGGTCAGACGGTCGGACGGACAAATGGGTAAGCAAGGGGGCTCCCGCCCCCTTGAAGAGGGGGCTCCGCAAAAAAGACCATGTAGGGAGTTACTTTGGAATTGATAACAGTTACATTATTACACTGGGGCGCGGGGCTGGAGCTCCATCTTCTGTCTGTGCAATGGTACCCGTCCAGTCTTGCATAGGAACGCTTCCATATCGCAGCCTATGCGGGCACATGTAAAGTCCAGTTGGGCACCAGGGGAAATGTACTCATCATCATCATCACCATCATCATCATCATCATTATCATCATCATCCGGGGCTGGAGCCCGATCTTCTGTCTGTGCAATGGTAGCCGTCTAGTCTTGCATAGTAACGCCTCCATATCGCAACCTACGTGGGCACATCGAAAGTTCAGTTGGGCACCAGGGGCAATGTACTCATCACCATCTTCATCATCATCATCATCATCATCATCATCATCATCATCATCATCATCATCATCATCATCATCCGGGGCTAGAGCCCCATCTTCTGTCTGTGCAATGGTAGCCGTCTAGTCTTGCATAGTAACGCCTCCATATCGCAGCCTATGCGGGCACATCTAAAGTTCAGTTGGGCACCAGGGGAAATGTACTCATCACCATCATCATCATCATCATCATCGTCATCATCATCATCATCATCATCATCATCATCATCATCATCATCATCATCATCCGGGGCTGGAGCCCCATCTTCTGTCTGTGCAATGGTAGCCGTCTAGTCTTGCAAAGGAACGCCTTCATATCGCAGCCTATGCGGGCACATGTAAAGTCCAGTTGGGCACCAGGAGAAATGTAATCGTCATCATCAGAAGCATTATCATCATCCGGGGCTGGAGCCCCATCTTTTGTCTGTGCAATGATAGTCGTCTAGTCTTGCATAGGAACGCCTCCAAATCGCAGCCTATGCGGGCACATGTAAAGTCCAGTTGGGCACCAGGGGAAATATAATCGTCATCATCATCTGCATTATCATCATCATCATCATCATCATCCGGGGCTGGAGCTCCATCTTCTGTCTGTGCAATGGTAGCCGTCTAGTCTTGCATAGGAACGCCTCCAAATCGCAGCCTATGCGGGCACATGTAAAGTCCAGTTGGGCACCAGGGGAAATGTAATCATCATCATCATCGGGGGCTGGAGCTCCATCTTCTGTCTGTGCGATGGTATCCGTCTAGTTTTGCATAGTAACGCCTCCATATCGCAGCCTATGCGGGCACATGTAAAGTCCAGTTGGGCACCAGGGGAAATGTACTCATCACCATCATCATCTAATCATCATCATCTCATCATTATCATAATCATCATCATAGTCATCATCATCATAGTCATCATCATAGTCATTATCATCATCATCATCATCATCAACATCATCATCATCATCATCATCATCACCACCATTATCATCTCCATCATCATCATCATCATCATCATCATCATCATCAACCCTAAGTGCGCCTACTTTGCATATTGTAGGAGTGGCACCACCATTCGAACTGAATCCTCCGTGTTGCTGGTTTGTGTCGGGAGACCCACCCCCTGGGGTGAAAGTCCTTTCACAACTATAAAAAAAAAGTCATCACGATCATCATCATCATCATGCCCCACTTTCTCTAGCAGTCTTACTTGGCTCACCTTGTGATGTGGATCATGTACATCAACACAGGTAGCCACTCAACACCGCTCTTGTCAGTGGGAAGTCGTCATGCCCTCAATGCTGGGTAGCCTTGATATACAGCTTCTTGTGTTCTCCCGAGATGGTGATGTTAATGACGTGGTTTCTCTGCTGGAGCGGGGAGCCAACGTGAATTGCAAACATTGCGACTCTCCTCTGCATATGGCTGCCATCAAGGGAAACATGGAGTGCATCAAAGCTCTCCTTGACCGCGGCGCTGAGTTGAACATAAAGAGCGATGGTGGCCGCACCCTGTTGCATTATGCAATATCTGGCAGCACCCCGTTGCATTATGCTGTGTCTAATGGGAACGTGGAGTGTGCAAAGGCTCTTCTTGAAAACGGCGCTGAGGTGAACATACAGGAGGAGGAGGGCAGCACCCCATTGCATTGTGCTGCAAGGTCAGGGCGCGTGGAGTGCATCAGGGATCTCCTGAACAGCGGTGCTGAGGTGAACAAGAAAGATATGTTTGGCTTCACCCCTTTGCATGATGCTGCAGGGAGAGGGGGCGTGGAGTGCATCAGGGCTCTCCTTGACAGCGGTCCTGATGTGAACACACGGGATAATGATGGCAACATCCCATTGCACCATGCAACATACTCCGGGAGCGTGGAGTGCATCAAGGCTCTTCTTGACTGTGGAGCTGAGTTAAACACGCAGGGCATTGATGGCAACACCCCTCTGCACGTAACTACATGCTATGGATACACAGGGGGTCTAGCTTGCACCAAGGCTCTCCTTGACAGCGGCGCTGAGTTAAACATACGGGATAATGCTGGAAACACAGCAATAGAGAAAGCGTTGCGACATGGTCGACACCATGTTGCCGAAGCCATCCGCAGTCACATCAGAAGATCCAATGATGACCGACAAGGTGGGGACCAAAAACATGATCAAAACTCAAGCGGAAACCAGCGAACCAAGGATGAAGAATTGAGGATCGAGCTAGCATCATATAGATCAAGGAACGAGAAGTATGAGGAGCAGCTAGCAACAGCAAGAGCAAAGAATGATGAATATGGGGTGCTCATGGCTTGCGTGACTGGCCAGGGGGATGTCCTAGCGTCCCAAGACCTTGGCATGTTGGAAGGCTTGTTGGCCAAGGTGGACATGGACTGCCTTAGGAAAGCAATCTTTGACAAGTGTGTGCAGAGGGAGCTCAACAAGGCGCGTGATTCGGCTGCTGAGTGTGTCGTATGCTTATCTGCCCCTAAGGACACTGGCTTGCATCCTTGTGGCCATATAGTGTGCCAATCTTGCTCATACCTCATCCAACTCTGCCCATTCTGCCGGCAGACAGTAGCAGAGACGAGACGGGTGTTTCTTTAGACATAGCCTAGTAGGTGAGTTTTCTCAACTTCTGCTTGGTGGCTGGGGTAACGTAGGGTTTGATTGTTGGTATAACTAAGACCTTCCCGCCCTTTGCTTGTTCAACCAAGTTGGAGACTTGTGGGCACTTGTCTTACATGTTTATATTTTATGTCATCTTACTTTGTTTTTCAAAGTCTCGTGGCAAACTTATAAGCCTCATGATAGATAGACTGAGTGGATACTCTACTGGGAGTTGTCTGAGACTATGCAATTTCTCTCTATTTGATGATGAGTCCCAGTGGTGGAGTGTGGACACTTCTTTATTCATAGACTCTATCAGAGCTTTTACTTTCAGCTACGAGCAGCAAGTTCTAGGCAGCTCCTTTGTCTGGCTATTCAGCCCAAACTGACACAAACTAGTGGGTTTTTCATATTATCTCAGCAGGCTGCCAGTGGTGTTTTCAGCTATCACCTAGTCCATGATTGGTGCTGCTCACAACTGCTGCTGGGTGGAGACTTAACAATGTCTAGACAAAGAGTCGTCAGATATTTGGTAGCGGGGTTTTATAGAATCTCGGCAGGGTGTACTAGGGGTGTACTGCTATCACCTGGCCCATGATTGGTGCTGCTCACAACTGTTGCTGAGTGGAGACTTGACAGGGTCTACATAGAGAAGTTAGATATTTGGTAGAGGGGTTTTATAGAATCTCGGCAGGGTGTACTAGGGGTGTACTGCTATCACCTATTCACCTGCCCCATGATTGGTGCTGCTCACAACTGATGCTGGGTGGAGACTTAACAATGCCTATACAAAGAGAAGTTAGATATTTGGTAGAGGGGGGTTATAGAATCTCAGCAGGGTGTACTAGGGGTCTGTACAAAGAGTCGTCAGATATTTGGTAGCGGGGTTTTATAGAATCTCGGCAGGGTGTACTAGGGGTGTACTGCTATCACCTGGCCCATGATTGGCGCTGCTCACAACTGTTGCTAAGTGGAGACTTAACAGGGTCTAAACATAGAGTAGTCAGATATATTTGGTAGCGGGGTTTCATAGAATCTCAGCAGGGTGTACTAGGGGTGTACTGCTATCACCTGGCCCATGATTGGTGCTGCTCATAACTGTTGCTAAGTGGAGACTTAACAGGGTCTGTACAAAGAGTCGTCAGATATTTGGTAGCGGGGTTTTATAGAATCTCGGCAGGGTGTACTAGGGGTGTACTGCTATCACCTGGTCCATGATTGGTGCAACTCACAACTGTTGCTGGTTGGAGACTTAACAAGGTCTAGACATAGAGAAGATAGATATTTGGTAGCGGGGTTTCATAGAATCTCAGCAGGGTGTACTAGGGGTGTACTGCTATCACCTGGCCCATGATTGGTGCTGCTCACAACTGTTGCTAAGTGGAGACTTAACAGGGTCTAAACATAGAATAGTCAGATATTTGGTAGCGGGGTTTTATAGAATCTCGGCAGGGTGTACTAGGGGTGTACTGCTATCACCTATTCACCTGGCCCATGATTGGTGCTGCTCACAACTGATGCTAGGTGGTGACTTAACAGTGCCTATACAAAGAGAAGTTAGATATTTGGTAGAGTGGTTTTATAGAATCTCAGCAGGGTGTACTGCTATCACGTAGCCCATGATTGGTGCTGCTCACAACTTCTGCTAAGTGGAGACTTAACAGGGTCTAAACATAGAGTAGTCAGATATTTGGTAGCGGGGTTTCATATAATCTCAGCAGGGTGTACTAGGGGTGTACTGCTATCACATAGCCCATGATAGGTGGTGCTCACAATTGTGATGAGTGCTGCTCACGTGGTGCGAACTATATTTTGCTGCTTGTGTTGGAGTTCCTTCTGCTTATGTAGCTGTTGATGAAACCTCGTACCGAAGCAAGTTTTGTTTGAAGCCATATGTGTGTGTGTGTGTGTGCGTGCGTGCGTGTGCGCCCGTGATTTTCTCAACAACATTTGAAAATAAGCTCCTTCTCTAAGCAAGGTGACAGCACTGCATCGGAAGACATATGTTGCTTGACTGGCCACTCAGGGCCATAGCTTTTATTTTCAGCTACGAAAAGCAGCTTCTAGGCAGCTCCCCTGGCTTGCTACGCAGCTAATCCTAATGCAACGTAGCGCAACTGGAAGCTGACATAATTATTTTTCCAGCACTTCTGAAATCTTGGGGCTCAGCCCAGGGGCTGGCTCAGGGAGATGCCTAGAAGATGCTGATTGTAAAGAAAAGCTATGCTCAGGGTTTAAATACCTCCTAACCACCTGAGTGATTACTGCATGAAGAATGCTGGGCATCACCAGCATGCAAGTGTCTACTTTAGTAGGAACTTCTCTGCTTTTCTTTCTGAATCCTCTGTGGCGCTGGTTTGTGCAAGGGGTCCCACCCAGGGTTGTTCAGAACGCTGCGTCATGCGTCGCAGACGAACGTGGAGAGTGTCTGTTGCGGTGCAGACGCAGATCCAGTGGGTTGGTTGCGTTTCAGACACATATTTAAGAGGGTCTGTTGCATTTCAGAGAGTCTGGGTGCGTCGCAGAGACAGATATTGAAACCGGCGTCTTCTTGCGAAGCAGATTTGGGGGTCCCCCCCCTGGGTTCCCCTGAACATCCCTAGTCCCATCTCCTGAGTGGAAAACCTTTCAAAAACAAAAGTGAGGATTGGGATATGCCATACATCCACATCCTATCAAAAGTGATACTGGGTCTCACCTGGGATGGGTCCTTCAACTATCCTCTAGTGAACAGTCTTACGCTACCAAGGTTTGGTCCAGCCGCACAGTTAATCATCATGTATCTTTCAAATTGCTGATTACACAATTGAACATCGTACTGGCGTACATACCGCCGTCTCATGATATGTGCTAGTTCCCTGAGCATCCTATGGGTGCCGACGTCTTAGGTATGTAGGAGTCACTCTGCTGATCACATCGTCAAAATCATTGAGTCTAGGGCTAGTGCACGGAGACACACCCTTTGAAGCGAAAATATACATGTTAAATATGCATGACGAATATATCATCGTAAAATATGCCTGCATGACATCCAGTTCCAAGACTGGGATCTGTCACACCCGTATCTGACAGGAAGTCAGCACACCTTTG
The DNA here is from genome assembly GCA_013435795.1 of Chlamydomonas sp. ICE-L. Lineage (NCBI taxonomy): Eukaryota > Viridiplantae > Chlorophyta > Chlorophyceae > Chlamydomonadales > Chlamydomonadaceae > Chlamydomonas > Chlamydomonas sp. ICE-L. The sequence continues at coordinate 6,704,016 of JACBWV010000045.1, forward strand.
AACTTCATCATATTGCAGTATGCGTCACTTTCTATTTAGAGGATTTACCAAGGTTTCTGCGCACATAATTTGCTGGATGATGGCTAAATAATTGTATCTTTATCACTGATGTGTTACTTTTTGATAGTATAGACCTTGGCCATCCTGACAGGTTGAAGGCAATGTAACATCTATCGCCTACCCGGTGACTATAGCTAGCTCCGGCTTACGCTGTGGTGTCCTTAACTTCACGTCCTGTGAGTAGCTGTATTACAAGGATGTAACCATTTCAATTTCATTTCTATCGCCTGCCCTGCTTCATGCTCTTGCGAGTGTTGGGGACCACCTCATCAAGACTGTACTGGGTCCCGGATTCACATAAGATACATTAAGAGATTTGACATCTTGCAAGTGTTGGGGACCACCTCATCAAGTGTGGACCACCTCATCAAACTTGTTTTGTTTTGATTTCGTGGTCTACCAGCTTTTAGGCTGCTCACCGCCTGCCTGCGGGCGGAGTAAACCTAGCTAGTATAAATACAACTACACTACACTCCAGAGTACAGAATGCATGCATTTACACGAGTATACATAATAGGTAAAGTGCAAGTTGAATAGTTGATACCTTGATAACTGGACGATGGGCGAGTCCCATTCGTTTTCGAAATATTTCACGCCAGGAAGTAGGACCCCGTACACAGATCAGCGCCCACCGAGAAATCAGAAATAAATCGCGAGGTTAGTCGGCTACAGTATTTCTGTATTTGTCTACACCTGGATGGCAATATACAGAGAGACCCACCTCCTTGGGGCGAAGACCCCTGCACAGGAAGTTATACTTACATTCACCTCACCCTCAATCAATGGTACCAGTTTCGTTTTGATTAAATATATGGTTTATCAGGCAGCCTTCATATTGTTCAACGTCTGCGGTGGCGCAAGCATGGGTAATATAAGCACTACTAAGCTACACCCCGAGTACAGAATGTAATCGCAGGGCTGCAGAGAGTTTCAAGACGTGTCCATGTCTATTGTACTAGACATAAACTGATGCGCACAAACGTCTAGTACAGACTGCATCATCCATTTTATTACAACTCGCTAAGGCAGGCCAGCTGGCCAGTGTTGACCCCCGGTGTTGACCTTGGACAGGCCCACACAACAACTTCCGGCGGGGTCTGCCAACTACACTCTCTCTATATTTGCTCTTCGATTTCCCCACCAGCGCCTTTCTTCTCCTCCCACTTTTTCTCGCTCTGGCTCCAGGCCCCCCAGCCCTCGATTCCTGGACCCAGGATGTAATACTTCATTGCTTCTTTACCTGTCGTCATTCCCGAGGCACACTCTCTCGTCACGCTCTGGAAAGGAAACGTTGATAGTTTGACCAAGTCATGTCAATGACGTCTCGAGTCAGTCATTCTCGAGTGTATCGAAACATCCTACCAAGTTTCAGTTTCCCGTCCGTTTCTATGCACCTCGGATCGAGGAGGTGCGTAGTTTCGAATCGGTGCGTAGTCCAAGATCGTCCTCCTTGAGTTGGAACAACATTGTTACTTCTGCAAGCCAAGTGCCCTTGCTCTCGCTCAAGTCCGGTCTCGTCAGCTCAGGGAATACCTTTCATCAGTGACTCAGTAAGTTCATCATTATCATTGCTTGGTCATAGACCTGCCATTGTTGACCCGAGACAAGCCTGCTCCACAACACTGGGGTGGGGTGGGGTGGGGTGGGGTGGGTGGGTGGGGGGGTCTTCCAACCATTCCCATTATTAATAATCAAAGGGTCCAAGTAAGATAGCAAAGAATAAATGGAGTTAAAAAGAAGCAGCATACAGTCTACATAATTTCCAGCCCATATACGAGCCTGAACAATGCCACATGGAGAGTTACTTTGGTATTGATATCAGTTACATCATCACACTGGGGCCCGGTGCTGCTGCCCCATCTTCTTTATGTGCATGTTTGCTGCCCGCCTGTCTGTGCAATGGTAGCCGTCTAGCCTTGCATATAAACGTTTACGTAATGGAGCCTATAGCACTTTCTCTAGCAGTCTCACTTGGAACATCGTTTGGCTTTGCATTGGCCATAATTCACCTACGTATGTTGATCATGCACATCAACGCAGGAAGCTGCTCATCACCAATCTTGTCAGTGGGAAGTCGAAATGTCAACAATACTGAGCAGCTTTGACAGACAACTTCTTCAGTCGTCCCAAGAAGGTCGTGTTAATGAGGTGGTGTCTCTATTAGAGCGGGGGGCCAATGTGAACTGTTGCAATGATTACGGCACCCCTCTGCATTATGCTGCATTGTATGGGCATTTGGAGTGCATCAAGGCTCTCCTTGACAGCGGTGCTGAGGTGAACAAGACAAATTTTTTTGGCTTCACCCCTTTGCATGATGCTGCAGGCAAAGGGGGCGTGGAGTGCATCAGGGCTCTCCTTAACAGCGGTGCTGGGGTGGATACACCGGATAATTATGGCAACACCCCTATGCATTATGCTGCATTGTATGGGCAATTGGAGTGCATCAAGGCTCTCCTTGACAGCGGTGCTGAGGTGAACAGGACAAATATGTTTGGCTTCGCCCCTTTGCATGATGCTGCAGGGAGAGGGGGCGTGGAGTGCATCAGGGCTCTCCTTGACAGCGGTGCTGAGGTGGACACACCGGATAATGATGGCAACACCCCTCTGCATTGTGCTGCATCGATGGAACTGGTGGAGTGCATCAAGGCTCTCCTTGTCAAAGGGGCTGAGGTGAACGCACAGGATAAGACAGGCAACGCCCCTTTGCATTGTGCTGCATTCAATGGACACGTGGAGTGTATCAAGACTCTCCTTGCAAGCGGTGCTATGGTGACCATAAAGAATACCCGTGGGCAGACAGCACTAGATATAGCGTTGCGAGAAGGCCACCAAAATGGTGCCGATGCCATCCGCAGTCATAGCAGGAGGACATCTGGTGATGATCAGCAAGGTGGGCACCAACAACCTGATCAAAACTCAAGTGGAAGCCTGCAACCTGAGATCGAGGAATTGAGGACCCAGCTAAAAACAGCAAGAGCAAAGAATTATGAGTATGCGGTGCTCATGGCTTGTGTGACAGGCCAGGAGGATGTCATAGCAGCCCAAGACCTTGCAACGTTGGAGCCCTTGTTGGCCAAGGTGGACCTGGGATGCCTTATGAAGGCAGTGCTACAGAAGCGTGTGCAGAGGGAGCTCAACCAGGCACTTACTGCGGCTTCTGTGTGTGGTGTATGCCTGTCTGCCCCTAAGGACACTAGCTTGGACCCTTGTGGTCACACAATATGTCGATCTTGCTCAGACCTCATCCAACTCTGCCCAATCTGCCGGCAGACAATAGCAGAGAGGAGACGGGTATTTCTTTAGTCATAGCTTGATGGCGCATGTCTTCTATTCAGCAGAGGGACTCTAGGGCACCGCGCGAGATAGTAGATTTTAAGGTGTTGTAATCGGCAGTGTACCACTTGGACAGCTGATTCAGGTGACTGCCTCCGTTCTGCCGCACGCGCCATCTCTTCGGCCGCCGGGTTCAAAGTTGCCCATATGATAGCAATCACGTTGGGTTGTAATCGGCAGTGTGCCACTCAGACATCTGATTCAGATGACTGCCTCCGTTCAGCTGCACGCGCCATTTCTTCGGCCGCCGGGTTCAAACTTTCCCAGATGATGGCAATCACGTTGGGTTGTAATCGGCAGTGTGCCACTCAGACATCTGAATCAGATGTCCGAGTGGTACACTGCCGACTACAACATGAGGCACAATAAAGCTTTTGAGGCAGCACTAAGGTACCTTTTGTCCCTTATGCACTTGAAATAATAATACTGCGCTTGAAATAATAATACTGTGCTTGATAATGCGCTTGAAATAAAAGCCAAAAAATCATTGTATTAGTGTATGATTGGGTTAAACAAAAGGCATTCGCAAACACTTGAAAGTAGCTTTCTAGAACATTGGTGCCCCTGTATTTCTGTCTCTAAAAGACCTATAAGGGCTCCTGTGCTTTTGACCGTCATGCTAGTGCTTCACCAGTAATTGGCCCGCAAGATCTTCGTCTTTCCAGATGTTCTAGGAAGTGCGTAGTGGGTGTGGAAATTAGATTTTAAGTAGGGAACGGCAATATGATAGCATATGATATCATGCCATCATATGATATCATATGATGCCGGCAGTCTGACTAGGCTAAAGTTACCATGTCTATACAATATCATATGATGCAATTTGTATGATATCATATGATAGCACACTCACCTTTGGTCAACATCATATGATATCATACTCACATTTGGTCAACATCATATATTCATATGATATGCCATTCCCTACCTATAAGCCGGTGTGGCTGGCAGTACTGGTAATGATAACGCCTGGTGGGGCGCGGTATTAAGGGAGCCCCGTCTTACGGCGGTAGGGAACGGGCTGCTGCATTACCAGTACAAAGCTACCACGGCGGTTGACAGCGGCCACTAACACTTTATCGCACCCGTGGGGATTCGAACCCGGCAACTTCTTCGTTCTTTCTAGGAGCTGTGGCTGGCAGTACTAGGGAACGGCATCTAATATTAGTGTTTGAAAAACTAATATTAACTAATATTATTAATGTGTCACAATAATATTAGTTTTTCAAATAAATTCGAAATCCTGGTGAGACGGCTTGTCAGATAATATTATATAATATTATATAATTTTATTTACTCACAAATATTATATAACATAGCCGACCCCTAAGCAGTACTCATTCGAGAGTCGTCGCCAATTGTGGCAAATTCACTTTTTCCGCAGCCCTTTGCGTAAATCACGTAGGGCTGTGGTAAACAGAGTTTCTTGATGGCGCATGTCTTCTGATCAGTGGTGGAACTCTAGGACACTTCTGCCTCATAAAAAACATAGCCATTATAATTTAATTCTCTAATTCTGTCACTAATTCTATCTTTTGTTTCCTATGTGCGCGGAATACCTTTTGTTGGGGTTACATGCCCAGGGGGGGGGGGGGGGGGGGGGGGGGGGGGGGGGGGGGGGGGGGGGGGGGGGGCTGCACCACAGCAGAAACCCCGATACATGGATGTCCGGAAGGAGATTCAGTCCCATGCTGTACACTCGAAATTTTATGTAGGATTAATATTTATATGTATATCAAGCTCTGGCTAGAATGACAATTTTGTACAGGATGGGACTAAACCCTCAACCAGGCCTCCAAACACGGACCAAAAGCACCTTTAGTTGGGGATAAATTTCCTTTCAAAGGCGAAGGGAAAGGATAAGTATCCCTTGGGGTAAATCACCCAGGGCTGTAGTAAACAGAGTTCCTTCAGAGGCTAGTCGGCGAATAATGCTTGACAACTGGTGCATGGGATGTCATGTATAGCGATACTAGGTTTAGCAAAGAACACCGCCCTTTGCTTGGGCACCAATTTGTTTACAGTCCTCAAAATTCTTTCTATTTAGTTATATCTCACTTGGGTGCTCAAGGTCTTGCTTTGAATGTATGTTGTAGTCCAGTGGTTTGGATTTGGGTTTATGTACAGCAGTACATAAGTCTCCCCCCCCCCCCCCCCCCCCCCCCCCCCCCCCCCCCCCCCCCCCCAATAATTCCTGTCACTCTAGTAAATAGGAATTGCGTGACTACAGTACAGCAGTACATAACTAAGTAGGTAACTCACTTAAGTCATTACACCAGTCCTTGGAGGCTGTGAGTCTTGTGACATGATTTTTTTGTCATTGTGGTTGAGGCTGTGAGTCTTGTGCCATTATTGTTTTGATCATTGTGGTAGAGGCTGTCAATCTTATGACACGATTGTTTTGATCATTGTGGTAGAGGCTGTCAATCTTATGACATGATTGTTTTGATCATTGTGGTAGAGGCTGTCAATCTTATGACATGATTGTTTTGATCATTGTGGTAGAGGCTGTGAGTCTTGTGACATAATTGTTTTGATCATTGCGGTAGAGGCTGTGAGTCTTGTGACATGATAATTGGCGGAGCCCCCCCCTTCTGGGGGGCGGGAGCCCCCAGGGTTACCCCGTTGTCCGTTTGTGCGACTGACCGACCCACCGTAAAATTGAAGCCTTACACGTCAGCCAACCGTCTTATAACTAATTGGCTTCGGTCAGCTCCATCGTTGCCACATGTCGTTCCGTTACCAACACACTCCGCCAATTTTCCGCGTCGCTTGCGTTGCTGCATTGGACTTGTTTTAATCATTGTGGAATTATTTGGGAATCCTGCAAATCCATCTCTTGGTATGAATGATCGACGCAACAAATAAGCAATCCTATTTCAATAAGGTAGTTCTTGAAGCATTGCTTTTTTTAGTTGTGAAAGGAATTACACCCCAGGAGGTGGGTCTCCCAGCAGGTTGGCATGAACAACATAATCCTGCATGCTGCTGACAGGTTGGGCTAGTCCATTGAGCCTATTTATAAATTGAATACCCCTGGACTGTAACAGACGCACATGCCCTGGCCCTGGCTCAATGGTAGAGCTTGTTTAAATGATGAAGGTGCGGGGTTCGAATCCCTACGGGTGCGCCATGGTAGCTTTGCCCAGGTAGAGCAGCACCTCATTCCCTACCGCTGAAAACGGGGCACCCTTAATACCATGCCTGCCATGCAGTGCTCATTAATGATCCTATACACACACACACATACGCACACACAATCACAACTGCCTACCCATACATGTCTACTGCTGTCCCCATGAGCCTCGGCTTGCACACAGAGACACAAACGTACACACAACAACGAACAAACACACACACACACATATCTGCCAACTCCCAACTGCCTACCCATACATGTCTACTGCTGGCCCCATGCACCCCATGTGCCTCATGCGCTCCGGCCAACACCCGACCACAAACCCACATACCACCAACTGCCTACCCATACATGTCTACTGCTGGCCCCATGCACCCCATGTGCCTCATGGGGCCCGGCCTACACCTGACCACAAACCTACATACCACCAACTGCCTACCCATACTTGCCTACTGCTGGCCCCATGCACCCCATGTGCCTCATGCGCCCTGGCCTACACCTGACCACAAACCCACATACCACTAACTGCCTACCCATACATGTCTACTGCTGGCCCCATGCACCCCATGTGCCTCATGCGCCCCGGCCTACACCCGACCACAAACCCACAAAACACCAACTGCCTACCCGTACATGTCTACTGCTGGCCCCATGCACCCCATGTGCCTCATGCGCTCCGGCCAACACCGACCACAAACCCACATACCACCAACTGCCTACCCATACATGTCTACTGCTGGCCCCATGCACCCCATGTGCCTCATGGGGCCCGGCCTACACCTGATCACATACCACCAACTGCCTACCCATACATGTCTACTGCTGGCCCCATGCACCCCATGTGCCTCATGGGGCCCGGCCTACACCTGATCACATACCACCAACTGCCTACCCATACATGTCTACTGCTGGCCCCATGCAACCCATGTGCCTCATGGGGCCCGGCCTACACCTGATCACATACCACCAACTGCCTACCCATACTTGTCGACTGCTGGCCCCATGCACCCCATGTGCCTCATGCGCCCTGGCCTACACCTGACCACAAACCCACATACCACTAACTGCCTACCCATACATGTCTACTGCTGGCCCCATGCACCCCATGTGCCTCATGCGCCCCGGCCTACACCCGACCACAAACCCACAAACCACCAACTGCCTACCCGTACATGTCTACTGCTGTCCCCATGCACCCCATGTGCCTCATGCGCTCCGGCCAACACCGACCACAAACCCACATACCACCAACTGCCTACCCATACATGTCTACTGCTGGCCCCATGCACCCCATGTGCCTCATGGGGCCCGGCCTACACCTGATCACATACCACCAACGCCTACCCATACATGTCTACTGCTGGCCCCATGCAACCCATGTGCCTCATGGGGCCCGGCCTACACCCTATCACCAATCCACACTGTCCTACCCATACGTGTGTCGACTACTGCTTGGCCCCAGCACCCCAGGTGCCCATGCGCCCCTGGCCTACACCATGACCACAAACACCACATATACCACAACATAGCCTACCCTACATGCTACTCGGCTGGCCCCAGGCACCCATTGCCATCATGCGCCCCGCCGACAGCACCCGACCACAAACCCAAAACCACCACCTGCCTAAACCCGTACATGTTCTCTGCTGCCCCATGCACCCATGTCCTCATGCGCTCCCGAGCCAAAACACCGACCACAACCCACAATAACACCCCCTGCCTACCCATACATGTCGACTCTGCGGGCCCCATGCAACCCCATGGCCGCATGGGCCCGGCTACACCTGATCACAGACCAACCAACTGCCTACACATACAGGTCTAAGCTGGCCCCCAGCCCCATGGGCCTCAGGGGCCCGGCCCTACACCTGACACATACCACCAACTGCCTACCCATACTTGTCGACTGCTGGCCCCATGCACCCCATGTGCCTCATGCGCCCTGGCCTACACCTGACCACAAACCCACATACCACTAACTGCCTACCCATACATGTCTACTGCTGTCCCCATGAGCCTCGGCTTGCACACAGAGACACAAACGTACACACAACAACGAACAAACACACACACACATATCTGCCAACTCCCAACTGCCTACCCATACATGTCTACTGCTGGCCCCATGCACCCCATGTGCCTCATGCGCTCCGGCCAACACCCGACCACAAACCCACATACCACCAACTGCCTACCCATACATGTCTACTGCTGGCCCCATGCACCCCATGTGCCTCATGCGCCCCGGCCTACACCCAACCACAAACCCACATACCACCAACTGCCTACCCATACATGTCTACTGCTGGCCCCATGCACCCCATGTGCCCCATGCGCCCTGGCCTACACCTGACCACAAACCACGTACCACCAACTGCCTACCCATACATGTCTACTGCTGGCCCCATGCACCCCATGCGCTTCATGCGCCCCGGCCAACACCCGACCACAAACCCACATACCACCAACTGCCTACCCATACATGTCTACTGCTGGCCCCATGCACCCCATGTGCCTCATGGGGCCCGGCCTACACCTGATCACATACCACCAACTGCCTACCCATACTTGTCTACTGCTGGCCCCATGTACCCCATGTGCCTCATGCGCCCTGGCCTACACCTGACCACAAACCCACATACCACCAACTGCCTACCCATACATGTCTACTGCTGGCCCCATGCACCCCATGTGCCTCATGCGCCCCGGCCTACACCCGACCACAAACCCACAAACCACCAACTGCCTACCCGTACATGTCTACTGCTGTCCCCATGCACCCCATGTGCCTCATGCGCCCCGGCCTACACCCACCCACACACCCACACACATACACACATATACGCACTACTGCCTCGTGCCTACCCCTACGAGATCCTGGCCAATGCTTACCTACTTGCATGTCCGCACTTCAACGATCCCTGTTTACCGGTCCTGTCCTTGAATATAACCTTTTACCGGCTGTTTACTTCTGCTACATGAGCCCAATGTTTAATGGATGGAATGTGGATGGCCATTGAGAGAATGGAATAATGAAGAGAGGAATTATGTCCACAAGTGTAGCATGCTGCCCCTTCTGAACGAGGCAGGCAGAGAACGAAGCCTCTCCATTATCGAGTTCGAGACGTATTAGTGGGTTTACCAGGCTCCTGAGGGGCGCACTGCGGTGCACGTTTTGATTCTGATCCCCGCCCCCCCGACCCCTCTTCTGCCTCTGCGGGGCCCCTCACCTGCCCCGGGGCAGGGGGAAGTTTCAAACTCACGCTCACGTGGCTCACCGTTCGAATTCAAGCTACAGTTCAAGTTCGAACCTGGTTCGAACGGAGGGAAGCTGTTCCTCAGATCGAGGTGACTGTGCGTAGATCGGATTGGCGCGAAGTCGACCATCCTCCTCCTCGAGTTGGAACTCAATTGCCACTTCAGTAAGTTAAGTGCCTTGCTCTCGCCCAAGTCCAGTCTCGTCGCCAGGTCAGAGAATATCTTTCATCAGTGAGTGCCGCCATGCTATTGTTGGTTGGTTGGGTGGGGGTGGGGGGTTCATCCAACCACTCCCCAGTGAATAATCAAAGGGTACAAGACATAGGAATCAAAGAAGAAATAGATCAAAACAAAAGCAGCATGTTGTCTGAACCATTTCAGTCCATGAGAAAAAGGCCACATAGAGATCTACATTGTCACACTGGGGCCCGAGGCCCACCGAAGCCCCATCTTCCATGACCACGACCATGACCATGACCACGCCCACGCCCACGCCCATGCCGATACAGATGCCTATGCCTATGCCTATGCCTATGCCTACGCCCATGCCCATGCTCATGCCTATGCCTATGCCTACGCCCACGCCCATGCCGATGCCTACGCCCATGCCCATGCCCATGCCTATGCCTATGCCTGTGCTCATGCCGATGCCTACGCCCATGTCCATGCCGATGCCCATGCCCATGCCCATGCCCATGCCGGAACAGATGCATATGCCTACGCCTATGCCCACACCCATCCTATCCTATGCACGCCCCATAGACCGCCGAACGATGCATATGCCTACGCCCCCATTTCGCTTCCTATCCCATAGGCCCATTCCCTGAACATATTCATATTCCACGCCTATTCCCACAACCATGCCTATGCCTTATGCTATGCCTATGCCTTTGCCCATGCCCATCGCCTGCCCCTACCCATCCCCATCCCCTGTCCCATGCCCATGCCCTATGCCCGTGTTCTGTGCTCATGCCATGCCCATTCTCATCTGTCCTATGCCCTATGCCACACGCCCTCGCCAGTAATGCCTACGCCCATAGCCCTGAACATACCAGCCCTCCAAACCCATGTTGCCCCTGCCCCCTACCCATCGCCCATAAACACACCGCCCATATACCCATAGTCCCACTGCCCAGTCCTAGCCGATACGATGCCTATGCCTATGCCTCTGCCTGATGCCTATGGCCCTCAGCCCAGGCCCAATTCTCATTCCCATGCCCAATGCCAAAGCCCATCTCCCATCCCATCTCCACGTTCCCAAATGCTTCCTAGCCCATAGCCACACGTGCCCAATATCCGTATGCCCATGCCTATGCTCAATCGCCCATGCTTCAGGCCTATGTCTATCCTACGTGCCAAAATCGCCCCAAAGCCCATGCCTATGCCTACGCCCATGCCCATGACCATACCAGCCCATGCCCAAACCCATGCCCATGCCCATACCCATCCTGCCCCATCCCCCCCTGGCCCCTACCCATTCCCCACGCCCAGGCCTATACAGATGCCTATGCCTATGCACTAGCCTATGCCCTTGCCCATGCGCCATTCTCATTGCCCACAAGCCCATCCCCATCCCCATCCCCCGGCCCATGCCCATGCCCACGCCCATCTACTGCCTATCGCGCCTATGCCATGCCCATGCGCTTGCCTATCCTAACTGCCTACGCCCCCATGCCTATGCTACGCCCATGGCCATGACCCATACCCAGCCCATGCCCAAACCCATGCCATGCCCCATAATCATGCCCATCCCCCTGCCCCTGCCCCTGCCCACGCCCATGCAAGATACAGATGCCTATGCCTATGCCTATGCCTATGCCCTTGCCCATGCCCAATCTCATGCCCATGCCCATCCCCATCCCCATCCCCCGGCCCATGCCCATGCCCATGCCCACGCCCATGCCTATGCCTATGCCTATGCTCATGCCCATGCTCATGCCTATGCCTATGCCTACGCCCACGCCCATGCCTATGCCTACGCCCATGCCCATGACCATACCAGCCCATGCCCAAACCCATGCCCATGCCCATACCCATGCCCATCCCCCTGCCCCTACCCATGCCCACGCCCATGCCGATACAGATGCCTATGCCTATGCCTATGCCTATGCCCTTGCCCATGCCCAATCTCATGCCCATGCCCATCCCCATCCCCATCCCCCGGCCCATGCCCATGCCCACGCCCATGCCTATGCCTATGCCTATGCTCATGCCCATGCTCATGCCTATGCCTATGCCTACGCCCACGCCCATGCCTATGCCTACGCCCATGGCCATGACCATACCAGCCCATGCCCAAACCCATGCCCATGCCCATAATCATGCCCATCCCCCTGCCCCTGCCCCTGCCCACGCCCATGCAGATACAGATGCCTATGCCTATGCCTATGCCCATGCCTATGCCCTTGCCCATGCCCAATCTCATGCCCATACCCATCCCCATCCCCCAGCCCATGCCCATTCCCATGCCTATGCCTATGACTGTGCCCATGCCCATGCTCATGCCGATGCCGATGCCTATGCCCACGCCCATGCCGATGCCTACGCCCATGTCCATGCCGATGCCCATGCCCATGCCCATGCCGGAACAGATGCATATGCCTACGCCTATGCCCACACCCATGCCTATGCCTATGCCTATGCCCTTGCCCATGCCCAATCTCATGCCCATGCCCATACCCATCCCCATCCCCTGGCCCATGCCCACGCCTATGCCTATGCCTGTGCCTGTGCTCATGCCCATGCCCATGCTCATGCCTATGCCTATGCCTACGCCCACGCCCATGCCTATGCCTACGCCCATGCCCATGACCATACCAGCCCATGCCCAAACCCATGCCCATACCCATGCCCATCCCCCTGCCCCTGCCCACGCCCATGCCAATACAGATGCCTATGCCTATGCCTATGCCCTTGCCCATGCCCAATCTCATGCCCATGCCCATCCCCATCCCCATCCCCCGGCCCATGCCCATGCCCATGCCCACGCCCATGCCTACGCCTATGCCTATGCTCATGCCCATGCTCATGCCTATGCCTACGCCCACGCCCATGCCTATGCCTACGCCCATGACCATGACCACACCAGCCCATGCCCAAACCCATGCCCATGCCCATAATCATGCCCATCCCCCTGCCCCTGCCCATGCCCACGCCCATGCAGATACAGATGCCTATGCCTATGCCTATGCCCATGCCTATGCCCTTGCCCATGCCCAATCTCATGCCCATACCCATGCCCATCCCCCAGCCCATGCCCATTCCCATGCCTATGCCTATGACTGTGCTCATGCCCATGCTCATGCCGATGCCGATGCCTATGCCCACGCCCATGCCGATGCCTACGCCCATGTCCATGCCGATGCCCATGCCCATGCCCATGCCGGAACAGATGCATTTGCCTACGCCTATGCCCACACCCATGCCTATGCCTATGCCTATGCCCTTGCCCATGCCCAATCTCATGCCCATGCCCATACCCATCCCCATCCCCTGGCCCATGCCCACGCCTATGCCTATGCCTGTGCCTGTGCTCATGCCCATGCTCATGCCTATGCCTATGCCCACGCCCATGCCTATGCCTACGCCCATGACCATGACCATACCAGCCCATGCCCAAACCCATGCCCATGCCCATACCCATGCCCATACCCCTGCCCATGCCCATGCCCACGCCCATGCCGATACAGATGCCTATGCCTATGCCTATGCCTATGCCCTTGCCCATGCCCAATCTCATGCCCATGCCCATCCCCATCCCCCGGCCCATGCCCATGCCCACGCCCATGCCTATGCCTATGCCAATGCTCATGCCCATGCTCATGCCTATGCCTACGCCCACGCCCATGCCTATGCCTACGCCCATGACCATACCAGCCCATGCCCAAACCCATGCCCATGCCCATAATCATGCCCATCCCCCTGCCCCTGCCCATGCCCACGCCCATGCAGATACAGATGCCTATGCCTATGCCTATGCCCATGCCTATGCCCTTGCCCATGCCCAATCTCATGCCCATACCCATCTCCATCCCCCATGCCCATGCCCATGCCCATGCCCATGCCCATGCCTATGCCAATGCCTATGCCTATGCTCATGCCTATGCCTATGCCTACGCCCACGCCCATGCCGATGCCTACGCCCATGCCCATGACCATACCAGCCCATGCCCAAACCCATGCCCATGCCCATACCCATGCCCCTGCCCATGCCCACGCCCATGCAGATACAGATGCCTATGCCTATGCCTATGCCTATGCCCATGCCTATGCCTATGCCTATGCCTATGCCCGTGCTCATGCCGTGCCCGTGCTCAGACCCATGCTCATGCCTATGCCTACACCCACGCCCATGCCCTTGCCCAACCCCATGCCCATGCCGATACAGATGCCTATGCCTATGCCTATGCCTATGCCCATGCCTGTGCTCATGCCCGTGCCCATGCCCACGCCCATGCCCAACCTCATGCCCATGCCTGTGCTCATGCCCGTGCCCGTGCTCATGCCCACGTCATGCCCATGCCTATGCCTATGCTTATGCCTATACCTATGCCCATGTCCATGCCCATCCCCCTGCCCATGCCGATACAGATGCCTATGCCTACACCTGTGCCTATGCCTATGCCTATGCCCACGCCCATGCCGATACAGATGCATGTGCCTATGCCTATGCCTATGCCTATGCCTATGCCCTTGCCCTTGCCCATGCCCATGCCCAACCCCATGCCCATACCCCTGCTCATGCCCCTGCCCATGCCCACGCCCATGCCGATACAGATGCCTATGCCTACGCCTATGCCGATGCCTGAGCTCATGCCCATGCTCATGCCTACGCCCACGCCCATGCCCTTGCCCAACCCCATGCCCATGCCGATACAGATGCCTATGCCTATGTCCATGCCTGTGCTCATGCCTGTGCCCATGCCCAACCCCAACCCCATGCCTATGCCAATGCTTATGCTTATGCCTATGCCTACGCCCATGCCTGTGCTCATGCCCATGCCTATGCCTATACCTATGCTGTTGCCCTTGCCAATGCCCATGCCCATGCCCAACCCCATGCCCATACCCATGCCCTTCCCCATGCCCATGCCGATACAGATGCCTATGCCTACGCCTATGCCGATGCCGATGCCTATGCTTGTGCTCATGCCCATGCTCATGCCTATGCCTACGCCCACGCCCATGCCCTTGCCCAACCCCATGCCGATATAGATGCCTATGCCCATGCCTGTGCTCATGCCCGTGCCCAACCCCAACCCCATGCCCAACCCCAACCCTATGCTTATGCTTATGCCTATGCCCATGCTTGTGCTCATGCCCATGCCCGTGCCTGTGGTTATGCCCACGTCGTGCCCATGCCCATGCCCATGCCTATGCCTATGCCCATGCCCAACCCCATGCCGATACAAATGCCTACGCCTAGGCCTAGGCCTATGCCGATGCCGATGCCTGTGCTCATGCCCATGCTCATGCCTATGCCTTCGCCCATGCCGATGCCAACGACCATGCCCAAGCACGAGCCTATGCCCATGCTTATGCCCAAGCACATGCCTATGCCTATGCTTATGCCTATGCTTATGCCCATGCCTGTGACCATCTAGCATTTCATATAAACACCTCCTTATTGCAACCTATAGCACTCAGCCTAGCAGTCTCACATGGAACACCGTGTGATGTTGATTTGCTTGTACAATCCACCAACGTATTTTGATCATGCACATCAACACAGGAAGTTGCTCATCACCGCTGTAGTCGGTGGGAAGTCGGCATGTCGTCAGTGCTGGATAGCCTTGACATACAACTTATTGAGTCGTCCCAATATGGTGATGTTAATGAGGTCGTGTCTCTTCTGGAGTGGGGGGCCAACATGAATTGCAACGATATGGGCACCCCTCTATCTTGGGATGCAGTGCGAGGACATGTACAGTGCGTCAGGGCTTTCCTTGACCACGGCGCTGAGCTGAACAGACAGGATGATAGAGGCTTCACCACTCTGCACCATGCTGTATCTCATGGACGCGTGGAGTCCATGAAAGCTCTCCTTGACCGCGGCGCTGAAGTGGACACACAGAGTAATGATGGCAGCACCCCTTTGCACTATGCTGCAGGGAATGGACACGTAGAGTGCATCAAGGCCCTCCTTGACCGCGGCGCTGAAGTGGACACACAGAAAAATGATGGCAGCACCCCTTTGCACGATGCTGCAAGGAATGGACGCATAGAGTGCATCAAGGCTCTCCTTGACCGCGGCGCTCAAGTGGACACAAAGAGTAATGATGGCAGCACCCCTTTGCACCATGCTGCAGGGGAAGGACAAGTGGAGTGCATGAAGGCTCTCCTTCACCGCGGCGCTGAAGTGGACGCACAGGGCACTGCTGGCAGAACCCCTTTGCACAATGCTGCATGGAATGGACATGCGGATTTCATCAAGGCTCTCCTTGTCCGCGGCGCTGAAGTGGACACAAAGGGTAATGATGGCAGCACCCCTTTGCACGATGCTGCATGGAATGGACATGTGGAGTGCATCAAGGCCCTCCTTGACCGCGGCGCTGAAGTGGACGCACAGGGCACTGATGGCAGCACCCCTTTGCACCATGCTGCAAGGAATGGACATGTGGAGTGCATCAAGGCCCTCCTTGACCGCGGCGCTGAAGTGGACGCACAGGGCACTGATGGCAGAATCCCTTTGCACCATGCTGCAAGGAATGGACATGTGGAGTGCATCAAGGCCCTCCTTGACCGCGGCGCTGAAGTGGACACACCGGGTAATGATGGCAGCACCCCTTTGCATGAAGCTGCATGGAATGGACATGTGGAGTGCATCAAGGCCCTCCTTGTCCGCGGCGCTGAAGTGGACACACAGGATAATGATGGCAGCACCCCTTTGCACGATGCTGCATGGAATGGACACATGGAGTGCATCAAGGCCCTCCTTGACCGCGGCGCTGAAGTGGACACACAGGGTAATGATGGCAGAACCCCTTTGCAAGCAGCTGCATTCGAAGGACGTGTGGAGTGCATCAAGGCCCTCCTCGACCGCGGCGCTGAGGTGAACACACAAGATGCTAAAGGGGGCATCCCTTTGTATGTGGCTGCATGCAATGGACACGTGGAGTGCATCAAGGCCCTCCTCGACCGCGGCGCTGAGGTGAACACACAAGATTCTAAAGGGAGCACCCCTTTGTATGCGGCTGCATGCAATGGACACGTGGAGTGCATGTAGGCCCTCCTTGACCGCGGCGCTGAGGTAAACACACAAGATGCTAAAGGGGGCACCCCTTTGTTTGCTGCTGCATCCAAGGGACACGTGGAGTGCATGAAAGCTCTCCTTGATTGTGGCGCTGAAGTGGACACACAGAATTATGATGGCAGAACCCCTTTGCACGATGCTACATGGAATAGACACGCGGAGTGCGTCAAGGCTCTCCTTGACCGCGGCGTTGAAGCGGACACACAGAATTATGTTGGCAAAACCCCATTGCACGATGCTGGACGGAATGGACACATGGAGTGTATCAAGGCTCTCCTTGACCGTGGCGCTGAGGTGAACACACAAGATGGTTATGGAAGCACCCCTTTGTATGAGGCTGCATGCAAGGTACACGTGGAGTGCATCAAGGCTCTCCTCGACTGCAGCGCTGAGGTGAACACACAAGATACCGATGGAAGCACCCCTTTGCATGCAGCTGCATGCAATGGAAGCATGGAGTGCTTCAAGGCCCTCCTAGACAGCGGCGCTGAGGTGAACACACAAGATACTAATGGAAGCACCCCTTTGTATGCGGCTGCATGCGAGGGACACGTGGAGTGCATCAAGGCTTTCCTTGACCGCGGCGCTGAGGTGAACACACAAGAGACCAATGGAAGCACCCCTTTGCATGCGGCTGCATGCAATGTAAGCGTGGAGTGCATCAAGGCCCTGCCAGACAGCGGTGCTGAGGTGACCATACAAGCTACTAATGGAAGCACTCCTTTGCATGAGGCTGCACGCAATGGACGCGTGGAGTGCATCAAGGCCCTCCTTGACCGCGGCGCTGAGGTTGATACACAAGATTCCAATGGAAGCACCCCTTTGCATACGGCTGCATGCGATGGACGCGTGGAGAGCATCAAAACCCTCCTTGACAGCGGTGCTGAGGTGACCATAACCAACACTCTTGGGCAGACAGCATTAGATAAAGCGCTAGAGTATGGCCGCCAAGCTGTTGCTGATGCCATCAGCAATGGCATGAGTAGGAGGGCCGATTCCCACCGAGGTGCGGACCAACCACCTGCTCAAAAATCAGGTAAACCCCTGCAAACAAAGAAAAGGGAATTGAGTACTCAGCCGGTAGCCGCCAGATCAAGAATTGAGGAGCGTGAGGAGCAGCTGGCGATTGCTAGATCAAGGAATCATGAGTATGAGATGCAGCAGGCAGAATCAAGAGCAAAGAATGATGAGTATGAGGTGCACATAGCTTGCATGGCAGGCCAGGGGGATGTCATTGCGTCACAAGACGTCGGAACACTGGAGCGCTTGTTGGCCAAGGTGGACCTGGAATACCTTCGGAAGGCTATATTTGACAAGTGTGTGCAGAGGGAGCGTAACGAGGCGCGTGACGAAGCTAGTGCGTGTGGTGTATGCCTATCTTCCCCTAAGGACACTTGCTTGCATCCTTGTGGCCATACGATGTGCCGACGTTGCTCACACCGCATCGAGCTCTGCCCGATCTGCCGGAAGAAAATAACAGATAGGAGACGGGTGTTTCTTTAGTCATGGTTTATTTGGCTAACATGGATTGACCAGAAGACCAGCTTGGGTTCTCATACACATATGTGTATGTCTGTTTAGTCATAGCTTATTCGGCTAACATGGCTTGACCAGAAGACCATCTGTGGCTTCTCATATGCATATGTGCATGTTTTCTGTTTAGCCTAGTCTCCCTGAACCTCGTACTACCTAGCTTTTCTCGACGCCACGCACATTGTTCATGTCTTTTGTGGTACATGTGTTGGACTTCAACCACCTCACCTCTTACCCCCCCACACACACAAACACACTCACACACACACACACTGCGAGGAGCAGGCACTGTCGTGGTTGGCCACATGGGCTTCGGCCTGTGGGCAGGTGAATTCATCGGGATACCCCCCCCCCCCCCCCCCCCCCCCCCCCCACACACACACACACACGCCACGCACCTTGAACACGTCTTTCGTGTTCAACGACCTTCCTTTCGATAACTTTTACAGCGGTCGCCTGGAGTCCTTGATTGGTTCTGCTTGCATTTGCATGTGCACTGGAATCTGCACGGTGCTTCGGCATCAACCCGAGGACTCGTAGGGCGCTCCCTTTAAGGCCATTGTCTGCTGGTGAACCGGTGTCCTACGTCTGCAGACAACACTACCGGGCCTTGCTGGTACGAGCGCCTTGGGCGTGCACTTGCTTTGTTCAGTCTGCTTCTTGCACTGCCTTACCTTACTTGCAACCCGACACCTAAATGTGTGTACGTTTCAGTCCATTCAAGATCCCTAGGGTCCTTGGTTGGTTGTCCTACTTTTTCACTGTGCATTCAAGTTGGTAATTAGTACACACTGTGTACCAGGGGCGCACTGTGGTGCACTGTTTGAAACGAGGCTAGGAACGAGGGAAGGGTAGGCCGGGGGGTAGCGCATCCAACCCCTGCATCCGACCTGATAAAACTTGGTGACATTGTTAATAAGACTGTTGTTTGCTGTGTGGGCCGGTACCCCACGTACATCTGACAACTTGGACAAGGTCTTATCGACAGGAGCACCTCGGCAAACACTCATACTTAGGCTCGCGTTGCACTGCTCGCCGTTTTCTCTGGTGCCAAGCCAACTGCACTTGTTTTTCACCTCAGGAACCACTCACCTTTGTTCGGCTCGGTGTGCACTGCTCACCGTGTTCTCTGGTGCCAAGCCAACTGCCCTTGTTTTTCACCTCGGTAACCACTCAAACTTTGTTCGGCTTGCGTTGCCCTGCTCACCCTGTTCTCTGGTGCCAAGCCAACTGCCCTTGTTTTTCACCTCGGTAACCACTCACACTTTGTTCGGCTCGCGTTGCACTGCTCACAGTGTTCTCTGGTGCCAAGCCAACTGCCCTTGTTTTTCACCTCGGTAACCACTCACACTTTGTTAGGCTCGCGTTGTGCTGCTCGCTGTATATTGTTCTGCCTAATCAACTGCATGTTGCAGTCCAGGGGTAGCCAATCAGGCTAATGGGACTTGCCCGTCCTTCAATAATCAAGGTACTTCTAGACGTATCCGACTCTCCCCAAATTGCCACCATACATACAGTAACAGAAAGGAGGCCATACATACAGTGACAGAGAGGAGACCATACATAGAGTGGCAGAGAAGAGATGTGTGTTTCTTTCCTCATAGCTTGATGATGCATGTCTTCAGTACGGTGGAGGGAGTCTAGGGCACCCTTGGGGTAGCGCACCGGGTAGCGCATCTAGGGCTGATGCGAACATACTTCCTTAAGTAATTCCTCATAGCTTGATGATGCATGTCTTCAGAACTATGGAGGGAGTCTAGGGCACCCTTGGGGTAGCGCACCCGGTAGCGCATCTAGGGCTGATGCGGACATACTTCCTTAAGTAAATCCTTGATGAATGATGATGCATTTCTTCAGTACTATGGAGGGAGTCTATGGCACCCTTGGGGTAGCGCACCCGGTAGCGCATCTAGGGCTGATGCGGACATACTTCCTTAAGTAATTCCTTGATGAATGATGATGCATGTCTTCAGTACTATGGAGGGAGTCTAGGGCACCCTTGGGGTAGCGCACCCGGTAGCACATCTAGGGCTGATGTGGACATACCTCCTTAATTCCTTGATGAATGATGATGCATGTCTTTAGTGCAGTGGAGGGAGTCTAGGGCACCCTTGGGGTAGCGCACCCGGTAGCGCATCTAGGGCTGATGCAAACAGACTTATTTTAGTCATTCCTTGATGAATGATGATGCATGCCTTTAGTACGGTGGAGGGGGTCTAGGGCACTCATGGGGTAGCACACCTAGGGCTGATGCAAACAGATGTGTTAGTCATTCCTTGATGACACACGTCTCAAGTTGGGTGCTGGGAGTCCAGGGCACCCTTGGGGCAGGGCACGGGGTAGCGCATGTAGAGATGATGCAAACAGACTGCCTTAAGTAATTCCTTGATGACACACGTCTCAAGTTGGGTGCTGGGAGTCCAGGGCACCCTTGGGGCGGGGCACGGGGTAGCGCATGTAGAGATGATGCAAACAGACTGCCTTAAGCAATTCCTTGATGATGCATGTCTCAAGTTGGGTGAAGGGAGTCTGTCACCCTTGGGTATTGCACGGGGTTCGTCAACTTTGGGGCACTTGGCAGTTATCTTGTCTCTCCCTAAGTTTACCTTCGACGCCCATGCTTTGTTGGTCAAGTTGGGGGCAGAACTAGGACCCCAGAAATAATGGCGTGGTCGGTTTGTTGGCAGTTCTCTTGTCTCCACCCAAGTCTAACTTAGACCCCTGCGTATGCTTAATAAGTCAACTTGAGGGCAGTTCTCAGATCTCCAACTAGAAAAACTACCCCGCCAATAGCTTGCTCAGTTCGCGGGCAGCTCTACACTGTTTCATTTTTTGCTACTCATGGCAGCTTCCAGTCAGCTCCATCAGCCAGCCGCTGGGTCAAGCCCACATTCTTCTGCTGCATTGGAGTGACTGTCATATCAGCTTTCAGGCGCACTACCTAGCTTCTGGTTGATCTTGAGGACGGGTAAAGGGATCTGCCTTAAAGCTACTATATGGAACACAAGAAACAGTGCAGTTCTCTTGCCTCCATCAAAATCTTACTTGGACCCCAGTCTATGCTTACTTGCTCAACTTGTGGGCAGTTCTCTGGTCTCCACCCAAGTTTAACTAAGGCCCCTATGCTTAGTAGCTCCAGTTAGGGGCGGTGCTCTTGTGTCCAACTTGAACTATGAGTCTATGAACCCGCTAATTGCTTAGTCAGTTGACTTATCGTTTCAAAATATGTTGTACATACCACAGTCTCAACCGTGATTGGAAGGGCTAAAAATAAAAGGCATTGATGAACTGAACCCCAAACAATCGTTTTGCCGACGGGGGGTGGGGTGGGGGGCTGAGTCGGTGGTTGTGTAGTTTCCTTAAGTGTTCAAATCCTTTGGGTTTAACCGTGTCTAACGAGTATTCCCCTTAGGTCTTCTCGAGCCCTTTATTTCTTGGCCCTGATCAGTTCTAAGTCCAAACCCATGCTGTGAGAAACTGGGAACCTCTGGAAGTCTGGTTCATGCCTTAATTGGAGTCACATTGTGTTGTAAGCGGTGGTATGAGCAAGTCGACCATCTGATCAGATGTATGCTGAATTGCAAATGATGGTGATGATGGGTTGGTATGGAGGCTATATCGTGACAGTTTAGTATTTGACCACGCCGGAAGCGAGCTTCACAAGTGACGAATGAACTTTTTCAGGCACATGGCACCTTAATATGATGCGGCCTACATGTAAAACAAGTCCCAGATTTTTCAGAGGCCTCCTTGATGTAGTGATATACCATATATATTGCTATTTGTAGATCTATCGGTTGGGGCCATGCATATATATTTCCCGCACCCTACTCGGCTACTCATGATTCATGTTGAGGATGTGGTCAAGTCCTTTCCATTATAATGATTTCGTGCGATTGAGAGCTCAATGGAACGGTTATACTATCGGAATTGGGCCTTACAAACACGTCTAGTTGGCCTTGTAAAACAATTGCGGCCCATCCGGAGGAAATGCAACATTCGAAGACAAAAATGCGGATCTGGAAAAGTGTGAAAAACTTTTGATCAGAATCTGATAGGAATGCCTAGAGTTTGATAGATTGTTTATTACCGGTAGTTTGATACTAATGCAATATGTATGCAACATTTATGCACTATTTAAACAATATGTATGCACTGTTTATCCATATTAATGCAATATGTATGCAACATTTATTTGAGTTGGAGTTATTGGAGTTTGATAGATTGTTTATTAGTTTGACACATTTTACATGCCCAAGTACCAGGACTCAGTGGAACCTACGGCACTGTAGTGCATCTTGAGACTGGCAGAATCATGCTTAGAGTTTGATAGATTGTTTATTACCGGTAGTTTGATACATTTTACATGCCCAAGTACCGGTACCCAGTGGAACCTACGGCACCATAGTGTAACTTGAGACTGGCAGAATTATGTTTCCAGTGAAATTGAAATCTTGGGACTAAGCCCATTGACTAGTTCAGAGAGCTGCTGCTCGTAGCTAAAAATGAAAGCTATGATCTATATACATATTGCTATTCGCATGATAGAGCAAATGTAAGGAATTACTATTATTTTATGTGCCGCACTGCAGAAGGTGGGCAGCCTCAAGGCTCGTAGACCATGTAATATAACCCGTCATGGGTTCTAAACCACTTGGTGTTCTCCATTGATATTGAAAATGAAATTGTTACATCCGTGTAGAACCGTTACTCACAGGACGTGAAGTTAAGGACACCATAGCGTAAGCCGGAGCTAGCTATAGTCACCGTTCTCCATTGATACAGTGATCACAATCTTCTTAGATTTACTGCACTTGTCTTGTCTCTGTCTTATCCTCTTAGTATGATCCTTAGTTATCGCTCGGGGGACTTGGTATTGGAATACGCTGAGCAGCCCAAATTTGGCTGTAAAACCATGTAACTATCCAATCCTGCATGCTGCTGCCAGGTTGGCATGTAACAATCCAATCCTGCATGCTGCTGCCAGGTTGGCATGTAACAATACAATCCTACACGCAGCTGCCAGGTTGGCATGTAACAATCCAATCCTGCATGCTGCTGCCAGGTTGGCATGTAACAATCCAATCCTGCATGCTGCTGCCAGGTTGGCATGTAACAATCCAATCCTGCATGCTGCTGCCAGGTTGGCATGTAACAATACAATCCTGCATGCTGCTGCCAGGTTGGCATGTAACAATCCAATCCTGCATGCTGCTGCCAGGTTGGCATGTAACAATCCAATCCTGCATGCTGCTGCCAGGTTGGCATGTAACAATCCAATCCTGCACGCAGCTGCCAGGTTGGCATGTAACAATCCAATCCTGCATGCTGCTGCCAGGTTGGCATGTAACAATACAATCCTGCATGCTGCTGCCAGGTTGGCATGTAACAATCCAATCCTGCATGCTGCTGCCAGGTTGGCATGTAACAATACAATCCTGCATGCTGCTGCCAGGTTGGCATGTAACAATACAATCCTTAGGCATGTAACAAACCAATCATGCATGCTGCGCCAGGTTGGCATGTAACAATACAATCCTGCATGCTGCTGCCAGGTTGGCATGTAACAATACAATCCAATCCTGCATGCTGCTGCCAGGTTGGCATGTAACAATCCAATCCTGCACGCAGCTGCCAGGTTGGCATGTGTGTGTAACAATCCATCCTGCATGATGCTGCCAGGGTGGCATACTTGTAAAAAATACCGAATACTGATGCTGCATGCCAGGTGGATGTAACATTCCAAGTCCTGCATGCTGCTGCAGTGTTGGCAGGTAAACAATCCAATCCTGCATGCTGCTGCCAGGTTGGCATGTAACAATACAATCCTACATGCTGTTTCAAGGTTGGTATAAACAATCCAAACCTGCATGCTGCTGCCAGGTTGGCATGTAACAATCCAATCCTGCATGCTGCTGCAGGTTGGCATGTAACAATCTAATCCTGCATGCTGCTGCCAGGTTGGCATGTAACAATACAATCCTACATGCTGCTGCCAGGTTGGTATGTAACAATACAATCCTACATGCTGTTTCAAGGTTGGTATGTAACAATCCAATCTTGCATGCTGCTGCCAGGTTGGCATGCAACAATTCAATCCTGCATGCTTCTGCCAGGTTGGCAAGCTGCTGCCATGTTGGTATGTAACAATCCAATCTATTCACACATCACGCACCAGGCACGCGCCACGCACACACCAGGCACGCACAACACACTAGGCACACACCAGGCACGCACCACTCACACACTAGGCACACACCAGGCACCAGGAGCTCTTGCAGTCCTGTACCTCACTGCAGAACTATAGTTTTTTCTTTTCGGCTACGAGCAACAGCAAAGGCAGCTCCTCTGGCTGGCTATTCAACCAAAACTGGTACGACTTAGTGCACCTTCAAGCTGCTACAATCAGCTTTCCAGAACTAGTACTGAAATAGGTTGGTCTAGCCCAGTGGTTGGCTCACGGAGCTGCCTAGAAGCTGCTAAAAAAGGCAAAACATCCTACGCATAACGTCTTGGCGTCCCCATTTGTGCGAGCACCCCTGGACTGTAACAAACATTCATGCTGCGATAGTGTCCCTTATAACAAAAGTGGAACTATGTTCACAGCACTAGGCTGTCTACTTAGGTAGATGGGTGACCCGGACAAGTTTTTAAACTGTCACCCCTGACGGTGTGGTATTCACATGGCCGCAGAACACCTTAGCTCCTCATTTGTGCAAATACACCAGTACGGACCGGCAATTCAAATGATGTGGACCAAAGGCGAGTATGGTAGCATTTAATATCATACAAACTGCATCATATGATGTTGTATATAATGGTAACTTTAGTCTAGTCAGACTGACGGCATCATATGATGACATGATATCATGTTGCCGTTCCACACACACCAGGCACCAGGAGCTCTAGCAGTCCTACACCACATCATGATTAGGGTTGGGCAAACATATGCCCTTATGTAATACGTTTGAAGGACATACGTACATTTACATGGCATATGTTTTCTGGAAACGTATGTACATACGGTGTATGAAAATGTATGGTCTGTCTTCCAGGGGTAGGCCAAGTAGGCTAAAGGGACTTGCCCAACCGTGATAGGAAGGGCTTAAAGAGAGGAAGCATTGATGAACTGATCCCCAAACAATCGTTTTGCCGACGGACGCCCTGAGTTCGTACTACAGTGATCATTTAATTCTATACACACCAAAGCTTTACCTATTTGGCCTGAAACACGGATTGAACATGCACACACATACAGACAAACACACAAAAGCAGGCGGATGTACACCAAGCTGTGCACCTACCAGGATGTGGTCCTAAGTGCGGGCAGAAGTACACCAAGCCGAGGTCTAACCTCTCCTTTGACAGGGGAGATCAGATGATCTACATATTGGTGCTTGGCCTCAGTGCAAGCAAACAGGTCAGCCCTAGTGCAAGCGAACAGGTCGACCCTAGTGCAACCGAACAGGTCGGCCCTAGTGCAAGCGAACAGGTCGGCCCTAGTGCAAGCGAACAGGTCGGCCCTAGTGCAAGCGAACAGGTCGGCCCTAGTGCAAGCGAACAGGTCGGCCCTAGTGCAAGCGAACAGGTCGGCCCTAGTGCAAGCGAACAGGTTGACCCTAGTGCAAGCGAACAGGTCGGCCCTAGTGCAAGCGAACAGATTGACCCTAGTGCAAGCAAACAGGTCGGCCCTAGTGCAAGCGAACAGGTCGGCCCTAGTGCAAGCGAACAGGTTGACCCTAGTGCAAGCAAACAGGTCGGCCCTAGTGCAAGCGAACAGGTCGGCCCTAGTGCAAGCGAACAGGTCGGCCCTAGTGCAAGCGAACAGGTTGACCCTAGTGCAAGCGAACAGGTCGGCCCTAGTGCAAGCGAACAGGTCGGCCCTAGTGCAAGCGAACAGGTCGGTTCCAGTGCAAGCAAACAGGCTGGCCCCCTCAACCTCCCGCCTTGGAATAAGCAAACCATTTATTTATGATCTACATAGCCGCAAACTTTGAACCTGGTAAGTCTACTCTAACGAGGCCATGGATGCCACCAGCCTTGCTGAGGTGTAACATCTCCTTTGACAGGGGATATTAGATGATGTATGTAGCATCTAAGTCTGACCCTGATCACTCAGTCTACTCTGACAAGGTGGCCTTGGATGCCACGGGCCTTGATGAGGTCTAACGTCTCCTTTGACAGGGGAAAGAAGATGACGTACATAACCACCAAGTAAATGGTCCATTTTCGTTTGGTCGTGGGTTGGTATCTCTCACCAACCCTAAGTGCGCCTACTTAGCATATTGTAGGAGTGGCGCCACCATTCAAACTGAATCCTCTGTGTTGCTGGTTTGTGTCGGGAGACCCACCTCCTGGGGTGAAAGTCCTTTCACAACTAAAAAAAAAAAAAAATTGTGCCATGCTGCATTTAGTTGTTAAGTAGGTCCTTCTCTTTTTGACTGGAAATTTCGAGGGAAATTCTATGTAATGCTTTCATTTTCATTTTAGTAGTCCAGTTCTTTTACCTTGCCAACAGATTCTACCCTGACGAGGAGGTGGCCTTGGATGCCACAGGCCTAGATGAGTAACATTGACCTAGTGCAGGTGTGGGCTTGGAGGATTGCTGGTGCAAGCCTTGTGACATGGACGAGTCTTTAAACTGTCTAATCTGCATAGCATGTCCCCTGGTTTCCGTGGGTATCGCACGGGGGGGGGGGGGGGGGGGGGGGGGCTGGGAATTGGAAGACGGTGAGCAGCCCAGAGTTGGCTGAAAAACCAAGTAAAAATTAAATATATATATATATATGCAAGCCTAGTGTCGTGTGAACATGGACAAAAAGTTGTTTCGTAATATACCGGAGCAGCTGGTTTTGAATGGCTTCCTTAGATGGGCAGCGCTTTCTGGTCGTGATTTCGTTTTCTAAGATTTGCACAACGATAATTCGGATTTTTCTTATTCAAAGAGTTGATTTGTATCGCCAATGAAATTAACCCGGCAATACCTTTACACCCGTGTAAAAGTTCCCTCGACAGGAGAGCAATTAATCAGCATATGTTTCCATACCTGTACGACATTTAAATAAACGTCGTATAAATACGCGAAACCGACATATAGATATACGTCATAGATATACATCATATAAATATACGATTTGGGGAATGTAACCCCCAAATGTATATTTGCTTCCCAACCCTAATCGTGAGCCAGGTCACTTGCTGGGCATGCCACTTAGTGGTGTTGTCTCAGAGGGCTCTCCCTTGTCATCATGTTCGCCAGAGTGCACGGAGGAGTCCTCGTGGTCACAGCTGGCAACAGACGTCGGGTTCCCCATGAGGGATGCGATGTAGCGGGCGTGGCCCTCCAGACTAATCTGCATCTGCCGCTGGGTCTGTGTGAATGCAGGGTAGGGGTTGGGTTAGCTTCTGGCAACCGGCGTCGAGTTTCTCACGAGGGATACGATGTAGCAGGCGTGGCCCTCCAGACTTAGCTGCATCTGCCTCTGGGTCTGTGTGAATGCAGGGCAGGGGTTGACTTAGCTCAGCTTCTGGCACATGTGGGTTTTGTACATGAGCACGAGCAGGAGCAGAAGTATACTTCTGGTACATGTGGTGCAAGCACACAAGCATGAGCAAGCGTGTGGCACATGTGGGGTGGCCAACAAGGGATGCACTTTAGCCTCCATGGCACTAATCTGCATCTGCCTCTGGGTCTGTGTGAAGGCAGGGCAGGGGTTGGCTTAGCTCAGCTTCTGGCACATGTGGGATTTGTACATGAGCACGAGCAGGAGCAGACATATATTTCTGGTACATGTGGGGTTTGTACATGAGCACAAGCAGGAGCAGACACATATTTCTGGTACATGTGGGGTTTGTACATGAGCACAAGCAGGAGCAGAAACATATTTATGGTACATGTGGGGTTTGTACATGAGCACAAGCAGGAGCAGACATATATTTCTGGTACATGTGGGGTTTGTACATGAGCACAAGCAGGAGCAGACATATATTTCTGGTACATGTGGTACATGCACACGAGCACGAGCATGAGCACGCGTGTGGCACATGTGAGGTTTCCCATGAGGGATGCGATGTAGTGGGCGTGGCTCTCCAGACTAATCTGCATCTGCCTCTGGGTCTGTGTGAAGGCAGGGTAGGGATTGGGTTAGCTTCTGGCATTTGTGGGGTTAGTAAATAAGGTATTGGTACGTGCACTCGAGTAGGAGCAAGCGTGTGGAACATGTGGGGTTTCCCATGAGGGATGCGATGTAGTGGGCGTGGCTCTCCAGACTAATCTGCATCTGCCTCTGGGTCTGTGTGAAGGCAGGGTAGGGATTGGGTTAGCTTCTGGCATTTGTGGGGTTAGTAAATAAGGTATTGGTACGTGCACTCGAGTAGGAGCAAGCGTGTGGAACATGTGGGGTTTCCCATGAGGGATGCGATGTAGTGGGCGTGGCTCTCCAGACTAATCTGCATCTGCCTCTGGGTCTGAGTGAAGGCAGGGTAGGGATTGGTTTAGCTTCTGGCATTTGTGGGGTTGGTAAATAAGGTATTGGTACGAGCACTCGAGTAGGAGCAAGCGTGTGGAACATGTGGGGTTTCCCATGAGGGATACATTGTAGTGGGCGTGGCCTACCAGACTAATCTGCATCTGCTTCTGGGTCTGAGTGAAGGCAGAGTAGGGGTTGGCTTAGCTTTTCCACATGTGGTGTCACGCCATGAGGACAAGTTCGATGCAGCGTCGCCTGCGACGCTAAAAATGGCGGAGAGTGATCGCGAGGGAGCGACAGCGACAGGTGACAACGGAAGCGAGTTAGTTACGAGACCGTTGGCTGACGTGTCGGGCTTCATCGCGGTCAGGCATGTGGTATTACGCCATGAGGAAAGCATGGGCAAGCTCGTGGTCACAGCTGGCAACAATCGAGTTTCTCATAAGGGATGCGATGAAGCAGGCGTAGCCCTCCAGACTAATCTGCATCTGCCGCTGGGTCTGAGTGAATGCAGGGTAGGGTTTGGCTTAGCTTCTGGCACATGAGCACAAGCACACTTTTGGCACAGGTGGTATTGGTACATGCACACGAGCAGGAGCAAGCTTCTGGCACATGTGTACTGGAGCAAGAGCACAAGCATACATACACTATTGGCACAAGTTGTAAGGTTGTCAATACTGTACTGCTACCCATACATATTGTACTGCTACCCAGAACTATTGAACCATTATATCGGAAGATATATCACACGGAATACAGCGATTATTGTTTCAAATCTGAAAGTGGGTTTCTTCTAGCTTTATGGTTTCAGGGCTCCTCCAGGGACAGCGTTTTAGTGCTTTCTGTAGCTTTTTATAGCTTTTTAGGGTAATTGAGGGCAAGAATAAATAAAAACTTTTTTTGTTTTGCCTTTTCATAGCGATATGTTTTGCTAAAAAGGGTCAGAACTATCGATCGCTATATATAGCGGAAATAAAAATCCCTGACGGAATAGAGTGCATGATAAGAATGATAGGTTGGTCTGGAATTATATATTGTACGATGCACATCAAATATGTTGTACTTGACAAACCAACCCATGTGATATTACTGTATTAGAATAACAGCCTGGCAGACCGAGCTATCATTAAACAGAAACAACTGAACAAATACATCATCCGCATCCCAAGCAAAAAATACGAAAGTCTCAAGCAAATTTGCTAAAAATACCCCCCCCCCCCCCCCCCCCCCCCCCCTCAACCCAAGCACAGTGCTCGCCTCAAGCAAAGCAAAGCAGTACTCCCACCTATAGAAAAAGTAAGTACAAGCAAAAACAAGTCCCAATCCAGCACAAGCCAAACAAACTGGCCTCAAACAATAGTGAATTCTGCGCAAACACAAAAACCGCCTCAAGAAAAACGAATTCCGCGCAAAAACAAAACTTGCCAGGAACAAAAACTAATCCCGCGCCAAGACGAAACTCGCCTAAAGAAAAGCGAATTCTGGGCAAAAACAAAACTCGCCTGAAACAGTCTGAAATAAAAACAAACCCAGCGCAAATAGAAACTCGCCTGTGGCAAAAACAAATCTGCGCAAAAGCAAGACTCGCCTCATGTGGTCTCAAGCAATACAAATCCCGCGCAACGACAAAAAAACCCACCTCAAGCTGTTCGTGCAGCTTCTTCTGCAAATCCATTTGTATGAGGAGTGCCTTCTGTAGAGTTCGGTCAGAGGTGTGGACTGCAGGTGACAAGATGTGTGGGGGTCAAGGGTGTGCTGTGACATTGGGGAAGACGTCAGGGGCTTGGTGTATGGGCTTGGTGTATGGGCTAGGTGTATGGGCTAGGTGTATGGGCTGGGTGTATGGGCTAGGTGTATGGGCTAGGTGTATGGGCTAGGTGTATGGGCTGGGTGTATGGGCTAGGTGTATGGGCTAGGTGTATGGGCTGGGTGTCTGGGCTAGGTGTCTGGGCTAGGTGTCTGGGCTAGGTGTCTGGGCTAGGTGTATGGGCTAGGTGTCTGGGCTAGGTGTGTGGGCTAGGTGTCTGGGCTCGGTGTCTGGGCTAGGTGTGTGGGCTCGGTGTCTGGGCTCGGTGTCTGGGCTAGGTGTGTGGGCTAGGTGTGTGGGCTAGGTGTCTGGGCTAGGTGTGTGGGCTAGGTGTCTGGGCTAGGTGTCTGGGCTAGGTGTGTGGGCTAGGTGTCTGGGCTAGGTGTGTGGGCTAGGTGTCTGGGCTAGGTGTCTGGGCTAGGTGTGTGGGCTAGGTGTCTGGGCTAGGTGTCTGGGCTAGGTGTGTGGGCTAGGTGTCTGGGCTAGGTGTATGTGCTGAGTGTGTGGGCTAGGTGTATGGGCTAGGTGTATGGGCTAGGTGTATGGGCTAGGTGTATGGGCTAGGTGTATGGGCTAGGTGTATGGGCTAGGTGTATGGGCTAGGTGTATGGGCTAGGTGTATGGGCTAGGTGTATGGGCTAGGTGTATGGGCTAGGTGTATGGGCTAGGTGTATGGGCTGGGTGTATTGGCTAGGTGTATGGGCTAGGTGTATGGGCTAGGTGTATGGGCTAGGTGTCTGGGCTAGGTGTCTGGGCTAGGTGCGTGGGCTAGGTGAAAGGGGTATTGCCTGGAGGCTGGGCTCCACGTGAGTCCGGTCAGAGGCGTGGACTGCAAGTGACAATATATGTAGGGGTCAAGTGATGTGTTGTGAGGTTGGGGCAGTGTTATATGCATGGTCTAGGTGTCTGGACTAGGCGTCTGGTCTAGGTGTCTGGTCTAGGTGTCTGGGCTAGGCGTCTGATCTAGGTGTCTGGGCTAGGTGCATGGGCTAGGTGTCTGGGCTAGGTGCATGGGCTAGGTGTCTGGGCTAAGTGTCTGGGCTAGGTGTCTGGGCTAGGTGCATGGGCTAGGTGTAAGGGGTATTGCCAAGTGAGTCCGGTCAGAGGTGTGGACTGCAGGTGCTGGGGTCAAGATGTGTAGGGGCCAAGGGATGTGTCGTGAGGTTGGGGGCAGTTGTGAGGGGCTAGGTGTATGGTCTAGGTGTATGAGATATTGCGAGGAGGCTGGGTTCCAAGTGAGTTGAGTGCATGTGCATTGCTTGCTGGGGTCAATATATGTAGGGGTCAAGGGATGTGCTGTGAGGTTGGGGGCAGAGGTGAGGGGCTAGGTGTATATGCTGGGTGTGAGGGGTATTGCGAGGAGGCTGGGCTCCACGTGAGTTGAGTGCATGTGCATTGCTTGCTGGGTTCAAGATATGTAGGGGTCAAGGGATGTGTTGTGAGGTTGGGTAAGCGGTGAGGGGTTAGGTGTATGGTCTAGGTGTATGTGCTAGGTGTACAGTATATGTGTGTGGAAAATGTGAATGGGCTAGGTGTACGTGCAAGATGTATGGCACTCCCCTTTCATTAGGGTGGTCACAGTAGGTACGCCCTTCGCAGCACCACCACAACAAGCAGCACCACCATGACAACTACCCTTCCACTTACACCCACACTAGCATAACCTAAACCTTCCCCCACCCTTACCGCCTCAACACCACAATCACCCAACACCGTACTGAACACCAAACTCACCCAACACCACACTCAACCCAACCCACCAGGTCAGGGCATTGACACATGCATATGGTCATTGAGAGGAGCCGAGGACAGGGCAGGGCTACTTCTGCCCTCCCCTTCAAAGAGAACCACAGCAGGCACGCCCTTACCAGTACCACCACTATTAGCAACTAGTACAACCAGCACCACGACCCCCCACCCCCACCCCACCCACACACACTAGCATACCTGAACCAACCCCCACCCTACTCCTCAACACCACTCAAACTCCTCAACACCACTCAAACTCCTCAACACCACTCAAACTCCTCAACACCAAACAGACCCAACACCGAACTCACCCAACACCACACTCAACCCACCTGCTCGGGGCTTTGACTCGTGAATCTGCTCATTCAGAGGAGCAGAGGATAGGGCAGGGCTACTCCTGCACTCCCCTTCAAAGGGAGCCACAGCGGGAACCTCCAACAATTTGCCCTCACTCATGCGTTCTCTTTCCTCAGGCATGAGTGGCAGACCATCATCACTGGCAGCTGCGTTGAGGGCGGCACCTGAGGTGTCCTCTGCGTATAAGAATGGCAGGGTGATAGGTGAGTGAGAAGAGATAGGTGGTGGGTGGACGTGAGGTGCAGGCCATCATCAATGGCAGCTGCATTGAAGGGGGTGCCTAAGGTGTATGTATATTAGAACGACAGTGTGGTAGGTGGGTGAGGGGAGATAGGTGGTGGGTGGGCGTGAGGGGTGGGGCATCATCACTGGCAGCTGCATTGAAGGGGGTGTCTGAGGTGCCGTACGTGTATTAGAACGACAGTGTGGTAGGTGGGTGAGGGGAGATAGGTGGTGGGTGGGCGTTAAGAGTGGGGCATCATCACTGGCAGCTGCTTTGAAGGGGGTGTCTGAGGTGTCGTATGTGTATTAGAATGACAGAGGAGGTAGGTGGGTGAGGGGAGATAGGTGGTGGGTGGGCGTTAAGAGTAGGGCATCATCACTGGCAGCTGCTTTGAAGGGGGTGTCTGAGGTGTCGTATGTGTATTAGAATGACAGAGGAGGTGGGTGGGTGGGGTGGGGTGGGGGAGGGGGGGGGGGGGGCACATACCTAGGGGGGTATACAGGAGGGGCAGGGAGGCCAGGGGAAGCATGGGGATGGGGGATTGTGGTGTGGGACGGGTAGAGTTATGAGGGGTGTGGTGCACAGTAAACAAATGGTGATCACCTTGGTTGCATCCCGGGGATAGTTAGTGTACAGTGCAGTCGGCGTGAACAAGCACTTGGCTTTGGCAGCCAGTCTGCCCTACCCCAGCCCACTCCATCCCACCCCATCTTACCCAAGCCCATTACGATCACAAACCAACCCATACCACCCCAACCCATCATGGGATGGGTAGGGTAATGGGGGGTAGGGCGCGCACATTTAAAAAGGCTCACCTTGGCTGGATCCCATGGATATTAGAGGGCTGTCGGCGTGAACAAGCACTTGGTTTGAGTGGCCATTCTGCCCTACCCCAGCCCACCCCATCTTACCCCGGCCCGTTACGATCACAACCCAACCCATATTGCCCTAACCCACGGGGTGGGTAGGGTAATGGGGGGTAGGGTGCGCACATTTAAAAAGGCTGACCTTGGTTTGATCCTGAGGATATTTGAGGGCTGTCGGCGTGAACAAGCACTTGGTTTGAGTGGCCATTCTGCCCTACCCCAGCCCACCCCATCTTACCCCGGCCCGTTACAATCATAACCCAACCCATATTGCCCTAACCCATCCCGGGATGGGTAGGGTAATGGGGGGTAGGGCGCGCACATTAAAAAAGGCTCACCTTGGCTGGATCCCATGGATAGTAGAGGGCTGTTGGCGTGAACAAGCACTTGGTTTGAGTGGCCATTCTGCCCCACCCATCCCATTCCATCCCACCCCAATACAATTCACCCCAACACTCCCAACCCAACCCATCTTACCCCAAACCATTCCAATCCAGCCACCATCCTAACACACACAATGCGCACCTTGGTTGGATCCCATGAATAGTAGAGAGCCGTCGGCGTGAACAAGCACTTGGCTTGAGTGGCGATTCTGCCCTACCCTACCCCAGCCCACTCCACCCCATTCCTATCCACCCCAACACTCCCAACCCAACCCATCTTACCCCAAATCATTCCAATCTATCCAACCCCCTAACACACACAAACAATGCGCACCTTGGTTGGATCCCGAGGATAGAAAAGAGGGTCGTCAGGGTGAAGAAGATCATAGTTTCCTTGGCCATTCTCCCCTACCCCACCCCCTCGTACCCCAACCCATGACAACATGTTTTCTTTTTCTTGCTTAAATAGTTCACCCCAACAATCCCAACCCAACCCATCTTATCCCAACCCAATCTATCCACCCCCCTAACACACACACACACAATCTCACACAAACAATACGCACCTTGGTTGGATCCGGAGGATATAGTCTAGAGGGCCGACGGCGAGAAGAAGAATTTGGCTTCAATGGCCATTCTGCCCTACCAACCCCCACCTAACTCCACCTCATCCCACCCCAACCCATAACAACATGTTTTCTTTTTCTTGTTTTATTATTCCACCCCAACAATCCCAACCCAACCCATGTTATCCCAACCCATCCAACCCATCAACACACACACAAACTCTCTCACACACACTCACACATACAATGCGCACCTTGGTTGGATCCCGAGGTTAGTATAGAGGGCCGTCAGCGTGAAGAAGAGCATAGTTTCCTTGGCCATTCTGCTCTAACCCACTCCACCCTACTCAACCCACTCCATCGTACCCCAACCCATATCATCATTTTCTTTTTTTTCTCGTTTTATTATTCCACCCCAACTATCCCAACCCAACCCATTTTATCCCAACCCATCCAAATCTATCCAACCCTATACACACACATATAAACTCTCTCACACACACTCACACATACAATGCGCACCTTGGTTGGATCCCGATGATAATATAGAGGGCCGACGGGTAAAAGAAGAACCTAGTTTGCGTGGCGATTCTGCTATACTACACCCCACTCCATCCCATTACAATCCACCCCAACACTCCGAACCCAACCCATCTTACCCCAACCCATTCCAATCCAGCCACCCTCCTCACACACGCACACAAAGAATGCGCACCTTGGTTGGATCCCGATGATAGTATAGAGGGCCGACGGTGACAAGAAGAACTTGGCTTCGATGGCCATTCAGCCCTACTCCACCCCATCCCACCCCATTGTACCCCAACCCATATCAACATTTATTTATTTTTATTGTTTAGTTACCCAACCCATTTTATCCCAAACCATCCCATCTTATCCCAACCCACCCCAATCCATCCAACCCCCTAACACACACACACACACGAACTCTCACACACACACTCACACATACAATGCGCACCTTGGTTGGATCCCGATGATAGTATAGAGGGCGGACGACGAGAAGAAGAACTTGGCTTCCATGGCGATTCTGTCCTACGTTTCATGACCTTACCCTGTACTGCATCCTGTACCGCCGCCTTGGGTGCACTGCAGCTTCTGGGCGGCTTCCCGGAGCCTGTGGAGGAGGTGGACTGCGCAGGTACAGCCTGTACCTCAGGGCTGGGGTTCTTACTCCGGAGTTTAGAGCCTTTTTGATCCTGCTGTTGCGAGCACCCTACAGACCTGGAGAGAGGGATTAAACCGAGGAGAGAGGGATTACACCGATGGTTGAAGCTGTGGGACTAAGATTTGTCAAGGGTTTAGAGACTTTCAGACCCTGGTGTTGCGAGCAACCTACAGACCTGGAGAGAGGGATTACACCAATTGTTGAAGCTGTGGGACTAAGATTTGTCTAGGGTATAGAAGCCTTCGAACACTGGTGTTGCGAGCAATCTACAGACCTGGAGAGAGGGATCGAACGGAGGAGAGAGGGATTACCCCGATGGTTGAAGCTGTGGGACTGAGATTTGTCTAGGGTATAGAAGCCTTCGAACACTGGTGTTGCGAGCAATCTACAGACCTGGAGAGAGGGATCGAACAGAGGAGAGAGGGATTAAACCGATCGTTGAAGCTGTGGGACTGACATTTGTCAAGGGTTTAGTGACCTCAAGACCCTGGTGTTGTGAGCAATCTAATCACCTGAAGAGCTGAGAGAGGGATTTGTTTTTGTATTGGTATTCATAGGGATTTGCTGAAGTTGGGGAACTGAGATTTGTCTACGGTATAAAGCCTTTGGACCCTGGTGTTGTGAGCAACCTACAGATCTGGAGAGAGGGATTAAACCGATTGTTGAAGCTGTGGGACTGAGATTTGTCTAGGGTATAGAGGCCTTAGGACCCTTGTGTTGCGAGCAATCTAAACACCTGAAGAGCTGAGAGAGGGATTTGCTTTCGTATTGGTATTTATAGGGATTTCCTGAAGTTGGGGGGCTGAGATTTGCCAAGGGTTTAGAGGCCTTCGGACCCTGCTGTTGTGAGCAACCTACAGATTTGGAGAGAGGGATTAAACCGAACAGAGAGGGATTAAACCGAACAGCGAGGGATTAAACCGATAGTTGAAGCTGTTGGACTGAGATTTGTCTAGGGTATAAAGCCTTCAGACCCTGGTGTTGCGGGCAACCTACAGACGTGGAGAGAGGGATTAAACCAAGGAGAGAGGGATTTATTTTTGTATTTGTATTTATATATAAGGATATGTGGAAGTTGTGGGACTGAGATTTGTCCAGGGTACAAAGCCTTCAGACCCTGGTGTTGCGGGCAATCTACAGACATGGAGAGAGGGATTAAACCGAGGGATTTGTATTTGTATTTAGATTGATAGGGATTTGTATTTGTATTTATATTGATAGGCATTTGCTGAAGTTGAGAGACTGAGATTTGTCAAGGGTTTATAGGCCTTCTGACCCTGGTGTTGCAAGCAACCTTCTGAACGACCTACAGACCTAGAGCGCTTGGTAGAGAGGGAATATTATTGGCATTGGCACTGGTACTGGTAGAGGCAGAGGTTTTGGAACTGGGATTCGTTATGAATAAATATCGCTTCTGCAACTGTTAGTGAGAGGACTGTTTTTGTTTGGCAGAGCCCCCTCTTCAAGGGGGTGGGAGCCCCCATGTTTACCCATTTGTCCGTCCGACCGAAAAACTTGAAGCCCGACATGTCAGCCAACGGTCGCGTAACTAACTCGCTTCGGTCAGCTCCATCGCTGCCACCTTTCCTTCCGTTGCCAACACACTCCGCCAATTTTCCGCGTCGATATTGTTTTTTGCGACGCTGCATAGGACTTGTTTCGTGCCATGCACCGCAAAGTAAGCGAATTGGTGTGACCCCAGTGCGACGCGCTGCCCCCCTAACCCAGAGGAGCTCAAGCGCGGAGCCCGCGGGGTTTGGGGGGACATTTCTGACTAATTTAGTCGGACCAATGCGTCGCCATGCAGCAACGGAATGGCGACGCGGCACGCACAAAAAAGTGCTGTTTAGAGCATCCTTCCGAACAATCTACAGGCCTGGATGGCTGAGGAGAGAGGGGTTCGTATTGGTGTTAGTGTTGGTGACGGTGACGGTGTTGGTATTGGGATTTGTGTTTGGTATCGGTAAAGGGTTTGGAACTAGGATTCGTTATGGGGGTTTAAATATTGGTTATTACTATTGCATATTATTATTGGTCATTATTATTTGTTATTATTATTTGTTACTAATATTGGTTATTAATATTGGTTAATTAAATTATTAAATTAAAAGTAGAGCACCCTTAAGAACAACCTACAACCTGGATGGTCGAGGATAGAAGGATTTGTCCTTGGTATTGGTTTGGGATCTGGGGTTGGGATTTGTATTGGGTATTAGGTTGGTTTTGGGATTTGTGTTGGGTTGGGGTTGGGGTTTGTCTTGGTATTGGGTTGGGTTTGTATTTGGTACTGGGTTGGGTTTAATATTTGCACTTGGTATTGGTTAGGGATTTGGGTTTGGGATTGTATTTGGTATTGGGTTGGGTTTGGGATATGTATTGGTATTGGGTTGGGTTTGGGATATGTATTGGTATTGGGTTGGGTTTGGGATATGTATTGGTATTGGGTTGGGTTTGGGATATGTATTGGTATTGGGTTGGGTTTGGGATATGTGTTGGTATTGGGTTGGGTTTGGGATATGTATTGGTATTGGGTTGGGTTTGGGATATGAATTGGTATTGGGTTGGGTTTGTTTTTGGTATAGGGTTGGGTTTGGGATTTGTATTGGATTGATCTTGGGATTTGTATTTGCATTGGGTTGGGTCTGGGATTTGTACTTGGTATTGGTTATGGATTTGGGTTGGGTTTGGGATTTGTATTTGGTATTGGTACTGGTGTTGGTATTGTTTCCAAATTTCCAAATTACCCCTTCAGCCAAGTAAGTGTAAAAATGGATATTGATACGGGTTGCCAGGGGGTGTGAGTTTGAAGAAACCTTCCTGTTTCCTTGCACTGGGGAGAGACTACTGTAGGTTTTGATTTCACAGACAGCTACTGCGCCTGATCTTGGACTACCGCGCGACAGCTCAGAGGAAAGGGTCGGCCGGGGAAGGCGGCCAGGGGGAAAGCGTGGGAACAGAGCATCTGGGGGCAAACCCCTGATCGGGCAGGCAAAGCGGGGATACGGGTAGCGACAAGCCGGAGCGCGCTAACCAAGGGGAGCAAAGAAAAAGGCAGCGAGAGGAAGGGGGAAACGTACGAACACGAGACACACAAAGAACACAACACACGAGCACACACGCACGACGAACACACACACAACACACACGCACAACACACACAACCACGAAACACACGCACCGCACGAACCCACACAGAACACCAACACACTAAACACACACACCACGAGCACACACGCAACGCACGAACAACACACACGCACTCACGAACACACACCCACGAAACAACGCAGCACGTAACACACACTGCAGCACGACTACACACACACGAACACACCGACGCAACGCACGAAACACCACACACGAACAACAACCACGCGAGAACAAACAAACAGAACACACACAACGCACGCAAGAACACACACACGAACTACACACAAACGCACGAACACACACGCAGAAACATAAACGCACCGCACGCGGAAACACACACACCTAACACATACACACTCACAACAACACCACCTGAACACACACCACGCACGAACACACACACGCACACACAACCACTCACGAACACACACACAGGTGCACGAACCACACACGACACACAACACGCCGACCACACAACACGAACACACACGCACGCACGACTACACATCACGAACAGACACACACCACGCACCAACAACACCCGGACCCACACACATCAGAACCCACACACGAACACACACTACACGCACGAACACAGCACGCCACGCACGAACCCAACATAACACACCACACGCAAAACACACACACACGAACACACACGCCTCACGAACACACACACATCACGAACACACTACTAAACACCACACTCACTCACCAAACACACACTAACACACACACACTCACTAACACACACACTAACACACACTCACTCAAAAACACACACAGAACGGCACACACACTCAATGAACAACAACACCCTCACTAGCACACACCACACTCACTAACCACACAAACACACACACACACGAAACACAACACAGCACGACACCACCCACGACCACACACACACGCACTAACACACACCTCACAAATCGCAAACAATAACACACACAACTAACAACACACACAACATAACACCACACACACTTACACACACTCACTCACTAACACACACACTAACACATACATACTCACTAACACACACACTAACACTAACACAAACACTAACACACACCCACTAACACACACACACTCACTCACTCACACACACAGCTATAACTTGAACAATTCAAAATAACTGTATGCCCACCTTGAGCGTCTTCTAGAAATAGATTGGGATTGTTTTAGGGGGGCCTCTTTCTGGTCCCGGCTTTCCAGCTGCTCCTCTGCCTCCTCGTCTTCCAGGATGCAGGAGCCGTGTCCTGCACCGCCTTCTCCCTTGCTCAACATGCGGTACTTCTGCAGATGGCTCTTCACGTGGTATATGGTGAGGCCCGGCAGGTCCATCTGCTTCATGATGGCCTTGGGAGTGGCCTTGTTGGCCCCACCCATCATCTCCACACAATGGACGAAGACCTCGTGGAGCTCTGGGGTCCAGCGCAGCCTGGCCTTGCTGGCTGCACCTAGTCGAGGTTGGGGGTGCTTGGATGAGGTGGGTTGTGTGTGGGGTGGTGGGGTGGCTTTCAGGATTTAGGGTAGGAGTAGGAGTAGGCCAGGAGGCTTTGGGGCATAGATTTTCTTTTCAGTTCAGAAAGTGGGAATCTTATAGCTTTTTTATAGGCCTCCTCGAAAGACAGCGCCCTTACAGCGATATTTAGATTGAAGTGCCTGTTTTTCAGGGGGGTCCTCTAGGAAACATGCATTATGAACATGGATGCCATGTTTGTTGCAACTTTGTCAAGCCTTTAAGCCACAAGCCTAGTACTACAAGATTTGCTAAAATCTTATATATAATAGCGCGCTGTCCGGGGTTTAGCGCGTGTCTGGCACGTGTTAAGCCCCTTTCCTTTGGGTTTTTCCGAGCTGTCCCTGGATCGGATCTCAATTTCTTTCTGACCTATCGCCGAGGTGGCCACGGGGACACCGTCTGTACGACGGGCTCAATGCTAGTCTAATAAATTAGACCCTGAAGACGACATCAGAAA
The DNA here is from genome assembly GCA_013435795.1 of Chlamydomonas sp. ICE-L. NCBI lineage: Eukaryota > Viridiplantae > Chlorophyta > Chlorophyceae > Chlamydomonadales > Chlamydomonadaceae > Chlamydomonas > Chlamydomonas sp. ICE-L. Next base: position 6,745,332 of record JACBWV010000045.1, read on the forward strand.
CGTTGTCATAATCTGGGTAGGCCAGGGACATACATGTTTGGAACGGCAACTAATGTTAGAGTTTGAAAAACTAATATTAACTAATATTATTTTAGTGTCACAATAATATTAGTTTATTAAATAAATTCGAGATTCTGGTGAGACAGCTCGTCCGACTAATATTACATAATATTATTAGGGAACGGCAAATCATATGATGTTGACCAAAGACGAGTATCATATCATATGATATCATACAAAAATCATATGATTTAATATCATATGATGTGATGCCCCAGGCCAAAGTTACCTAGTCAGACCGCCGGCATCATATGATATCATATGATGACATGATCTCATATGATATCATATTGCCGACCCATATCTAATATTATTTATTCACTAAAATCATATAACATAGCCGACCCCTACATACATTCATAGCAATGCAAATAGACCAGGCCATATGCATTCAAGTGCTTCGCTAGCAGCCTGCTCCTTGCAAAGCAAAGCTATGATAGCAGATTATCAGCATAAGTGCATTCTCGCTCCTGCTGTATATGCCTTGCCCAGTGGCTGCACCATGCCAAGTCGTCATGTGGCTTCCGCGGGAACGTGGTCTGCGCGCCCCGCGTGGTTCGAGTTGCAACATGGGAGTGGCAAATGAGGGAGGTTCGAGTTGCAATATGGGACGGGCGTAATGTAACAGCTGCAAGGATTTGCCGTGTTTTGGCGGAGCCCCCTTCAGGGGGGCGGGAGCCCCCAGATTCACGTCCGCGACCGCGTCCATTTGCGATCATTGTGATCCGACCATTTGCTTTTGCGACCGAGAAAAAGCCTGACACGTCACCCAACTGTCTCGTTCCTAAGTGGCTTCGGTCATTAGTTAGTCCATCATTACCACCTGTCGTTCGGTTGCAAACACTCTCCGCCAATTTTCCGCGTCGCAAGCGACGCTGCATAGGACTTATCCGCATCACTTGCGACGTTGCCTAGAACTTGTCTGGTTCAGTTGTCGGTTGTCGTGTCGATTCGGGTTCTGGGTAGCGATTTGGGTCTGGGTGCTAGGATCTCAAACCGGGTCTCATCTAGCGATAATTTCGGCCAGAACGAGGTCTCGTATAGCGATTGCATTATATAGCGGGGGGATTGCAGATAATAGCTTTGGGTTTTTTTCTGGTTATAGTGGGTCTACAGGATTTGGGTTGCAGGTCATTAGCTGTTGAGTCGCGGGGTTTCAACTTTTGAGTCTGTTTGAGTTGTGAATTTTCCGCTTTTGAGTTGTGGATTCTCAGAAATTGAACAGTGGGTTTTCATCAACGCCGCCACTACCATCACCATCACAACCCACCATCTCTTAAGTGAGCAATCAGGGATGCAGGGAAGCTCATCGTCATCCGCATCATTATCATCATCATTTCATCTAACACCACCATTATCATCATCCTCATCCAAATCATTCTCATTCTCACCACCACCACCATCACCATGACCACCGTTATCATCATCCTCATCCACATCATAATCATCCTCTTTCTCACCACCACCACCACCATTATCATCATCCTCATACACATCCTCGTTGTCATCCTCGCCACCAAACCTTTAAACAAAACAAGCATCACCACCTTCCCCATAACCACCACCACAATCATCATCACCACCACCATCACAACCCACCTTCTCTTGACTGCCCACTCAGGGACGGTGGGGAAGCTCACCCTCATCCGCATCCTCGTTGTCACCCTCTCAACCCCCACCACCATCCTCCCACTACTACAAATCATCACCACAATCATCACCACCATCATTACCACCACCACCATCAAATCCCACCTTCTCTTGACTGGCCGCTCAGGGACGGGGGGAAGCCGAATGCAGATTGTGTGTACTGGTGAGAAGAGTGAGGAAGCATGCAAGGATCAGGCGGCAGGTCGTAGATGCCAAAATCAGCGGGTAGGGTCCGTGTGCCAACATTGGCAGACTTCCAATATGGCAATGAATGGCCCACATTGACCTGGCATTGATCTTGCTCAAAAGTTGCGGGGTGCTCAGTCTTTGGACATGCTTGCTGCTGCTGCTGCTGATGATGATGGTGAGGGTCTTGGCTTTGGTGGCTATGCTGCTGCTGTTGTTGTTGCTGCTGGTGATGATGATGAGGTTCTTGGCTCTGCTGCTGGTGCTGCTGCTGCTGTTGTTGTTGTTGTTCTTGTTGTTGACACTGCTGGTGGTGCTGCTGCTGGTGGTGTTTCAACTGTCCCTGCTGCTGCTGCTGCTCCTGCTGCTGGCTCTGGTACGTCTGCCTTTGTACATTTCGCATGTCAGCGTGGTCTTCCCACTGGGGGTACTGTTGGGCGGAGTCTCCAGGGGGGCCGGGCTGAGCGTGTGGGGCTGTTATGCTGGAGGGTGGAATGCCCAGCTCATCATCATCCACCAGCATGGAAGCCAGCTCTCCAAGCCCCATGCCAGCCACGGTTTCGGACCCCAACCCTGTGGAGGGAAGTAGGCTAGTCGCTGCAGGGCCGTGGGTTGCTTGTCCTAGGCCCTCCCCAACCGCAGTCCCAAGCCAATGTTCGTCGCTCGGCTTCTTCTTGAGCCAAGGGTGGAGGCCGACATGGGAGGGGGCCTTCTCTAAGGGCGGGCCAAGGAGGGAGGAGGTGACATCTAGGGACATGTGGTCATTGATGCTGAGGAGCTCGGGCTCGGGCCACCACAATGAAGCCGGGTCTGACGTGTGGAGGAACCTGGGTGAGGGCGGGGGGTGAGGGTGAGGGTGAGGGCGACGGTGAGGGTGAGGGTGAGGGTACGTGTAAATTTGAGAAACCAGTGCATTGGAAAAGGGTGAGGTAGTGTGCGTGCTTGTATGCGCGTGTGTGAATGGAGGGTACGTGTATATTTTAGAAACCAGTGCATTGGTTAAGGGTGAGGGAGTGTATGTGTTTGTATGTGTGTGTGTGTGTGTGTGAGCGTTTTTGAGAGTGAGGGTGAGAGCATGTGTGCCCCAATTACCTTCTTCGTTGCAACAAATTATCTTCCTCTGTTCTTCCTCCCTTTTCATGCTCTTCCTCTTTGGCTTTGTTTTGTAAGAATAGTCCTCGAGTTTGCATGTGTGTGTGTTTGTTCGAGTGTGTGTGCGCACATGCGTGAGTCGTTGAGTTTGCATGTGTTTGTGATAGTGTATTTGTGCGTGTTTGTGTGAGCACATGCGTGGCTTTGTTTTGTAAGAATAGGAACCAGTGTCTTTTCGTAGTACCATAGTGCTACTAGTATCTCTGGGGGCTCTAAAGGCAACCCTTACAGACTCCAAGACTCCAACGTAGCACCTCCAATACAAAAAGTTAGGTAATTTGACATTTGTGCTGATTTGTGCTATGTATAGCACCTAAAAGAAACCCCTGCCTCCCAGTTCATCTCCCTTCACCAGTTGCTCCTCCCAACTTCCCAACCAGTTTCTTTTCCGACAGCGCGTCGCCATTTCGTCGCTGCATGGTGACGTATGGGTGTAGCTAAACTAGTCAGAAGTGTCCCCCCAAAACCTTCTAAGCTTCGTGCTCCTCGGGTCCTGGGGGTAAAGGGGGGCAGCGCATCGCAGTGGGGTCGCACCGAGTCGCTCAATTTGCGACGCGTCACACAAAACAAAAAACTGCCCTCCACCCCCACCCACTTTCCTGTGTTGCGGCTCGACGTAAGTCAAATGTATACTCCCGTGTGTTAGCAAGGGTTCGCACAGTTCATTGTGTTGGCTATGTGTGGTAGTTTCTAGGCAGCTCCTTTCACCCGCCCTTGGGCCAAACCTGAAGCTAACTAGTGCGTCTATAAGCTGGCACGACAGGCAGATGACAACTTTGAGCTAGACTTGGTGGCTGGCAAATGGAGCTGTCTGAAAGCTGCCATTCATAGCCTAAATAAAGAAACAGTGCCCCCCCCCGCCCTCTCCCCCCACTCCCCCTGCCCTGCCTTTGGGCTTGACATATTTCAAATATATTTATCCTGTGTTTGCTAGGGTGTGAGGGTGTGTGTGAGGTTGTGTTGGAGTATGGGTTAGGAATGAGGACTAGGGTTGGGGCAGGCCTTTTCTTCTTGGAATTTCCCGGCAGCTTCTAGTCAGCTCCCAGTGTCAGCCGCTGTGCTACACCTAAATATCCCAGCAGGTCTGGACAGTTGATTTTTGTATCAGCTTCAAGGTGCACAAAAATAGTGTTTGGCTTGGCTGAATAACAAGACAGGGGAGCTGCCTAGAAGCTCCTGCTTGTAGCCGAAAAGAAAAGCTATGGGCAGGCTGTGGGGTTAGAAATAAGGGTCCAAACCCTTTGGCTGATGGTGAGGGATGCCTCATGCCTAAGGTAGGCTTCAGGCATACCCGCTACTGCCCTATGTTTCCACGTGCGAGCAAAGTTGTATGTGTAACCTCCTCATACTTAACTCCTCATACTCAGATCTTCTTTACTTGCTCAGCCTTGTCTTGCCTTGCCTGCCCTGACTTGCCTTTCTTCGTTTTGCTCTGCTTTGCTTTGAGTTGGTTAAATTTAGAGGGCGGACGTGTGAATTAGTTAGCGTGTTTGAGTGTGTGTGCAGGGGTGCGGATGGGGGACCTGGGGTCAAGTGGCTAGGCAGAACGGGGCGGCGGTGCTACGGTTTGCGGAGCGTGCGGGGCGTGCGAGATAGATAGAAGACAGATGATCTGAACCTATCGGGTGGGATGGGGCGAGGTGAGTTTTCTTGTGTGCGAGGGTGGGGTGTGTGTGGGGTGGGGTGGGGGTGGGGGTGGGGGGGGGTGGGGGGTGGGGGGCGCAGGGAGGATGAAGGGAGGGGAAATAGTAGCAACGACTCACCCAATATCATCAAAGTCTTCCTCGTTCATGCCTGGGATGGGCAATTCTCAATTCCGTTCAAGGATTGGGCAGATCTAAGTTAGCAGCTTGTCCGAGGGAGCGGCATTAGCGCGCAATTACCCGCAATTGTGCGGATGTCGGTCTCTGATTTGAGTGACGCTGAATTGTGGAAGAAATTAGCAGGGGCTGAATTGCGAGCTGGTGCTTGGGATGATAGATGGCTGCTTGTGAAGCAGAGTTGCAGCAGGGATGGATGGATACGTATATAGCAATAGTCGGCAGGGCAGCGCGCAGAGTTTGGGGGGGAAGTTGCAGTTTTAGGCGGATAGATTCCTTTTTCAGAATTCACGAAGCTGATCGATTAGTGTATCAAAGGAATTGGGAGGGAAGGCAGCTCATGGGGGCAACCCGAAGATGGAAGGAGTAAAAGGAATCGAAGTGACAAAAAGATTCGCTGAGTGTACGAACGGGTGGAATATTCCAGACCATCGGAATTCAATTCAAGCGAGGAAGAAATGCCTCGACCGGTGGACATTCTCGAGGCCGTTTGAGCCAGATTGGCGCGCGAACTGTTGCAAATGTTGGATACATTACCCTGCTTTCTCACATTTGTTTTCATGTGATGCGCTTGGGGCCTCGAGTTTGAAAACCGCAAGAACGGCAGTCAAGGAACCGAACGAACCAAGGTGAAGGTGGGGGGGGACGGGCCCGGGGGACGGGGGGGGGGGGGGGGGAGAGATTCAGAGAGACCCTATACATGTACACCGTTATATTAGGCTGTTGTCACGCAAACCCATGTATGCCGTTATTTGATTCAAAGGATGTAGACGGTGGGTTCTCCCATCCTCTGATTAGTCTGGTAGAAGAGGAGAAATAATATATATTTCCCATTAACTTGGGCTCCCTTGCCTCCTCTAGGATGACCCGCAAACAAACAAATTGTATCCCCGGAATGCTTACCCTTACCCCGTTTTAAGTATGTGTACATTAAATTTACCGGTAGTTGGTCATCTCTACACCTTTTGTCACCAGTCATATACTGATGACATATTATTGCATATTCATCTGTCTAGATGGTGTACGTATGATCCCCGTATCCAATGACTTGTGCGTTGCACGGGAGTCCCTGGCTTCCTGCAGCCTTGCAGCCGTGTAAGTGGAGGATGCCGAAAAAGATGAAGGATGCCAGATGTCGACCTTGACACAGCGAGGAACCGATTTAACGGCATTTAAGGTGTTAGAACCGCCACATCACCAGCCACCTCACTTGCTAGCACGGGTTGCTCATGTTCTCACAACAGGGCAGGGCACGGCAACGAAACTGTCCATTTTAACTGAGCCCCGAAACGCCAGGGTTGCTAAAACAAATGCTCACACCAGCCAACTAACCTGGCTCACAGCATTAGTAACTCGCACGTCTGCTTCCACGTGCCTCCTCCCTGCCCCGGCCCCACTTATTTATTTTCCCGCCGCTCCTCGGGACAACTAATAATTGGTACGCATTCACCGAAGTGTTGTTGTAGGCTGGTTTTGATTTCAGCTCTACTGCAAGCACGTTTACTGTAGACACAATGTAAACACCGGAAATTGCTTCGCGTTTGCTTTTGCTTTTACACTGAGACATCGGAAAAGAAACAACCAACCTTTGGCCCAGGGCACCCGAAGCTACCCCAGCCCCCCCGCCCAATTTTGTCGTTTTCCAGCCCCCCTGTACTCTAAAGTGTTCTTTAAACTGATGAGTGTCCAGCCAGCGCCAGAGGGGTAGAGAAGCGGGGGCAGAGCCGATAAGACATATGGGTGATATGGCTGCATACCGTAACTCATTTCCCGGATTAAATCATGGAAACAAAGATGCCCAAGACATCCGGGTTGACACGCAAAGCGCAACTGCGCAATTCGTGTTATGTCTCATGTGAATGTGGTTGTGGAACGGTAAGTAATTTCCTCTGGAACAGTTGTTCTGTTCCAGAAAGATGGTGCCAGAGGCCCTGAGCATTCTCTCTTTCTATCTCCCCCACGCCGGCTGATTGCAATGTCATGCTTGTATCCGCCAGCAAAAAAACAAATGATGAAATGGCTGCCCCCCCCCCCCCCCCCCCCCCCCCCCCCCCCCTGAATGAGGATGCCGGACAAATATAAAAATGCTAAGCTACCGTAAAATTCAGGTCCCAAACTTCCTTAAGTCGGAATTAATTGATCGGCTTGGATCAAATTTTTGTAGAGGATGCTACCTCCTAGCACTCTTGATGACATTCAGCTGATATTCAGAGTAATGTTGTTGATTCAGAGTAATTCATTCATTCTTTCTACCTCCCCCCGCGAAGGCTGATTGCGATGTCAAGCCCAAGGCCACGTCGGCAGCTGAAAAATGGTCGGCTTCGCAGCCGCGAGTGGTTGGGTAGGAGGGTAGGGTTTCTGGGGGGCTGTAGACTTTAAGACTGTAAACGGTAGACTGTGCGGAGTGGGCTGTGCGGAGCGTGCCGCGGAGAATCCAGAGAGTATAGCGCTTTTCATTTATGTTTCCCCCCCCCCCCCCCCCCGAAAAGGCTATGTAGCTGTGTGTAGCTATGTAGCTATTTTTCAAAAACGACCAGAACCCTCCTCGGAGCCAGTTCCCTATCTGCTTTTATCTCCATCGCATCCCCTCTGAACTCGAAGAATGAATGATAATCTGTGTAAACAACGCTGCCGTTAATCTGTCGGCCTTCGCGAGCGAGATGTCTACCAGGTCGTCGTTTTACATCGTCTTCCAGGATAGATCGCTGCGGAGTACGACAATCATCCCTGTAAAAGGACAATACACATAATGGTCGCGGACTATCACGAACAAGGGTTCGCCTGGAGGGGGAGGGGCGAGAGGGAATAATCCATGAGGGAAGGAAGTGCGACGAGTTGGACTGTGCGAAGATAAACGCGTGGCTGTGCGAAGATCAACACGTGGTTTTGGACTTCAGAGTGCAGACCGTTACTTAAGGCTCTACGGAACGCATTTCTAGCTCGGTCTGCTTGGGCTGTGTAGCAAACGCAATAACGCTGCACGGAAATGAATGCGCCTTGTACACTTCTGGCTTAAACTTGGACCTTGGGACTTGGGACTCGGGAGGTAAACGTCCGCAGCCTGTGGAAACGTCTCTAGATTCAAAAGATTCATGCGGCGAGCAGGATTGGGCGACAAGGTATATAGCACTGAAATTAAGAACGTCAGCTCCAATCCTTGATCGCGAAGCTTCTCGAATCTCGCAGGCTAGTGACAGCTACGGTAATAGCTACGGGCCAACCTGGGCCAACAGTAAAAAAATGTAGCAGGAAAAATAGTGGGATGGGCCCAGATTGCTCCCCCGAAGCTACCCTCCGCCCCCGCGGGTCCCCGCCCCAGCCCCGGCCCCCCGCCCCCCGCCCCCGGGTAAAATAAATGACCTTCCACTCCCGCTCCCTCCACAGTCGTCTACAGTCCAGAGGCCACAGTCACTCATTCGCCACCTGTGTCGATTGCTCAACTATTGCGAGTACTAGACCAGCCCAGGGGCTGCCCCAGCCACAGCCCCCATAATAAAAAAAACCAATCGACACACAATAACCAGCGGCAAGTTTTAGCTGCAACAGTTCTCCTGCACAACCGTCTCTGCAGCTTGAACTTCGTTGTAACCCTGGTCGATACATCCAGTACCAGGGGATCAGCCAGTGTCCCAGCATCAGCATTAGTAGAGGAGTTAGTATAACAGCCACGCCAACTGGCGTTCTGTTTTCTTTTCATCAGCACCAGCATCATCACCAGCCCCTGGCCAGCATGGCCGTTCATCTTGCGAGTTCTAGGTTTTCCTCGGACATGTTGGACGCCTTTGCGCGAAAGAGCGACGATTCCGTCTGTCAAATGCGAGAGACTCCTTCCTTAGCAGGCTCTATTCCTAGGAGCTGCTCCTGCTCTCAATGACTTATTTGATCAGGATTCCTTCCCCAGTTTTTCAGGCTCTCTGCCGGGTTTCGTCCCTGAGACGTCCGCCGAGCATCAGCCTGAGCATTGCCGAAGTTCCAGAGAGCACGCACCTCCAACAGCTACCCGATTGCTGCAACGGTCTTCCCAGCCCCACTGCCCAGACGATGAACCCTCACTCCTCCCAACTGCTTTGCCTCAGAGTATGGAAATGGACTCTGAGTATGGACCCCCTACCCCAGCCTCAGCCTGCTTGTCAGGGTCTCAGCAAACCACTCCTCCAATCTCAAACATGTCCGAGGTGCCCGCAGGGAGCAGGGGGAGCAGGGATGAGGAGCAGGGGCAGATGGAGTTCGTATCTGGGATCAGTTGCCCCATGACCAATCTGAAACGTGAGTCTGAATTGCGTGGGACTTAAGATGTGAGGGCTGGTGATTGCAGTCTTGAACTTTTAGTGCTCTGGGCCACCTACCCCTACACCACGCCTGACACCCACACTGTAACCACACAGACACACAAACCGAACCTCAACCCAAACCAAACCAATACAAACCAAACCAAACCAACCCAACCCAAAACCAAACCACCCAAACCAAACCAAACCAAACCAAACCAAACCAAACCAAACCAAACCAACTGGTACTGTCTGATCTTAAGGGGATATAACATGTTATGACTAATGAGTGTAGCCCCTCCACGTTTTTAGTGGTTGGCCCCTGTGTAAGCAAACAGGCTGCCCCCCTCAACCTCATGCCTCCTAATAAGGCGTACTCTTTATGTATTTATTGTGTGCAGTTCCTCCTAACCTCTAGGAATGAACAAGCTCTGAACCTAGACATCTCTGATCACTCTTGTTGAGTCTTCAGCGAATGCAATGTCTTATTACACTTCTTGAGTGATCAGTTAATAAGGTGTTTGATAACTCTTCTTGAGTGATCAGCGAGTATTATGTCCTATCATTCTTCCTGAGTGATCTGTAGATAAATGCAAAAGTCCTGTGGCCCACCAGCATGATATTCCACCCACACATCCTCCCACCCACCCTCACTTACCACCAACATTATCCATTACCCGTACTTACCGCCCACTTCCCCTGTCCCACCAGCAGGCCCAGCTTGGGGGAAAAACATGTGTCCCCTGGACAGCCCCTGGGCAGCTTATTGCTCCTCTGTCCCACCTTACTCATACCACCCAGCCACCCACTCACCCGCCCATCTACCCTCCCACACTCCCTCCCTCCCTCCCTCCCTCCCTCCCACACTCCCTCCCTCCCTCCGACCCACCCACCCTCCTGTACTCACTCACTCACTCACTCACTCACTCACTCACTCACTCACTCACTCACTCACTCACTCACTCACTCACTCACTCCCTCACTCACTCACTCACTCACTCACTCACCCTCCCTCCCTCCCTCCCTCCCTCCCTCCCTCCTCCCTCCCTCCCTTACCTCCAACATAATTATGATCACCAATTGATCACCCATACTTACCGCCCACTTCCCCTGCCCCACCTCCAGGTCCAGCTTACGAGCAAAAAACACGTGCCCCCTGGGCAGCTCATTGCTCCTCTGTCCAACCTTACTCATACCACCCACCCACCTACCCTCCCTAACTTACCACCAACAGTATTGACCACCCACATTTACAACCCACTTCCCCTGTCGCACCTGCAGGTCCAGCAGGTCCAGCTCCCGAGGAAAAGAAACGTATCTGTTGGACAGATGCCATGCATGCTTACTTTATGAAAGTGGTGGCGGAGTTGGAAGCCAGCCCAGATAAGCGGGTTATCCCCACGAACATCGCCCGCCGTATGAAAGACAGCTATGACCTCAGCACCAGTCAGATCAAGAGCCACCTTCAAAAGTACAATAGTGGCAAGTACGGCCCAGTTGGTTCCCGTAGTACGCCGGTCAGTGTATCTACCGGCCCAACCTCGCCGACCCCATCCCTCTTCGCAACCTGCACGCTACCCCGCCGAGCGTCAGTCCCGCTTCCCTCCTCGCATCCCCACACCTCCAACTTGGGCTTGACTCTGCCTCATGCAGGACTTGAGCCCAATGCGCCAGCGCTCGATACTGGCTGTAAGCGCTTGTGTAAAAGGACTTCCGGCTCGGCGAGCCTGCCGATCATAAGCCACGCGCCAGAGGAGGGTCGTGGTTACAAGCATGGCACTCTCAGCCTGCGAAACACAGTGGTCATGACCCCTGTAGCCTCACGAGTGTCCTGCGATGGCGCTCCCTCCTCGCCTGGAGTTGGGTCGGTATCAGTCGCAACCACAGGTACAATAACGCTGCAAGGACCCCCAGGGAGGGCTGGTGGTGTGCTGGGTGTTAGTGCAGTGGTTGATGGTGTGGTGGGTGTTAATGTGGTGGGTGTGGTATGCTGGGTGTTGGGTGTGCAGGGTGCACTTGTGCTGGAAATGTTCTCTGTTCTTGTGATATTGGAGTCTTTGCCATTGTGTGATTGTGATCATGTCACTAGACGTGTCATGAGTCGCAAACGCAGGTACAGTAACGCCTCAGGGACACCTCAGGGAGGGGTGTTGGTGTGATGTGTGTTCTTTTTCTATTGAGGCCAGTGCCATTGTGTTGTTGTGATCATCTCACCAGATCCGCACCCTACACACACTCCCACACACTCACCTACACCGACCCCCCCTCCCACCCCCCCACCCCCCCCACACACACCACACCACCTACACCACCACCACCAACACACACCGTACACAGGCTCTACACACACTCCCACACCCTACATCCACACCCACATCTACACATACACATACACCCACACCCACAGCCACAACTGCACCCACAGCCACAACTACACCTACACCCACACCCACACCACCATGAACTTGATCCTTGACCCACCCACCACCCCACCTCCCATCCTGTTTTTTGAGCCGGGCCTTTGGATGGAGGCACACCTCATGAGGGGGTGGCCACATCCTTGGCTTCTTGTTGCACCACCCTTATCCACCACCCACGACCCCACCTCCCATGTCCTCAGCCCCCCTCACCCGCGCCGCATCCACAAGCCTGTACTCCTGCCCCCCCCATTCGGGTCCCGAGTTTCCACATCCTGACAGAGTGGCAGGTCCTGGGACTCCCTACGGACCTGGAAACTCTGTTGGCAAGATTAGCAGAGTGGGGGCCTGCCCCTTTCCCTGCGGCCAACTCCATGATGAGGTGGAGGGCCCTGTGTTTGAGTCGGAGAATGGTGTTTAGCTGGAGAAGGAAGATGAGGATGGGCCTGTAGGAATAGATGTACCTGCTGAGGAACTACTGAGAGCGGTGCGGGTGCATTTGCAGATGCAGAGGCAGCTGGCAGATCAGTTCAGGGTGAGTGGCCTGTGGGTGGTGGGGGTAAGGAGATGGGGGGTGGATGATTTGTGATGTAGAGGACGGGAAGGAGGGGCCTGGGGGATGCGGTACAGCTGCATTTGAAGATGCTGAGGCAGCTGGCAGATCAGTTCAAGGTGAGTGGCCTGTTGGTAGTGGGGTTAAGTGAATGGGGGGTGTCTGATTTGTGACCTACCTACCTACCTACCCATCTACCTGCCTACCTACCTACCTACCTACCTACCTACCTACCTACCTACCTTATCATGAGGCGTGAGGTTGAGGGGGCCAGCCCGTTTGCTTGCACTGGGGCCAACCACCAATAGGGTGTGTGTGGGTGTGGGTGGGGGGCTGTCATCCCCCTGGAGGAGGGTTTTAGGCCTGGTCCATATGTCGCCTGCACACGACAATGGACTGGAAGGAGACAGTGGCATGGGTGTGAAGTTTGGTGCAGAGCTTAAGGGCGGCTACTTTGGAGATCCCTAGGCGGGTGAGGTTGGGAAGTGCATTAATGGGTATGGTCCCTGTGGTACCCAATGTAACAACCGAGTATGTCACTTCATATCCCTGAGCAGTCAGAGCCTGCAATAGGGTTTGTGCAATGATTCCCACATTTTGTCAACATATGAACCGGAGTTCCCGGGGAGGGGGGTGCCGAAGCAGTTAGTCCACTTCCACTAAGTGGAAAGTTGGGGGGGAACATGGTGGGTGGGGTTTGGTAGGCATTGGTGCGTTGTCGACTCGGGTCAAGAAGGAGGCATGAGGTCTGTAGTGGTTATGTCCATTTTATTTGGCGCCATGTTAGGGGTTTCTAGCAGCACGGATGTGCCGCGTGCGCTCGCAGGCCCCTCTCAGGGAGGAGGGACACTCACACGGGAGGGCAAGCGGTCCATAGACATAGGTTCACACCCCGCAATCCCCTTATGGACGCTGGCTATCTTTTCTGTTATCATTGTACGCAATGTTTGCCGATGGAGGTACATGGCCCAGTAAAGGGGGGGTCTTGCAGTCCACGCCCTCAAGTGCACTAGCCCCGCCTTGGCAATGTGTACAAGGGGCAAGGTTGGGTGAAAGGATGGTGGGAGTGATTAAAGCGGCCACTATGGCACTTTCAATTGATAGGCCAGCTTCTTGTCCAGAGAACCGTAGCCTTATGGAAACATATGTATCTATTTCCGCCATCCCAATGGGGACATAATACGCTGAGGTACCAGAAGTGGCGGCATCATGTGGAGGGGGTGGCTCGGGGGTATGCGTGTGGTCGTCCATGAGGTTATATGCCCACTATGTTTGGTCCCAATCCTATGGGAGTGGGGTGTATAGGATTAGCCGTGACCCACCTGGTGGTGAGGTTGGTGTGTAGGTTACGCCATTGATCAATACCTGGTAGGTGGTGTATGTAGTTTAGCCTTGACCCCCTGTGTGAGGTTGGGTGTTGTAGCTCTAAAGCGTCGTACACGCACCTGGTGAGAGGTTGGTTGATGTCTGTTACGCCTGGAACAATAGCCCACCTGGTGAGTTGTTGGGTGGTGATAGGAATTAGCCTTGGATCCGCACCCCTGTGAATGGGTTAATGGGCGTGTCAGGTAGCCTGGACCACAACCTGGTGATGTCGGGGTGTGTAAGAGTTAGCCTTGACAAACCTGGTAGAGGTGGTTAGTATGCTACGCTTGCAACCACAGGGTGGGCTTGGTGTGTAGGCTAGACTTGACCACCTGGTGAGGTGGTGGGGTGTGTAGGCCGCCTTAGACACCAACAGCTGGTGGGTTGGGTTGATTAATAGTTGGCCTTGACCACCAAGGTGAGTTGGGGGTGTGGAGGTTAGCGCTTGAAAACCCACCAATATAGTGTCGGTGGGTGTGTAGGATGCGTCCTGGACACCGCACCGGTGATGGTTTGTGGTGTAGTCGTTAGCGGCTAGGACCCACGCTGCGCTGAGGTTGTGTGGTGGTGTAGGTTGCGACAATTGACCACCGATGGCTGTGGTGGGTGTGCGTAGGGGTTATAGCCGTTTTGAAGCACATGGTGAGGTGGGGTGTGTAGGGTTGAGCCTCGACGGAACTACCTGGGTGAGTATTGGGTGTGATAGGTTAGCCCGGGAACCACTTGGGAGGTTTGGGGTGTGGTGAGAAAGCCTAGCCTTGACCGGCACCTGGGTGAAAGTGTTGGGTGTGTAGGAAATTGCCTGACCCACCTGTGAGGTTGGGTTTAGGTTAGCCTGGAACCCAACACATGGTTAGGATTAGGGTGTTAGTTAAGACACTTGACCCAACTGGTGAGGTTGGTTGTAGGTTTAGCCTTGGGGACCCCACGCCGGGTGAGGTTTAGGATGAAGGTTACCTTGAGGAGTTTAGACCCACCTGGTGAGGTTGGGTGTGTGTTCGCCTGGCCCCCTGTTGAGGTTGGGTATGTGTAGGCTAGCCGTTGACACCACCTAGTGATGTTGTGTTGTGGGTTAGCCTTGAAACCCCCTGGTGAGGTTGGGTTGCCTACACTACCTTTCAGTGTCTTGTAGACCGCATTTATTTGTATTATAGGGGGCGTGCAATTGTGGGGTTAAACACAGGGTCAAAAGTATGATCCACTATCTAGGTAATTTAACACATCTTCAATGACACATCTATAAATTGTATGTATGTTGCTGGTCAAGGGTAGGCCAAATAAGCTGAAGGGATTCTTGCCAACTAACGGGATCGAAGGGCGAAAAAGAGAACATTGAGGTGAAATGAACCCCAAACAATGGTTTACACTACAGGGGAGCCCCGAGTCCGTGCTACCAACCACAGTATAGAAATACCTACCGATCGTATGTACATCATACAGAAATATAATTACTGTACTATAATATTTAACTACTATGCATTATTAAAAACACAATGGTGCGAATCCCAAAAGTCGGCCCTAATTCGGACGAAGAAATGGGGACAGAGCCGTACCAAACCCCAAAATGCTCTACATCGACATTCGATGTAGAGAAAGCGTTTGCTATCGTTGAATTTAATCAGCTAGACGAACGCAGAGCTATTTTTTGTTCTCGCTGGGCATCGCGGTAAGGCTCGGGGAGAGCTCCGGCGTGGAGCAAGCCTAAGCCCTGACAGGACAGATGTATCGAAATAATTAATCGGGACATTCATGCCGCGTCCAATGCGAGGTCTCGCGCGCTGTTTGCGATCAGTTTTCCGCGGTACGAAAGGCATATCTAGCCCTTAACAACACGCAAGTGTCATTGGCGTGCCGCTTTAGCCGATCGCTTCTGAGGAAATGCACGTCATAAGCAATTCACATGCCCATTCGCGCCTACACCAAAAGCAGTCCTCCGGCCATTTCGCCTATACCTGGAAAGTCCCAAATTCAAAATATAACCTTCATATGTGGTCGATTAATGCAAAAAAAACAGTTTGTTTTTTAATATTTTTTGAAATTGGGATTTGAAATTTCAAATCCCAATTTGGGATTTGAAATTTCAAATTTCGAATTTCCAAAATGTTCGAAAGTGTTCTGCCCCGCATTGCTAACACGCGTTAACAAAAACCGATGCTGTTTGCTAATAGGGATGCCTAATTAGGGCGCAAAACGTGCATATACACAGTTATTTTTGGCTTTGTACAGCCCGTACTGCCTGCACAGTATGTTCCACAACCTGCTGTGACAAAGACTTGTAAGGGAAGATGTGAAAAGCAGAGGCCTACCTAAATTCATTTTCAAAATAAAATTGACTGGGCAATTGGCTCCGTCCCACATTGTGAAACCTCCCCCAGCGTAACATGAGCCACCCAGGACATATTATTGCGTTGCGAGCTTCTGAGCGATCCCGATGATTCCGACGGCTCAATTTTCTTTTTCTTTTTCTTTTTCTTCACAGATTATTTCGGTCCGGACGTGAATGTGTCAAAACCTAGAAACCAATTTTTGGTTGTTTTCATAGGGGGGTTAGGGTTCTGAGACCTATTTCCAGGTCCCAGACGAACCCCTAAATTACAAATTTTAGAATGGATCAAAAATTCGGTGATCCATTTCGATCGAGGTACATCAATGTCAACCTCGATTTTTCCAGCGAGCATCCGGTAGAATGAGCTTGTTGGTGTTAAAGGGCTAATTGGCTCAGTTAGCTTGGGAGATGGCCGTTTGTGTGAAATCGGCCTGAATTGGGACCCCCGTATGAAAAAACAATGTTTTACTATCATCATGTTGACAACCTGAGACATACCCAATCCAGTATTTTATTGTTTGAGGTTGATGCTGGTAAAAATAATTAAGCAACTTTGTAGCATTTTTTTGTTTTCACTGGACTGGGTCCATAAGTCAACCGTTTCCAAACGACCAATAATGAGCACCTATGTGCGATATCATATAATATTGGGACCTAATCAATCCATTCCCAACAATGCTTAATAGTAAATATATTAATCCTCTCACGCGACAATATATCTGCTGGGGCAGGTGACAATGAACATACAGGAAAGATAGCCCGCACAGCCAGTGCATCACTTACCTCAATGCTCACCGGTCACCCGTAGCGCCGACGCCTATACTTTCTGCTACAGGGTTTGCCAGAAGTGAAGCACGGATATGTGTGCACACAAGACAGAAAGAGCCCGTGTCATCCTTACCTCAATGCTCACCTCACCGTACACCTACGCTATATCTGCTACAGGTGCAGATGAAGCTACAGGATATGTTTCTCACCAAGCAAGGGGGGCAGCAGGCAGTGCAATCATTGCCTCAATGCTCACCTCTACCGCGTACACCTCCGCGTTATGCTCGGTCGACAGGTGCGGATGAGTACAGATATTTCACCGAAGGCACAGCCAGTGCACTCCACTACCCTCAATGCTCCCTCCCGTACATCCTACTGCGTTCTCTGCTACGGTGCAGATGAAGCTACGTGATAGGTTCACCAAGCACAGCCGTGCCAATCACTTACCTCTAATGCACTCTCACGTACACTAGCGCTATTTCTGCCTACAGGTGCAGATGAAGCGACAGCTGATATGTATTTCACACTCCAGCACCTGCGCAGTGCATCACTTACCTCAATGCTCACCTCACCGTACACCTACGCTATATCTGCTACAGGTGCTCAGATGACTACAGGGATATGGTTCACGTTACACAGCACGCCAGTGCATCACTTACCTCAATGCCGCCCGCACCGGAACACTCCGCTATATCTGCTACAGGGCAGATGAGCTGACAAGGATTATGTGCACAGCAGGCAAGCACAACCATGCATCAGTCCTCAATGCTCAAGCGCACCGTACCCTCGCTATCGCGCTTCAAGGTTTCAGAGGAAGCGAATGGATCGGGGTCACCCAGACATGCTCATGCTAGCAGACAGCAGGCTCGCCCTCAAAAGGACACCCTACTCTAGATCTGCTGACAAGGGCAGAGGAAGCGACAGATATGGTGCACCAAGCACAGCTCAGTGCATCAATTACCTCATGCGCACCGCACCGACACATACGCGATAGCGGCTACAAGGTGCAGGGAGCTACAAGGAGGATTTGCACCAATCACGCCTAGTGCATCACTTACCGCAAGGCTCACCTCACCGTGGCACCTGACGCGAGTCTGCTACGGTGCCGATGAAGCATCAGGAGATGGTGGCACCAAGCACACCAGTGCAGCACTCCATCATGCTCACCTCAACCTCCCGACCGCGATAGGTCGGCTCCGGGGCAGATGACAAGCTACAGGATCATTTTCACCAAGCAACAAGGCTAAGCCAGGCATTCACTTACCTGCATTGCGCACCGGACACCGTGGACACCTACGCTAGCCTCGGCTGCAGGGGGCAGAGGAAAGCTACAGTAGGGGCACCACACCAAGCACAGCCCGGGCCAATCCACTACTCAGGGTGAAGTACGCTAGCGTACACCAACAGAGCTCTATTGGACACTAAGTACGCTAAGAAATAACATAAGATATTAGACAATAATGCGGACCCCAAGCCGACACAAGCCTGACCATCCTTCCATAATGCTAACCTACGCTATATCTGCTGCAGGTGCAAAGGAAGCTACAGGGATATGGACCCCAGCCCAGCCAGTCCTCCCGAGTTATGATGATGGCACAATGCCGGCCTGCGAGTGTGGCATGGAGTGCACTTGATGGAAGAATGTGCAAGGCAAGGCAGAGGCATGCAACTCTGCTAAGGCAAAGCCTGTGCTATGATGTGAGCATGGAGTGTACTTGATGGAAGGATGCGCAAGGCAAGGCAGAGGCTTGCAACTCGGCTAAGGCAAAGCCTGTGCTCTGATGTGAGCACGCAGTGTACTTGATGCAAGCATGTGCAACTCCGTTGAAAAGGTCAGGCCTTATTTAGGGACCGGCATATAATATGGGGTGAACTTGATGCGAGCATGTGCAAGAATACACAACGTAACGGCGTTCTATGCATGTTGATGCACGGTAAGGGTGTGCATGCCTACGCAATGCAACGCAAGGTGAGGTAAGGTGACGCAAAGGTGGCGTAAGGCAAGAGAATGAGCCTACCAATTGAAGGACGTGCAAGCCCAGTCAGCTTATAGCACTTGCAAGCACCATAAGGCAATAGAAAGCAGTAGAAGGCAATATAAAGTAACATAACGCTTTTACCTGCAATGCATGACCCCCCCCACCACCACCACCACCACCACACACACACACACTCACACACACACACACACACACACACACACACTGGCTGTTGAGTGTATGTGGGTGGGTACACGCACGCAAACACTCGCTTTTGTTCATGTTTGTACACACGTCACACACACACATACACACACACTGGCATGTTGAGTGGTTATGTTGATGGCCTACACGCACGCACACACTAGCTTTTCGTTCAATGGTTTGCTACACACACACCACACACACACTGGCATGTTGAGTGGTTATGTTGATGGCCTACACGCACGCACACACGTAGTTTCGCGATGGTTGCTACACACGCTCAACACCCCACAAACACCCACACAACCCCACACACACACACACACATACACACACACTGGCCTGTGAGTGGTTATGTTGATGGCCTAAGCACGCACACATAGCTTTCGGTTCAATGGTGTTGCTCACCAACGCTACACACACACCCCACTGCACTGTGAGTGGTTATGATTTTGGGGGGCTACACGCACCACACACTAGCCTTTTTCGTTAATGGTTTGGCTACACCCGCACACACACACACACACACACAGCACACACACATCACCCCGCACGCACGCACAGGCTGTTCTGTTGTCTCCACTGGCACAGGTCATGTTTCTTTGGTCTCCCCTGCACGCTCTGTTTCTTTTGGGGCTAATGCACAGCTTCTGGGTAACGCTCTGGGTTGGGCGCTAAGGGCCTCAGATTGCAAATAATGACAAACGAACTTTGGCTATCAGCCTTCAGGATGCTTCTCCGTCGGCAAAGCAGGTTTAAAAGTGGGAAGTATAACGCTAATTTACACCACCCACTCCGAGTGGAAACTTATATAGAATCAGATCTCATAGGCAGTATTTGGCAGGATGGCCACCACACTTCTTATGCCTCATATAAAACCATTGTCCACACCATTTTCTGTTGGGTGATAAAACATGGTGGTCCCACACTCCTGAGTGCCACCTCACATAAATCAGATATCATAAGCAGTATTTTTTACCATTGGCACCCCACACTCTTATGGCCTTCATTTATACAAAATGCACACCCACGTTTATACAATGATTGCACTTTGTCCATTGAAGTTCATTATTCATGTCAGGTCTCTTTACTTCAAATTAAATTGCATTCGATTGTTATATGTTTAGGGTTCAGGTCCAGGACGTGGCAGTTTTCCAGGGGTGCCAGCAGCCTTCTGATGATAATCTCGATGAAAGTGACCCTCACCATTTACAGGGTCATGTGGATGATCTAGGGTCTGCTGCAGAATCTTTAGAAAGGTCTGTGTGTGTGTGTGGGGGGGGGGGGGGGGGGGGGGGGGCTTCAAGCGACTCCATAATAAGCGTCAGTTAGAGGTTAGCAGAAAGAGTTAGAGGCAGGCAGTAAAATGTTTCCTTGTGACTTGTTGCTGAAACTCGCAACTCACTTTCCCTTCATGTGTTCCTCTTCAAATTTGTGCAACAGCATATTTCGCATTCCATACTGCCCGATGCCGAGCCTCCAGGCTTAGTAGAGGCAATCGCAGCGATGCGCTTGTTCTATCCACACCAACTCGCAAAGCTTCCGCGCTTCCTCCAGAACATGTTGATTTTGCCTACACAATTAGCTTCCTAATGCAAGTCCCAAAGCTGTATCTGAGCAAGAAGCGAGGGCGCTGGGGCGATTCCGCAAGAAGGGTCTGTTTTCAGGTTGGTGTGATGTCACACCCTTCCCAGTGGAAGTCAGATCACCTACAGACCTGCCTGGCAGCCTGCCCATATGTCCCCCAAACTTTCATCAGCACATGAGACAGAACCATACAGCCTTGCCTCAAGACATTAACAGAGGCCCACGAAACCCAGGTGGGGGGAAGCTAGTCCCCACAAAGCCAGATCTCCTTTGGTTTAGGGTTTAGGGTATAGGTTTCTGATTCACTGGGGACTGGATTTGTGGGGTCTAGCTTCCCCCCTCCTGGAGCCCAGCACCGTGCAATTCAATTGTTCATCGCGCGAGCTATCAATGGAGGTTATCCTTTTCTGACATTTGTACAAGCACGACATGTCAGATACTTCTTAGGAGAGTTGTTGTGTTGCCAACAAAATTAGCATTGCAGCATCTTATCATATAGCCTTTTAGGGGTAGTTCAGGGCAACTGCACAATGTGTCCATGTAACCCTACTACCCAGTTATTAGCTACTTCACTATGATTCCATGATGGTCAGATCATACACAATGGCCAGAAAAGTCAGTAGGATGCATAACAGCACTCTCCTGAACATATGGCACTTTTTCTGGGTTGTTTTGGCTAAATTTGGCTAAATTAGTTTAGCCTTAATAGGGCTAATTTTGCTAGTATTCCTATTAGGGCTAATTTGGTCCGCGATCAGCCCTAAACCCTTTATATGTTTTTCAGTCAACTCAGGGCTGCTCAATGTTTTCCAGTGCCACGTCCCTAAGTGTGATGCCCACCCCCATCTCTAATTACCAAGGTATATCATATGATGCAGACCAAAGGCGAGTTTGATATCATATGACATCATACAAATTGCATCATATGATATTGTATACAAATGGTATCTTTAGCATTGTCCGACCGCCGGATTCATATGATATCATATTGCCCTTCCCTTATAATTTCCAGTCCACTGGTGACAGGGCTTTTTTCAAATCTGCAAGTTTATTTTCTAACTTTTTAGGGTTTTAGGCCTCCTCCAAGGACGACGTCCCTATAGCTATTTCTGGGCGGCCCGAGCTGGGCGGGATCGGAGACCAGGAGGTCCAGGTTTGGGAGTCTGGAGTGGAACAGCAACACTGCTGTATCCCACCCATACACCCACATACACCCACACACCAGTCTGAAGTGGAACAGCAACACTGCTGTATCCCACCCTTACACCCACACACCCACATCTACCCACACACCAGTCTGGAGTGGAACAGCAACACTGCTGTATCCCACCCTTACACCCACACACCCACATCTACCCACACACCAGTCTGGAGTGGAACAGCAACACTGCTGTATCCTTATTAATCCATCAAGCATGGTAGTGCATCTGGAAGCTGAAAGAACCATCTTTCCGTTACTGTTAAAATCTTGGGGCTTGGCTCAGTGGCTGGCTCGGGGAGCTGTCTAGAAGCTGCTGCTTGAGCTGAAAAGAAATGCCATGACTGATGTGGGACTGGAAGGCTGCTACATCTCTTTTGTGTTTGCCGGTCTCCGGGCAGCTTCCTGAGCCAGCCTTGGTAGTTACGTTCGATGGCATCATCTAGTAGCCTTCGGGCTGCTCACTGTCTGTGGGCGTAGTAAACATGGGTAGTATGAACACTACCACACCGCCCTCCCGCGTGTAGCCCGACTCGTCCAGGTCCTTATGTGTCGGGGCACCTTACATTACCTTTCCAGCCAGGGCAGCTGCCTAAGCTGCTGCTCGTAGCTGAATAGAAAAAACTATGACCCTTACATACAGACTGCAATTGCTCCAGCCTTTAGGCAGCATGCAGTCTTTGACAGTACCAGTCTAGTTACAGGTTCCATAGGCAGTACTAGTCTAGTTACAGGTTCCATAGGCAGTACCAGTCTAGTTACAGGTTCCATTGGCAGTACTAGTCTAGTTACAGGTTCCATAGACATACCTTATTGTCAAAGTGGATTGCCAATGCTGTTTTCTTTTTGAACTACGCATGGCAGCTTCCAAGTAGCTCCTTTGGGCCAAACCTGAAGCTAGCTAGAGCGTCTGAAAGCCGACATGACAGGCATTTCAATGCAGCTGCAAGCATTGGGCTCGACACAGTCATTGGCTAATGGAGCTGGATGGAAGCTGCTACGCGTAGCCCAAAAATGAAACAGTGATTGCCAACGCCAAGTAGTTGATTTGTACCTCAGTGCATGTGCAGGTACATATGATCAGAGAGAGAGCTGCCCTCACCACCTTCTACAAAGCGCTTCTCTTTCACAGTGTGGCTGATCTGGCGCTTTCCCTTTTTTTTGCTAGGAAGACCATACCTATGTTTGTGGTTTTGTCTTTCCTTCGGGCATCTCATTGATTCCTGACCACACAAAGATGCGTTGCCTTGACTTCTGGCTTCCGTTTGATACGTGACCACAACAAGATTCTTGGCCTTTCCTTCTAACATCTGTTTGATTCCTGACCACGAAAAGATGCTTTGTCTTTCCTTCGGGCATCTCATTGATTCCTGACCACAAAAAGATGCTTTGTCTTTCCTTCGGGTGTTCCTTTGATTCATGAACGCACAAGGAATGCACGTTTGTAGGCATGTTTTCCCACGCTTCTTAAAGGATGCTAGTCCCAAGGGGGCGTGGGTTCGATTCGCGCTATAAGTTATCTTATTCTGCTGCAAGGTGGTGCCACCACTATTTCTTTGTTGGGCTATGCGTAGCAGCTTCTTGGCAGCTCCTTTCACCCACCCTTAAGCCAAACCTGAAGCTAGCTAGTGCGTCTGAAAGCTCGCACGACAGGCATTCCAATACAGCGGTAATCTGTGGGCTTGCCTCAGTCGCTGGCTAATAGAGCTGGGTGGAAGCTGCTAAGGGTAGCCCAAAAATAAAACAATGGGCACCACTGAATCTTCGTCTAAAAATGATAACGCCTGGTAGGGCGTGGTATTAAGGGAGCCCCGTCTTACGGCGGTAGGGAACGGGCTACTATTTCCCTAGACAAAGGTACCGTAGCGCACCCGTAGAGATTCCCCCCCCTCCCCCCCCCCCTTCCCCCCCCCCCCCCCTACCCCCGCACCTTTGTCGATTCAGCAAGCTCTACCTTTGAGCCATTTGTCGAAACGGGATGTCTCGTTTTACCTACCTGGAGTCAGTTGGGTGGTCGTCCTGTGTTTGCTCTGCATATGAACTGTGCCTGCAACCTTGAGACACGTGGTGGCATTGTTAATAAGGCTGTTGTTTGCTGCGTGCGGCTGTGACGCGTCATGTAGTACCCTGGCAGACAGTAGTAAAGGTCTAGTAAACTCTACTAAACATCACTCTTGTATTCATCGTCTGTTGTTTGTTTGGGTCAGCTGGTTGGCAGTACTGCTAACCAAGTTACTAAAATAGATGATGATGATGATGATGATGATGACACTTTTCCTGGTGCCCTACTGGACTCCAAATGTGCCCTTGGCTGGACGGAGTCACGGGGGACTTAGAAATATCATGCACAAACAAGAAAAGAAAAAAATGTTCCAATCTGTTTTCAGTCGGTCCTCCAAGTACAGTACAAATAGTGCGCCTTATTACGAGGCATGAGGTTGAGGGGGCCAGCCCGTTTGCTTGCCCTGGGGCCAACCACCTGACCAAGTTACTATTTCCTGCAAGCATGATATCTCTGTGATTGCATTGCTTATATTTATCGCATTCAGGCGGCCCACCGTCTGGGGCAAAGTTAAAGCCATCCAACAGATGATTTGGATTTGGGTCTCGCAGTTCGTCGTTCGTACCACCACTTTTTCAGGCAAAATTTTCAACAATTCTCAGAATTATCGGCAATTCTCAGAATTATCGATTCTCAGGCCAAAATGTCAGAAATCTCAAGCCAAATTCTCAAGTTCGAGGTACGAAATACGAACAACGAAGTGTTTTTACAACCCAAATCCAAATCATCTGCTGAGTGGCTATAGCATGTCGGTGGATGGTACACCCGCTGGCATAGATTAGCCCTTCTTGTCACAGTGCGATGATGGTAGGATGATGACATGGCAGTGTAATGACAGTGCGTATAATGATGCCCTGGATGATGTCTAGTGGATGCATTTAGCAGCACGGCGAGGGCTGGGAGAGGGCAGGGTGAGGGCAGGGGGCATGTAAGTGGATGGTACACCAGCTGACTCGGATGAGATGCATTTCATGATATAATGCCCTATATACTGTCAAGTCTGGTACAACAGCTGGCATGGATAAGATGCATTGCATGATGAAAGGCCCTTTATACAGTCAAGTCAGGTACACCAGCTGGCATGGATGAGATGCATTGCATGATATAATGCCCTATATACTGTCAAGTCAGGTGCACCAGCTGGCATGGATGAGATGCATTGCATGATGAAGGGCCCTTGATACTGTCAAGTCGGCCACACAGCCATGGGAGTGCCCCACCATCCCTACACAGCTATGGCAGTGCCCCAGCACCACCAACACAGCCTGATGCAATGCACTACATACTGTGAAGTCAGAAGCCTGAATGGAGGTAGGAATATGATTGGTTTATTTCGTGGGTTATAGCCAACTCTAGGCCGCTCACCGTCTTCCGATTCCAAGTCCCCCCGTGCGATACCTGAAACCAGTCAAGTCAGCAATTCAAGTCAGCATGTCAGAAAGTCAGAAGGAGCTCGACTCAGAACTCAGATGCATTTCTGGGCTCGCACTGGAGGCTGGCCTCCTCTGCCCGTGGTGCAGCCTCTCCTGGTCCTCGCTAGGCCACTCTGTATGAGATGTGGGGCCTTCCACCTCATCAGGTGATAGCTGTTCGCCCCCTCTGGGAGCGGGCTGGAGCCCTTGCTGTGGCTGATTTCTGGGTTCGCATTGCTGACTTTGTCGCTACGGAAGAGCCCCCTCCTGAGTGGGAGGACACGGTGGGCGATGATCACCCCTTCATCAGCCATGTTGGCTCCTGTGTCAACATGGGAGTTCCCACCCATCCCCCACATTTGTCAGCGGCGGATCCTCCGATGGCCCAGGACCATTCCTCCGGCCATTCGCTTCCCGTCCAGAATGAGCTTCTCCCCTGATCCTCCCTGACAGCCTGGATGACAGGCATAGATTTGTTCTCGCCCCTTTTTAGCAACTGTCCTGTTTGTGGCGGTGATGGTGATGGGGATAGCTTTTGCATTCAGATCTAGAGTCTCTGCTGCCTCTTGTTATGTTCGGTTGCTCTCCCGTGCCTTCTCTCTGTCCTTACGCTTGATGGTGTGTTTTTGCTAGACAGGCCCTGGACACTCTTAGCTTTTCCCCGCTGGTCTTTGTCTTTCGCATTTCCACACGCTGATGTCTATAAATCTGCTTAGTTTGTTACTGTCCCTTCTTAGCGGCGCTTTTACTTGTGGCGTTGCGGTTGACGGCTTGGTCTCGTATTTGCCTTTATACAGGGGGGGTGGAAAGGCCGCCTTTTAAGAGGTCTTTGCCTCTCTCCTTGTTCGTCTGGTAGATATTATGTGCCTTTTTTTTTTTTTCCTGTTCTGTCTCCTTTCCTCGCTAATTAGGCCACGGCAACTCTTTGCCTTTCTACAATATACACTTATTTCGCTATTTTTCTCCATGTCTTCGTAGTTCGCTCTGTTTTTTCGTTAAACTCAGTCATCTGCTTTTCTTTCGCTTTTTGGAGTTTACCTCCTGGACCAGGTTCTGAGATTTTGCTTAAACCCTCACTGTTATTAAACTGTCCAGCTGACCCGGCGCTGCACGGTCTCGGCATTATATTTTTGAGTGTAACAATATCCT
The DNA here is from genome assembly GCA_013435795.1 of Chlamydomonas sp. ICE-L. Classification (NCBI taxonomy): domain Eukaryota; kingdom Viridiplantae; phylum Chlorophyta; class Chlorophyceae; order Chlamydomonadales; family Chlamydomonadaceae; genus Chlamydomonas; species Chlamydomonas sp. ICE-L. The sequence continues at coordinate 6,771,488 of JACBWV010000045.1, forward strand.
TCATTCCAGGCCCTTTTTCGGACATCACTTCCCTACCAGATTTCGCTCTCTTGGCATCCATGCATTAGCGTGGAAGCCGCACTCCCTCTCGCAACGTGTACAGCAGCACAATAGCCCACACCGCAACTGCGCCTGACCTTGGACTACCGCGCGACATCACGGAGGGACGATTTTGACAGCTACATATCAAATGCAGATTTCTGGGAAGAGGGTTCAGTGGTTCACGACATGGACCTTCCGGAGTCGGGTAAAAAAACTGATGACTGTACAGTATGCCACAGGTATGCCACACTGCTGCTTGCATTTAATCTTTATCTGACTAGTAATAGCTGCTCCAGCCTCAAGCTAGGGCTATAATTGTCCTGAATTGATCAGCGACTGCCTTCCTGTTGACAATCAGTCCTCCCCACCCCTCACCCCCCGACACACGCACACTGGCCGTGTGCAAGGCTCGCTTTCTTAATCGACCTTGCACAAACGCGCCGCTACTCTTTAGTAGGAGTGGCAACACCATTCGAACTGAATCCTCGGTGTCGCTAGTTCGTGTCTGGAAACCCACCTCCTGACGTGAATTCCTTTCATAAAAATAAAAAAGGAAATCTTGTCGAGGATGTTATCCGAGTCGCGTTTTCCGTTCTGCAATGATGAGGTGAGTAAAAGCAGTGCGGGATTAATAACCTGGATAATAAGAGCTCTACAGCTGAAAGCGCTGACGCGTAATATTTCCCAGCGTAACCTTGGCCATTGGTTCGACTGTGTTTTTTAAGTTGTGAAAGGAATTCCACCCCAGGAAAATCCTTCGCATCCTTCGCTGCGGAAGCAGTACTCAATTGCGCTTGTATTCGTATACAAGTATTTTTATTTTATCTTGGACTTGACTTTGGTTACGGTACATAGCTCCAGCCAGAATGTTGGCTGCCCGCTGCCCCGCTGTCGTTGGCAGAAAAATAATTTGTTGGGGAAATATTTACCGGTATTTTATTCACAACCTTTTAGCAAATACACATGGCGATGCCTTGAATTATACATAGGTTTCGATTATACATATGATGTTGACCAAAGGCGAGTATGGTATAAAAAAATTGCAACATATGATGCCGTATTGTATATAAATGGTAGCTTTGGCCTAGTTAGACTGGCGGCATCATATGATATCATATGATGACATGATATCATATTGCCGTTCTCTGTACATAATACACATTTTTTTTTTGCTTTGTGGGTGCTTTTTCTTTTTGTTTAAAGCACAGAGTCTCATACACCCTCGCGGTAATCAAGTAGACTTTACCGATGTAATGTAATGTAATGTAATGTAATGTAATGTAAATGTAAGTAATGTAATGTAATGTCAATGTAATGTAATGTAATGTAATGTAATGTAATGTAATGTAATGTAATGTAATGTAATGTAATGTAATGTACTGTAATGTAATAAGCTAATTGTTAATGTTATTAATGTAATGTAAATGTAAATGTAAATGTTAATGAAGTAATTTACTTCGGATATTAAACCCCATTCCCAAACGGGGATTTTTTGTTTCTCTGATGACGAGCATATCGGCAAAACTTAAAAACTGGAGAACTTCCGTGTTTGGACACGTCCCGGGCATAGCATCGTAGCCAGTAGTAAGGGCTGGTAGCCATACTGGGAAAAAATTGAGTTAGTCAATGACAAAAGGCAACACAATACGGTAACCATTCAAATAAAGTGATTTAGCGGCAATCGGGACTGTACTTGAAAACATTGATTGTTTTTCAGTGGTACAGTTCTTCTTTTCAAAATTAAAAAATAAAACAAGTGATGAGAGCCAATTAGGACTGTAATGAACAGGATATTGTTTATTTAGTTGGTACATATTCTGCTTTAAAATTTCAAATAAAATTGATTAAGAGCAATATAGGCCTAAAAATGATCCACAGTTTTAGCACGAACCCAGAGCCACCCCAAGGTCTGTTAAAAACGCTTGTTTGTGGTTTCAAATCACATGCTTTTTCTGTTTAAAGCCCTTATAATCCACGGTTGGGGAACGGTCTTTAAGCCTCTACCCCCTGGGGACTGTACCAGTTTTTTTTCAATCTGAAAAAGTGGGTTTTTCCAGGTTTTATGGTTGTAGGCTCGGACAGGGACCCAATTGTTTTTAGTTTTGCTTTTTATAGCTTTTTGTAGGCTTTTGGGGGCATTTGGGGGGGGGGGGGGGGGGGGGGGGGGGGGAAACTTAGTATTTTTTTTTCTTTTTTTAGAGCGATTATTTCACAAAAACGGGGTCAAAGTAGCGATCGATATATATAAGCAGAAAAAAAAATATCCTGACTGTCAACAGACATGTTTACACAAATGACTGTTCCACTGTTGGGAAGAAAAGGAAAAGGAAAGGAAGAAGGAAAAATTCAGTTTGTACCAGTTTTTGAAGCCACCCTCGAGGCAAAAAAAACTCCTTTTTGCAAAAAAATTAAAAAATATCATTTTGCGTTCTTCAATATTACCCAAATTTTCCCAGTCCTCCCATAACAAAATGAAGTCATTGATTGCTCCGTCCAAAACTAGTCATTCATTGTTTAAAAATTTTTCCTAGCCTTTAGACCCACTTTAGGCTGGCCATGGACACTCGGTAGCTACCAGTTACTGAAAAGAGTATAAAAAATGTTTCAAATCTATACCCAAAAAGGGTAAATTATTATGTTAAAAATGTTGATTTTGAAAGAAGGCACAATTAGGGAAAAATAGATTAAATAAAGCTGCAATCGGGAGAACTGGGCAAAGAGGCCCTCCGGAAACCAGAATAGCTATAAAAAGGGCGGGCTTCAAAAATAAAATTATCTCATTGTTGGCTCTGCAATTCAAAGAATGGAGCTGAATCACTTTATTACCAGCATGTGCGTATATGTCTATATATGTGTATACATGTGCATATATGTGGACCAGTATATATGTGCATATATGTGCATTTATGACTTTAGTGTCTGATTATTTCTTGCTGGCTTGGCTTGTAAACGTTCCTTAGATTTTGAGGGATTTGTGGAAGGACTATGGCCCTGGTTCTATGAAAAAGAGATGCACTGAATTTTGGGAAAAAAATATGTTAGAGTTGTTTGTTGTTGACAGTTCCAGGGGGCAAGGCCAAGTAAGGGACTAGAGGGGGGAACTTGTCAACAGTGGACCAGGAGGGCTTTGAAAATGAAAAAAAAAGGGCAATGATGAATGGGGGGACCCCAAAAACCACTTGTTTTTACGAACTATGCCTCCATTTTGCAGTCATGCCCCCTGGGACGTGCACTAACGGCACGTGAAATCGGTAAACCTTGGCTCCGCAGGAACTATTGGCTGCTGCCATCTTTCGGCAGTAAAAATACATAGCCCCCAGGAAAAAAAAAAACCTGCTGAAACAATTAAATTTAAATTTTAATTTAAATTTTTTAATTTGACACTGAGGGGGACAGCTCATATACTCTTGCAGTCATGGGTGGATGTGGCTGCTGCCAAGCTTCCGTACATGTCTGCCCAGGATCTATCAACCATTTTGCTGTCGGCTGATAAGCTGGGTATGAGTCACAAAGACACCTTCGACTCCAAGTGGAGGGATTTGTGGATGCTGCCAAAGCTTGCCGTAACATTGTCAGCCCGGGACTGTAAAACCATTCTCCTGGGCTGATAAAGAGGGGTATGAGGTGCACAAAAAGGGGACACTTCGACTGCCAAGGGATGGCTGTTGCTACTTCCAAGCTTCCACACATGTCAAGCGCACAGGGGGAAATGTCAACCTTATCCTGTCGGCGGATAAAGGCTGGTATTGAGTCAACAAGGGGGACAACTTTCGACCTCCAAAGTGGGATGGATTGTGGTATTGCAAGCTCTACCGGGACATTTGTGTGCCCGGGGGATCTTGTCCAAATTTTGCTTGTCGGCTAATAACCTGCATATGAATCACAAAACCCACTTCACTTTCCAAACTGGGTAACTTCCCAAGCTTGTATTGCGGTTTGGGTTTGTGGGATTGGTATTTGTGTGTGGATGGACGGGGGTATGTGGGGGGTAGGTGGCTACTTGCAAAGCTTGACGGGGGAACATGGTTTGCCCAAAGAGTGTCATTTTTTCGATTCTGATGTCCGGCAATAACCAAGTTGGGCTGTGTATGACTGACAAAGACAGCTTTACCTCCGAGTGGGTGTATGTGGCTACTGCCAAGCTTCCGAAACAGGTCTGTTGTAACAAGGAACCTTGTTCAAAAAAAATTCTCCTGTCGTCTGGATAAGGCTGGGACGGACTCACAAAGCCAAACACTTCACGGCCAAATGGGGTTGAAAGGGGGCTACACGCCCAAAACTATGAAGCGGCATGTCTGCTAGGGGACCTGCACACTTCGGCTATTGGCTGCCAAGCTTCTGAACATGTCTGCCTAGGACCTGTCCACCATTCGGCTATTGGCTGCCAAAGCTATGGACATTGGTCTGGCATAGGAACTGGTCCAATTCGGGTATTGGTGCCAAAGAGCTTTGAACATGTCTGCTAGGGACCTGTCCACCATTCGGTATGGGCTGCCCAAGCTCTGAAGGCAGTGTGCCTAGGATCTGTTCCACCATTCGGTTATTGGCTGACCCAAAAATAAAACATTGTGCCGTCAGTGTGTTAAAGTGATTGGTTTGAGCCATTGACCCCCAATAATCTGGATCAGATGGCTGTATGGTTCAAACCATAGCTTACAACATAGCGTGACTCAAATTGCTTTGGGAGACCTTAACCTAACATCTGGGTAATGCCTTACTCAGAGTCATCTTATGTTGCAAGCGATGGTCGGTCTGAAACCATTTGCGAAACTCAGTGATCCCAGTGCTTATGGATCAACCCATAGTTCCAATATAATTTGTGGACTAAAAACTATATGGGTTGACCTCAAACCTACTGGAGTAAATGCCTAATCGGAAAGTCAGTTTATGTTGCAAAGCGATTGGCTCGGTATTGAAACCCATGCAAATCGGCTGATTAAGAGGGATTGTAAGGTTCAACCAGAGCTTACAAACATAAACGTTGGACACAAATTATTCTGGGAGACCTTAACCTCAACCTCTGGGTAATGCCTTAATCGGAGTCATGTTATGCTGTAAGTGATGGTTAGGTCGATGCACTCATCTGATCAGATGGCTGTGTGGTTCAAACCATAGCCTACAACAGTCGGCTTTTAATAAATATTCACAAGGTGGGCTTCCTCTTCAAGTGGGTGGATGTGGCTGCACCCAAGCTTTGCTTGAATCCAAAAGTCTTGCGGCTGATCAATGTCAGGGCAGTTGGGTGTAAAGCCCCTATTTCCATTGCAAGTGGGGTTGATGTTGGATGTTGGATGTGGATGAAGCCAATCTGTATCAATCAAGTATGGGGCTACAGATGTTTCAGGGCCAAGATTGGGTTGTTAGCCCCCTATTCATGCCACGGGGGGTGGTGTGGATGTGGTGTGGATTGAAAGAAGGCCAAAATCTGTATCAATCCGTATTGGGGCTACAGATGTCAGGCAGCTTGGGTGTAGCCCCCTATTTCATTGCCACGTGGGTGGATGTGGATTGTGATGAAGCCAATCTGTATCAAATTTTTTTTCCCCCAAGTATGGGGCTACAAGATGTCAGGGCAGGCTTGGGGAGCCTCCCTATTTTCATTGCCCACGTGGGTGGGATTGTGGATGTGGATTGACGCCCAACGTATCAACCCCAGTATGGGGCTACCAGATGTCGGCAAGCTTGGGTGTAGCCCCTATTCATTTGACACGTTGGGTGGATGGGATGTGGATGAAGCCAATCTGTAATCAAAAAAGTAGGGGCTTACCGATTGTTCAAGGCAGGCTTTGGGTTTGAGCCCCCTATTTCATTGCCACGTGGGTGGATGTGGATGTGATTTGAAGCAAAATCTGATCAATAAAGTTGGAGGCTAACAGATGTCAGGGCAGCTTGGGTGTAGCCCCCTTTTTTCATTGCCACTGGAGGGGAGTGGCTGCACCAAAGGCCTGTTTATTTGATCAAGTGTGGGGCTTACAGTGTTCATTGCAGCTTGGCGGGGAGACCCCATTATCATTGGCCACGGGGGTGGATGGTGGCTTGCACCCAAGTGTTATGGATCAAGTGGGGGCTTAACAGATGTTCATGCAGCTTGGGTGTTAGCCCCCTATTTTCATTTGGCCACGTGGTTGGGATGTGGCTACACCAAGCTGTATTGATTTCAAAGTGGTGCGGGCCTACAGATGGTCATGCAGCTTGGGTTTGTAGCCCCTATTCATTTGCCACGTGGGTGGATGTGCTTTACAACCCAAGCTGTTATTGACAACGTTGTGGGGGGGCTACAGAGGTCAGGCGCTTGGTGTTTTCGTAGGCCCCCTATTTGATTGGGCCACTGGGTGGTGATTGTGGCGGTGCCAACCAAAAGCTGTATGAATCAAGTGTGAGGTACAGATGTTCAGGCAGCTTGGGTGTTTTAAGCCCCTATTTATTGCACTTGTGTGGATGTGGGCTGCAACCCAAGCTATTTGATACAAGTTGTGGGGCTACAGATGGCCAGGCAGCATTGGGTGGCCCCCTATTCATGGCAACGTGGGTTGGATGTGGCTTAACCAAAAGCTGATGATCAAAAAGTGTGGGGGCTTACAGATGCCATGCAAGGCTTGTGGTGTGTAAGGCCCCCTATTTTCATTAGGCACGTGGGTGGGATTGTGGCTGCACCCAAAGTGTATTGATTTCAAGTGTGGGGCTACAGATGTCATGCAGCTTGGGTGTAGCCCCCTATTTCATTGCCACGTGGGTGGATGTGGCTACACCCAAGCTGTATTGATCAAGTGTGGGGCTACAGATGTCAGGCAGCTTGGGTGTAGCCCCCTATTTCATTGCCACGTGGGTGGATGTGGCTACACCCAAGCTGTATTGATCAAGTGTGGGCGCTACAAGATGTTCAGGGCAGCGGGGGGTGGTGGGGTGGTTTGGGGGGGGGGGTGGGTGGGGGTGTGGGGGCGGGGAGGGAGGGTATTGGGTGTAGCCCCCTATTTCATTGCCACGTGGGTGGATGTGGGCTACACCCAAGCTTTGTATTGATTCAAAGTTGTGGGGGGGTTAACAAAGGAGTGTCAGAAGCTTGGGTTGTAGGCCCCCTATTTGACTTGGCCACTGGGTTGGGATTTGTGGCTGCACCCCCAAGATGTTAATTGATTCAAGTGTGAGGCCAACAGATGTAGGGGGGCAGCTTGGGTTGTTGTAGCCCCTATTTTATTGCCACTTGTGTGGATGTGGCTGCACCCAAGCTATTTTTGAATCCAGTGTTGGGGGTACAGATTTGGGGCAGTGCCAGCTTGGATTATTGTGGCCCCCTATTTTGATTGACACTGGGTGGATGTTGGCTGCACCAATGCTGCGCGACATTTATTGCAAGGGACTAGACAAACAACAATTCAAATATTCGTTAGATTAAGCTGGATTAGGCCAACCTAAGGGACCTAGGGAGCACGATTTCAATTTTTGGATTGGCACGTGGGTTGGATTTTCTGCAGTTCCCACCCAAGCTGCCTGACATGACTGCCGTGGACCTGTCAAACACATTGTGGGCTGAAGCTAAGGTATGTGCATGTACCCCAAAAAATTTCCTGGGCATACATTTTGATGACTGCCCGTCATGGAACCAAAGCACTTTGTGCGGGGTACATTTGTGGGTTGTACTAGGTTTAAGGCATTTTCGTTACCAAAAAAAAAACGGGGTGGTTGAGGGCAAACAACATTTGGGCTGCTGCTAAGCTATGTGCATTCACCCATTGCTACCATAGGGTACATGATTGACTGCAGGGACATGGACCAAAGGGAACTGTGGCGGGCGATATGGTTGGGACTTGGTTTTTGCCCAGGGAAAGGGCATTCATTACCCAAATGGGGCGGGGGGCTACCCACCAAGATGCCTTGAATATGGGGACTTTGGCCCCAGGTTACTGTCAAACACATTTTAGGCTGCTACTAAGCTATGTGCATGCACCCAAACGTTCTGGCATGATGACTGCCCGGGCCATGCCAAGCACTGTGCGGGCTACATTGTGGCTTGGTACCAAGGTTAAGGCATTTTCGTTACCAAAAAATAGGTGGATGAAAGGCAAAAAACCAACATTGGCGGCTGCCTGCTCGCTAGTGCATGCACCCAAAAAAACTTTCAAGCATGATAAAAAAACACCCCGGGGCCCTGGACAATCACACGCGCGGGTCCATTGTGGCTTGGTTACCCAAAGGAGGTTAAGGGCATCGTTACCAAAATGGGTGGGATTTGAGGTGGGACTCACAAGCTGACGAATGGCTGGGCGTGGACTTGTCACACATTTCCAAACACCTTTTCAAACACGTTTTTAAATACATTTTGTCACGCATTTCCAAACACATTTTGGGCTTCTGCTAAGCTATGTGCATGCACACGTACTCCCTGGCATGATGGCTGTTAGGGACCTGTCACCTCCTCCCTGGCATGATGGCTGTTAGGGACCTGTCAAGCACATGTGGCCTCTTTCTTATGATTTTTAATATTTTATGGCATTTTCCAGTTGGCGGGCTTGTTTGAATGTGTAGAAGTTCCCACCCAGGGGGTGGGGTCCAGAAACGCTGGGCTTGACTCGCAAACGTTGGGGGAGGAATTTGTGCGGGCGCATATGCAGATCAGGGGCCGCGTGCTCAACAGGCCACAAAGAGTATGAAGGGTCCGTTGCATCTTGGGTGGTCTGGGAGCGTCGCAGACACAGTTGTTGGGGTGGGGGGGGGGGGGGGTCCGTTGCATCTTGGGTGGTCTGGGAGCGTCGCAGACACAGTTTTTGGCGGAGCCCCCTCTTCAAGGGGGCGGGAGCCTCCATGTCTACCCATTTGTCCGTTAGTCTGTCCGACCGAAAAAGGAAAATTGAAGCCTGACACGTCATCCAACGGTCGTGTAACTAACTTGCTTCAATCAGCTCCATCGTTGCCACCTTTCGTTCAGTTACCAACACACTCCGCCAATTTTCCGCGTCGCTTGCGACGCTGCTTAGTACTTGTTTGGGGGGTGGGGGGGGGGGGGGGGGGTCCGTTGCATTGCAGATACATATTTTGAAACCGGTTGCGTCTCAAGAAGCAGATTTTGAATCAGGCTGCATCTTGAGAAGCAGATTTGGGGGTCCCAGGAACAACCCTGGTCCCACCTCCTCGGTGACAATCTGTGGCTTGTTATTATTAGGTTAAGGCGTGGCATTGTGGCTTGGTATCTGTGACATTTTGCACTCTTTTTCTTTTAGGCTACTAGCAGCAGCTTCTGGGCAGCTCCCCGAGCCAATCACTGTTGTGCTGGGGCACTACCATGGATGTGTAGGTAGTGGCAGGGTCCTCCTATGGCTGTATGGTTTATCATTGTGCAAATTGCCGTGTCTGTATGTGTGTGTGGTGGTGGGGCACTCCCGTGACTACGTGGATTACACCACCACCACAGACCCCCTCCATTCATCCTAATGTCACATAAAGTTTTGTTTTCGTTGTGTGGTCGTATGGATGGGTGTGCCGACAAGGTATGTGGGGGTAAGGGATGAGTTTGATCTTCCCTCTTGAGGATTTGGGGCCATGTTTTTTATTTGTGGATACCATTATTGCACGGGTGCAAATATTTAATCCTTAATTTCTTAGTGTTCGATTTGTATGACAATAAAATGGACATAGGTGTGTAAATGTGAGACGATCATTGTCGGGTGGAGCCCGGCAAAACCAGAAGTACAATAGGTACAACACTCTACAAAACAAATCACGGGATTCATGGCTAGTTTAAAGAAATATCGAATCTAAAGCAATGTTCACTCTCTATAAACTGCCCACTACTCGGGAAACTATTATGTTAAAAAGAAATGGCGGGGGTGGGAATGCAATTCAAATCAAGAAATTAAACCCTGGAACTGGTTTAAGAAAAGACATATCGGTTTACCCAGAGAACATTTCTCGTTCGGTTACCCAAGTTGATTTGAGAGAAAGCCCCAGCTGGCATTAAAGATTGGAAAACACGATTTTATCATGTACTTCACAGATATTCATAAAGATACAAACCCCGATTTACTTCATTCTTCACAGATATCATTAAAGATGAAAACACGGGATACTTAATAATTCACCAGAATATCCACTTTAATTCATTGCTAATCAGGTCCAGGCTGGTTTGGTTAAAAACTAAAAAAATATTGAAAATAACCATTTGTTTTTTTTTTTTTGCGGTTTTGACCAACAAAACGTGCGGGAAAAGTTTAGGGCAAAAAACTGGAGTATGATGATGTACAGTCTGAAGGGTAGATAAAAAAAAAAAAACGGTTGGACTAAAGAATCCAAAAAAGGTCATAGCTGAATTTAAAGAATACCGATTACTTGATTTTTAAGAAAATGCCCAATTGTTCAGGTTTCTTGGAACTTACGTGCAGGTGGTTTAAAATTTAAAATTACTTAAAAGTGTTATTATTGATACACCCCAAGCTGGTATGCAGTAAATTTCCAAGATGGCGTAAGAATTCCCTTCGCTGCTGTACATAATTATCCAAGCTAGTTTACAGAAGTATCCGAGCGAGGTTACAGAAATACCTTGGTGTAATCAGGGCCCCCCTGGGTGTAATCTCAGATAAATCCGAGCTGGTGTACAGACATACCTATATTAGGTTACATACTGGTTTACTTAGATATTGAAATACCCTAGCTGGTTGGAGGAAATACCTGAGGGCGTAGGAGAATCCTTATCTGCTGTACGGGGCCAACTTCAGTACAGGGGGGGGCGGGGCCCCCCGCGGGGGGGCGGACAGCCGGAGGCTAAGATATTTAGCGAGAACCGAGCGAAGACGTCTACTACTTCGGAGGAGGAAGATGGGGTACCCTCGGGTACCCTATGCTCTAAAACGGGCGAGTTCGCCGCAGGTCTGAAGTCTTCTCGCCCCCCCCCCCCCCAAGTTAAGTACAGGGGGGCTCTGCCAACATATTAAGCTACTGAGTGCTCATGTGGTAGCTACTTTGCCCTTCTCCTCGCCGTCCACTCGGAGTTATTCGCCGAGTCCTCGATCTGAACGCTTCCTAGAATCTTCCAGCCCATCTAGTGACTCGTGACTGTAAACGCGTTTTGGCGTGTCGCTTACGACACGCGCCTAGGGCTTGTCTGTTGCGGGTCTCGAGTAGGGGGAGAAAGAAACCCGAGGCCAGAACAGCAGGCTAGCAGCTAGCAGCTCACAGCATGGCATCGAATAGCCAGGCGGCCCAAGAAGATGTTTGCGTCCGGAGTCGATTGACCGAAGAAACATTTTGGAAATGCCATGAAGCTCTTCTACCTTTTTTAGACTCGGAGGCAAGGGGCACGTGGAGATTGATTTGCAAACAAGCTTGTGAGATGGTCAAAGCTAATACCAGATGCTTAACTTGGGATGGTTACACCAACGGAGTGAGTTGTTAATTCCAGTGTTTGGTTTGATTACATGATCTACCAGCTTTCAGGCTATGTATGTCATGTTGTTATGATGGCATGGTCCATCAGCTTTCGGGCAATGGGCATCTGCTATGTTGTTATTATCACATGAATGTCATGATGTATCAGCTTTCGGGCTAATCACCTGCTCTGGGCAGAGTAAACAAGGGTAGTAGAAACTACACTACTACTTCACACTCATTAGTGCAGAGTGCATTCTGATTCTTCAGTCTGCCGGTGCCTAGCTAGGAATCATACAGGGGGGGTGGGGCCGGGGGGTGAGGCAGGACAGGACAGGGTAATGTGAACGCCTGGTAAGGGTGTGATATTAAGGGAGCCCCGTCTTATGGCGGCAGTGACCGGGCTGCTACTTTACCTGGACAAAGCTACCATGGTGGTTGACAGCGATCGCAAACACTTAAGCGAACCCGAAAGGATTCGAACCCCGCACCTTATTTCTTCGAGCAATACCATTTGTCGAAACGGGATCAAAAGTACAGGGTACACTTTGAGATCTCGACACTATTCAGACCTTACGTGGCTTTCGGCTAGCGAAAGATGATCCGATACCCACGCTCAGATCCTGCCAGACCTTGTATGGCGTTTCGCACCCTCCTTTTGGGCCCTGCAAAAGATGAAGAAGCAATATTACTTTGTTTCATACGCCTTGAGGCGCTTAACCTCCTACAGAATACAATTTCAACAATCCCTCCCTTGTTGCCTTCATTTCATTGATGTTCAAACCCATGTTCCCACTCCAGTACCCTTATTGTCCTCGGGCCCTGCAGAGGACTAAGAGGCATTATGTTAAATCCATTAATATGTGAATTCGGGACCTAGTTTGGTATCTATTGATTCAACACATTATTTGTATGTTCCATTTGCGTGCAAACGTCTAATCGCATACAGAATACAATTCCAACCATCCTTTTCACGTTGCCCTGCAGAACAATGATGAACCCCACGTGGCTATCCGCTCCCTGTACCCTGAGCTTCAGAGAGTGCGCGTGTTGAACGCTCCTAGGGGTCTTGCCCTAGCTGGCTTGCCGTCCAGCTTGCGTCGTCTTGAAGTTCAGATCACGCGGACTCGCCTCAATAGGGACGGAGGGTATGGGCTGAGTGATCTCTACATGGCTGATGCTTTGTCTCCCTTGACAGCACTGGCTCAGCTTGAGGAGGCTATACTGCCTCCCTTCCCAGACACCAGTCTAGCCGCCTTGGAGTGCTGCACTGCCCTGCAATCTCTCAAATCCACATCCTGGCCCTTCTTGACTAATATATCAGCCGTTTCAGCGTTTTGCAGTCTGCATACCCTGGATCTGTCACGTTGTCCGCAGCTTGAGGACCTCACAGCCTTGTCAGCGTGCTGCAATTTGCATGCCCTGAACCAGTCTTGTGTGTATCGATCACAGGACATCGCAGCCTTGTCAGTGTGTCGCAGTCTGCATACCCTGACCCTTTCTGCATGTGACTTACTCCAGGACCTCACAGCCTTGTCAGTTTGCTGCAATCTGCACACCCTTGACCTGTCAAGATGTCGAATACTTAGGACCTCACACCCTTGTCAGGGTGTGGCAGTCTGCACACCCTGAACCTGTCTGGTTGTGAGGGACTTCAGGACATCACAGCCTTGTCAGCGTGTGGTAGTCTGCACACCCTACACCTGTCTAGTTGTCAGCGACTTAGCCTCTTTAGCGATTACAATGGTCTAGTGGTAGACCAGATTGCTAAGGAACGAAGAGTCGGGGGGTCGACTCCCCCTTCGGTCGCTCTTGGCGTTGGCAGGGTCGTCGTTCAAAAACCGCGATGGTAGCTTGTTTCCCAGTTCCGGGTTAGGAGACCGCTCCTAACCCGCGTACGACGGGCTACCGTAAAACACCACGCCCCACCAGGCGTTATCATTACCTTGTCAGCGACTTCAGGACATCACTGCCTTGTCAGCGTGTGGTAGTCTGCACACTCTGAACCTGTCTTATTGTGAGCGACTTCATGTTTTTAAATTTTCATAGGCCTGTCAGCGTGTTGTTGTGTGGCAGGTATACAAACCCTGAAAACCTGTCTCGTTGTGGGAAACTTCAGGAACCCTCCACAGGCCTTGTCAGCAGGTAGCAGTCTGCATACCCTTGTGAACCTGTCTGGGGTTGTGCGCGGGACTTCGGACCCTCACCCACCTTGTCAGGGTGTGGGCAGTTGCCAACCACCTGAACTGTTGGGTGTGCTGCGAATTCAGGGACCTCCCACACCTTGTCAAGGGTGTCGAGCAGTCTGCACACCCTGAAAAACCTGCCTGTTGTTGCCGCTCACTTCGGGGACCTCACAACCTTGTCAGGGGGTGGTGGGCAGTCTTGCACACCCCTGAAACCCACTTCGTTCTGGGTTGTGGAGGGGGGACTTTCAGGACCTTCACCACCTTGTTCAGGTTTTTGTGGCAGTTCTGCAACCCCCTGAAAAAAAAACCGGTTTTTCTGTTTTGCGGGACTTCAGGACTCTCAACACCCTTTCAGGGTTTTGGTTTTGGGCCAGGTTTCCAGTTTCGCACCCCCCCACCCTGACTGGTCTTACTTGTTACTTAACTCCAGGGGGGGGACATTTTTCACAGGCCCTTGTCCAGCGTGTGGCGTCTGCCACCCCCACCCTTTTACAAAACCTTGGTCTAGTTGTCAGCGAACGTAGGGACATCCAACTGGCCTTTCTCAAGCGTTGTGGTAGTCTTGGCACACTTCTGAAACCCCTGTTTTCTTTTGTGAGGGACAACTTTCATTAAACATCATAGCACTGGTCAGGCGTTGTTGGCAAGGTTCTTTGCTGAACACCTGAAAAAAAAACCTGTCTCGTTGTTGGAACCTTTCAGGACCCACAGGCCTTGGTCAGCATGTTAGCAGCTGCACCCACCCGTGAAAATGGACCCTGTTCGTGGGGTTGCGCGACACCTTTTTCAAGGGGGGGACCTACCAACAACCTTGGTTCAGTTTTTTTTTTGTTTTTTTAGGTGTGGAAAAGGATTTTTTCACCCCAGGGGAGGTGGGTATTTCCCGGGACCCCAAAAAACCAAGCGGACACAGAGGGGAATTCAGTTTGAAATGGTGGGTGGCCACTACACCAATATGCAAAAATAAGGGTAGGCGCACTTAGGAGTGGTGAAAGAAAGATTACCAAACCCCACGGGACCAAAAAAAACGCCACATTCACCAACTAACCCCTGTTGGGACCATGGGGCAGGGAAAACAAAGCTTCCCTGCCATGGTAGTTAAAAGGCCGCCAAAATTCACAGGGGAGGGGGGGACATAAAACAGAAAGGGAAAAACCACAACGAGGGGGCAGGCCAGGAAATCGGAAAAGTTTACTTCCCTACAAGGGTGCTTAGGGGCCAAAGGATGCCAAAAAATACTAAAGGAAAAATCGGAAAAAAACCTTCACACCACCCCCTTCTTTACTCCCACAAAGTTTAGGGTCGGTTTTTACAAGAGCCACAGGGTACGGTAAGATCACAAAGGGGATGTTAGAACACACCCCAACAGTTGTAAAACTCAAAGGGCCTGCGCGTTCCGTTGCCGATATCTAAACGCCCCGCCCACTTAACACCGCCAAAGGGGTTTTTAAAAAAAACCTCGGCACGGGGGGGGGACAGGGGGAAAAAGAGCAAAAAAAAGGGGGTAAATTGGGGATAACGCCTGGTGGAGGGGCGGGTGGTTAAGGTGAAAAGCCCGTCGTAAGAGGGTAAGGGGAAAGCTGGGTCTCCTAAACCTCAAACAACATGGGGGGGAAACCCAACGCTACCATCGCGGTTTGACGACGACCTTGCAAAACGACAAGAGGCGAACCGAAGGGTTTTTGCTTTTTGTTTTTTTTTTTTTTTTTTTTTTCATTTTTTTTTCCTGAGGTCGAACCCCCCCGAACTCTTTCGTTCCTTTTAGCAATCGGGTCTACAGGGAAAAAAAAGAAAAAGAAATGGGGGAAAAAACACGTGGAACTGTGATCTCGGGGGGATTTTCCACCGCCCAAAAACACCGGGGGCCTGGGGCGCTTTTGGCCACGGGCACCAGACCGGCTCGTTGTCGAAAAGAGGGAGTGGGGGGGGGGGGGACCAGAAAAGTTTTACAAAAAATATTAAAAGGAAGGATGGGAGGACTGGCCCGGGACCAGGGGAAAATCGGAGGAAGGGGGGGTAGGAGGGGGGGCGGTTAATTTTTTTTTTACGGAAGGGGAAGTGGAGGGGGGGTAGGAAAAAGGGGGAAGGGGGGGAGGAGGGGGGGGGGGAAAGGAGTGGGGTGGGGAGGGTTTTGGAAGGGGGGGATAAGAAAGGGAGGGGGGAGGGGGGGGAGAAAAGGGGAGGGGAAAAAGAGGGGAAAAACCCAAAGGGGGTGGGGGAGGGGGGGGGGAGGGGTATGAGAAGTGGAGGAAGAGTGGTTATAAACAGGGGGAGGGAGGGGCGTTTGGGGACTGTGAGGGAGGTTCTGTTGAATGGGATCGAGGAAAAAAAGGGGGTTAAATAAAGTTGGGACCCCACATTAAGCGATGGGGAAAGGAGGGGAAGGAAATGGAAAAAAAGGGAGAAATGGGAGGACCCGAAGGGGGGAGGATTAGGAAGGGGGAAAGGATTGAAATAAGGGGAGGGGGAGGATGGGAATTGCAAGAGGAGGGGAAAGGGGGGGGAAGAAGAAAGAAGGGTTGGCGAGGGGGAAGGGGAAGTTTGGGGATTGAAAGGGCGGAGGAGGGGGGGATGTGGGCTGGGTACCCAAAAAAGGGGGAAAGGGGGGGTTGGAAGGGGGGGGGGAAATTTTGGGAGAGAAAGGAAGGGGGGAGTGTTTGCGTGTGTTTTTGTAGCTGTGGGCGTTGGGAAAGGTGGAAACGATTGAGCTAGGGGTAGGATACTTCTCGGCCTGCGCGCCCTAGTCTGCACACTTTGGACCTGTCTCACTGTTACTTACTTCAGGACCTCACACCCTTGTCAGGGTGTGGCAGTCTGCACACCCTGAACCTGTCTGGTTGTGCGCGACTTCAGGACCTCACACCCTTGTCAGGGTGTGGCAGTCTGCACACCCTGAACCTGCCTGGTTGTGCGCGACTTCAGGACCTCACACCCTTGTCAGGGTGTGGCAGTCTGCAAACCCTGAACCTGTCTGGTTGTGCGCGACTTCAGGACCTCACAACCTTGTCAGCGTGTGGCAGTCTGCACACCCTGGACCAGTCTCACTGTTACTTACTTCAGAACATCACAGCCTTGTCAGCGTGCTGTAATCTGCGCAAACTGCGTCTTATTGGCTGTGATGCACTTCAGCTAGTTCCGGTTATCAGCGCCTGTGAGGTGACCTACAACTAAGGTCTGTTCTAGCCTTGTCACAGCCTTGTCAGCCACTTGGTTTGTCACAGCCTTGTCAGCCACTTGGTTTGTCACAGCCTTGTCAGCCACTTGGTTTGTCACAGCCTTGTCAGCCACTCGGTTTGTCACAGCCTTGTCAGCCACTTGGTTTGTCACAGCCTTGTCAGCCACTCGGTTTGTCACAGCCTTGTCAGCCACTTGGTTTGTCACAGCCTTGTCAACCTCTTTTTGGCGGAGCCCCCTCCTCAAGGGGGCAGGAGCCCCCAGGGTTATCCATTGGCCGTCTGACGGACTGACTGTCTGTCCGAGATGAAGCCTGACACGTCAGCCAACGGTCTCGTAACTAAATCGCTTCCGTTGCCACCTGTCGCACTGTTGGAAACTCTCTCCGCCAATTTTTAGCGTCGCATGCGACGCTGCATAGAACTTGTTTGTGTGTGTGCGTGTGTGTGTGTTAGGACATGGTCTATCAGCCTCATTTGCATGTTCCAATCTGCAACAGCTGCGTATGAGTGATTGAGTGGCTCGAATGCAATTCAGGTAGTTCAGGATATCAACCAGGGTTACCTACATTTTGTCAAATTGGACAGCGCTTGAAGCACACAAACGTCAAATTGGTCAGGGCTGTGTAGTGCAAAAATAGCGCGCTGCACCCACAGGGGATTGGAAAAACTGCGCGAAACGCGCAATGGGGCTCAAAAAGCATGCGCAAAATTGCGCCGCTGCGGGCGCTTTGTAGTGCAGGATATCAACGCCTTTCCAGTCTTGTGTACAAGGGTTTCATGTTAGGCCAACTAAAACTTCACTTGCTTCACCAAGTTGCGTAAGCCTATTTGGCTACCCCTGGACTGAAACATAAAAATACACTCTGACACATTTACACCTATACACAAGTGCACATATGATTGAGTGGCACGAATGCAATTCAGGTAGTACAGGGTATCAAAACCTTTTTAGCTTGTACCAGGGTATCAAAACCTTTCCAGCTTTTACCAGGGTATCAAAACCTTTCCAGCTTGTACCAGGGTTTCATTTTAGGTGCTGGGAGCACAAGTGCTAACTTACCTCGGTGTTTTGGGGGTGATTCGTTAGAGTCATTTGAGCGTTGGGGGGCGAAACAACCTAACTGCTAATTGCACCCAAAAGGCGAGGAGCACCAATCTTCTGTCGGCTGATCAGCTGGGTATGGCTCACAAAGCCAACTTCGACTCGAAGTGGATGGCTGTGGCTACCGCCAAGCTGAAGGACATGTGTGCCCAGGATCTGGCATCCATTTTGCTGTCGGCTGATAAGCTGGGTATGGCTCACAAAGCCAACTTCGACTCCAAGTGGATGGCTGTGGCTACTGCCAAGCTGCCAGACATGTCCGCCCAGGACCTGTCCACCATTTTGCTGTCGGCTGATAAGCTGGGTATGGCTCACCAAGACACCTTCGACTCCAAGTGGATGGCTGTGGCTACTGCCAAGCTGAAGGACATGTATGCCCAGGATCTGGCATCCATTTTGCTGTCGGCTGATAAGCTGGGTATGGCTCACAAAGCCAACTTCGACTCCAAGTGGATGGCTGTGGCTACTGCCAAGCTGCCAGACATGTCCGCCCAGGACCTGTCCACCATTTTGCTGTCGGCTGATATGCTGGGTATGGCTCACCAAGACACCTTCGACTCCAAGTGGATGGCTGTGGCTACTGCCAAGCTCCAGGACATGTGTGCCCAGGATCTGGCAACCATTTTGCTGTCGGCTGATAAGCTGGGCACGACTCAGAAAGACACCTTCAACTCCAAGTGGATGGCTGTGGCTGCTTCCAAGCTTCAGGACATGTCTGCAAAGGATCTGTCTATCATTTTGCTGTCGGCTGATAAGCTGCGTATGACTCACAAAACCAACTTCACCTCCAAGTGGGTACTTCCGAGCTTGTATGCGGTTTGGTTTGTGGGATGGTAGGTGGTGTGGTATGTGACGGTGCATGTGGGGTGGTATGTGGCTACTGCTAAGCTTCTGGACATGTTTGCCCAGGACTTGTTAACGGTTTTGATGTCGTCTAATACCATTTGGCTGTGTCTGACTGATAAAGACGCCTTTTATTCCGAGTGGGTGTATGTGGCTACTGCCAAGCTTCCGAACATCTCTGCCCAGGACGTGTCAACAATTTTGCTGTCGGTTAATAAGCTGGGTGCGTCTCGCAAAGCAAACTTTACCTCCAAGTGGGTGAAAGGGCATACACGCAAGCTTTAAGCACATGTCTGCCCAAGACCTGTCAACCATCTGGCTATTGGATGCCAAGCTGGGTATGACTCACAAGGCTTACTTCACTACCAAGTGGATGAAATGGCCTAGACGCAAGATTTAAGCACATGTATATAAGTATGTATGTATGTTCCAGTCCAGGGGTAGGCCGAATAGGCTAAAGGGACTTGCCCAATCAATGATGACCCACAGACTGACAGACGGACGGACGGATGGACACTGTTGATAGGCTAATAGGAATGGCTAAAAAGAAAGGGCTGTTTTTGCCTAGGACCAGACAACCATGCATTTGGCTAATGGCTGATAAGCTGGATATTTGCAATTACAACCATACCTTTATTGTTAGGTGGGGGCTGCACACAAGCCTGTGGATAGTTCTTCTATGTAAGGACACGTAAAACATGTTGCTGTCAGTGTTGTAAGTGATGCTTTGAACCATTCAATCATCTGATCAGATGGCTGTATGGTTCAAACCATAGCTTACAACTTAACGTGACACAAATTATTCTGGGAGACCTTAACCTTAACCTCTGGGTAATGCCATGTTATGTTGTAAGTGATGCCTTGAACCATGCAATAATCTGATCAGATTGCTGTATGGATCAAACCATAGCTTACAACATAACGTGACACAAATTATTCTGGGAGACCTTAACCTTAATCTCTGGGTAATGCCATGTTATGTTGTAAGTGATGCCTTGAACCATTCGATCATCTGATCAGATTGCTGTATGGTTCAAACCATAGCTTACAACATAACGTGACACATATTATTCTGGGAGACCTTAACCTTAACCTCTGGGTAATGCCTTAATCGGATTCATGTTATCTTATAAGTGATAGTTTGGACCATGCAATCATCCGATCAGATGGCTGTGTGGTTCAAACCATAGCTTCCAACAGTCGGCTTCTCATACATATTACAAGGTGGGCTTCCTCTTCAAGTGGGTGTAAGTGGCTGCAGCCAAGCTGTTTTGATCAAGTCTGGGGCTACATATGCCAGGCAGCTTGGGTGTAGCCCCCTATTTCATTTCCACTTGGGTGGATGTTGCTGCACCCAAGCTGCAAGACATGTCTGCCAAGGACAGGTCAAACAATTCAATATCCGTAGATAAGCTGGATAGTCACTAAGGGGCCTTCATTTGGTTGCCCCTTTTTTTAGTTGTGCAAGGTAATTCACCCAGGAGGTGGGTCTCCTTACATAGACCAGCGGCACAGAGGATTCAGTGGATGTGGTTGTTTAGTTATGTCTCCTTGGGTCCGCCTCTATCGACCATGACAGGGAGCTTGTCTGCTGTGGTAAATAGGAGTAGTGTTGAATGTTCGTTTGGTCGAGGGTCAGCATCTACCACCGACCATAAGTGTGCCTTATCTTTTGTAGGAGTAGCTACGCCATTCGAACTGAATCCTCGGTGTCGCTGGTTTGTGTAGGGGGACCCACCTCCTACATTTGATCGCCACGTGTCTGGATGTAGCTACACCCATTTCAGGAGTACCTCAGCCTGGGGCTTACTTGTAATGGGCCTGGGCCTGGGAATTCAGTATATCGCCCTATATCGTACGATATAGGCCGATATATTGAACAATAGTTGAGCACTATGATGAAGCACGGTATCATTTGATTGCCACGTGGTTGGATGCAGCTGCACCCAAGCTGCCTGACATGACTGTCCAGGACCTGGCAAACACATTGTGGGCTGAAGCTAAGGTATGTGCATGCACCCAAACTTCCTGGAAGACATGATGACTGCCCGGTCCCTGACAACTACTGTGCGGGCTACATTGTGGCTTGGTACCAAGGTTAAGGCATTCGTTACCAAATGGGTGGATGAGGTGACTCACAAGCTGCCTGATACGGCTGCCGTGGTCCTGTCACACATTTTCAAACACATTTCCAAACACATTTGAGGCTGCTGCTAAGCTATGTGCATACACACGTGCTCCCTGGCATGATGACTGTCAGGGACCTGTCAAGCACATTGTTGCTCTATCTATCTATGCTATTTCTTGCATCACTGGCGCTTGTTTGATTGTGTATCTTGGGGGGCATTGGAGCGTCGCCGACACAGTTTTGGGGGGGGGGGTCCATTGCATCGCAGATACATATTTTGAAACCCGTTGCGTCTCAAGAAGCAGATTTTGAAAGAGGCTGCATCTCGAGAAGCAGATTTGGGGGTCCCCATGAACAACCCTGGTCCCACCTCCTCTGATGATAATCCGTGGCTTGTTATGATTAATTAACGGTAAGGCGTGGCATTGTGGCTTGGCATCTGTGCCATTGTGCACTCTTTTTCTTTTCGGCTACTAGGATCGGCTTCTGGGCAGCTTCTGGGCAGCTCCCTGAGCCAGCCACTGGCTTAAGCACCACAAATTCGGCTACTAATAGCAGCTTCTGGGCAGCTCCCTGAGCCAGCCACTGGCTTAAGCACCACAAATTCAGCAGAGCTAGAAAGCGGATTACGATAGCTTCAAGTTGGGTGGTGGGCCACTGCCATGGCCGTAAGTGCTGGGGGTGCCCTGCCATAGCTATGCCGTTCTGCTGGGGCACTACCGCACTACCATGGATGTACAGGAAGTGGCAGGGTCCTTATATGGCTGTATGGTTTATTATTGTGCAAATTGCCGTGCCTGTATGTGTGGGTGGTGATGCGGCATTCCTATGACTGTGTGGATTACACCACCACCACCACCACAGACCCCCTCCATTTCTCCTTACGCCACGAAAAGTTTTGTTCTGGTTGTGTGGTCGTGTAAATGGGTGTGTGGACAAGTCATGTTTGGGTGCGGGTGGGTCAAGGTTGATTTTGACATTCCCTCTTGAGGATTTGGGGCTGTGTTGATTGATTTGTGGATACCATGATTGCACGGGTGGAAATATTCAATCCTTAATTTCTTAGTGTTCGATTTCCATGACAATAAATTGGAAATAGGTGTGTAAATGTGATATAATCATTGTCGGGTGGAGCCCG
Source organism: Chlamydomonas sp. ICE-L (assembly GCA_013435795.1). Taxonomy (NCBI): domain Eukaryota; kingdom Viridiplantae; phylum Chlorophyta; class Chlorophyceae; order Chlamydomonadales; family Chlamydomonadaceae; genus Chlamydomonas; species Chlamydomonas sp. ICE-L. Next base: position 6,793,461 of record JACBWV010000045.1, read on the forward strand.
GCAAAACCAGAAGTACAATAGGTACAACACTTTACACAAAAATCACGGGATTCGTGGCTGGTTTAAAGAAATATCGACACTAACTACACTACACTGGTTAAGAAAAAATATCGGTAGCCAAGTTGATTGAGACAATTTTGCAGGGTCGGGGGTTAGATTCTCCAGACGCTCAGGGCGTCGGAGGTCGTTGTCAACCGCTATGGTAGCTTGTACAGTTGAGGTGGTAGACCGTTCTCTGCCCGCGTACGACAGGTTCCCTTAATATCACGCCCCACCAGGCTTCATCATTACAAATGCCCCAAGCTCTCAAGATATTATCAATTCATTGCCTTAATCAGTGAGGCTGGTAAACTAAAATATTGAAATACCCATGCTGGTTTACACAAATACGTGCGTGCGGAGTAAGGTTGACTGAGTATCTATGTTGTTACAGTCTAAGGGTAGATCAAAACGGCTGACCTAGAATCCGAAATGCCCAATAATTTAAAAGAATGCCGAGACATTATTTAAAGGAATGCCCAATCCGGTTTATGGAACTCTAACTTGCAAGGCGGTTTAAATTTAAAAATGCAAGGTATGCTATTATTTATATACCCCAAGCTGGTATTCAGTAAATTCCCAAGATGACGTAAGAATTTCCTTTGCTGCTGTACATAATTATCCAAGCTAGTTTACAGAAGTATCCGAGCGGGGTTACACAAATACCCAGGTGTAATTTCAGATAAATCCGAGCTGTTGTATATACCAGGGTACTTCAAACGGCCAAATTGGCCAGCGCTTTAGCGCACTTGAAAACAAAAAAACTGCGCTTTGTAGTGCAAAAAGCGCAAAAATTGCTTGCAGCGCCCAGAAGGGGTTGCAAAAAACTGCGCTTAAAGCGCAGAGGGGGTCAAAAAGTCAGCGCTAAAAAGCGCAAAAGCGCGCGCTTTGAATTACCCTGGTATAGACACACCTACTGTATATTAGTTAACAGAATGGTTTACTGAGACATTGAAATACCCCAAGCTGGTATACAGGAAATATCCAAGAGGGCGTAAGACTTTCCTTATTAAGGGCGCCTGGAGGCGCGTCCCGAATGAAATTATTCGAATCCTTAATTCAATGTATTATATTAATTAAATTGAATTGTATTTAATGTTGTGTTATTTTAATTCGATTTATTCCTTTCCATTTAATTTAATTTACGTGATTTGAATGCATGTAATTGCTTTATTTTTTATAAATTCGAATAGGATTAAATTTGAAGGGCGCCTGGAGGCATTAAATAAATTGAATTCCAATGAATCGATTGATGATTTAGCATTGTTAACTATAAAGTGACGAAAAAGAAAGTTTTTGAAGGGTTGTTGATTTTTAAGCAGTATTGAACGTTTCTGTAATGTAATGAAATGCATGTATGTAGATTGGCTTTTTTTTAAAGAATTTGATGCAAGAAAAATGAGGCCAATCAGGTGTATGGTTGATTTTACGGGATTTGTACAAGATATTGCATGTTTCGGCCCAGCCCGGACGTGAACGGTATGTCCCGTCCTCCTCAACGGGTTTTTGGCTAGCGGCAGGTGGCGTGGCTTGCCCCTGCCCCCGTGAACGGTATTTCCCGTCCTCCTGAACGGGTTTTGGCCAGCGGCAGGTGGCGTGGCTTGCCCCTGCCCCCGCCACTGCCCGGTGGCCCCCGCCCCTGCCCCACGCACGACCCTGAGGTGGGGCCCGTGGGCTAATTATAGCACAAGTGCCCTAGGGAAAGGTTTCGTCCATTGTGATGCTTACATGCTTCGCCTCGAATTTTTGACGACAATTCTGCTCCCAAACCTATGTATTTGCACCTGTTTCAGTGGTTCAAATTTGAAATGTTAGCTCAAAACACCCTGAAATCAAATTGTTAACCGATAATTGTAGCTTTTGGGCCCAACCTGAGCTCCTTTTCGTGAATTGCGATGCTCATATGTGCTCTGGTGATAATCTGTCCGGTACAAATAAGTCTTATGTGGTTGGTGACACACGGACGAACGAACGAACGAACGGACATTTTAATGGGGCTAATTGAAATTGAAATTGAAATTGTTACATCCGTGTAGAACCGTTACTCACAGGACGTGAAGTTAAGGACACCATAGCGTAAGCCGGAGCTAGCTAAAGTCACCGTAGGACCATCTCATTAATGGGGCTAATCCCTCTTCAAACAATCTGGAGATTCTTTTCATTCGGGTATCTGCTGTACGGAATTATCCAAGCTGGTGTACACAGTACAAAAATATCCGAGCTGGGTTACAGAAATAACCAGGTTTAATCTCAGATAAAGCAGAGCTGGTGTACATAACTACCTACATATCGATATGGAAATATCCGAGCTGGGTTACATAAATAACCAAGCTCTACTGTCTTTGGTCCCTTTAAAGCCATGACTGCAACCCATCACCACCGCCACAGCTATGGGAGTGACCCGCCACCCTTACACAGCCATGGTAGTGCCTAAACAGCCATGGCAGTTGCCACGCTACCCACACACAGTCATTGGGTGACCCCCCCCACCCCCCCCCCCCCCCCCCCCCCCCCCCCCCCCTACACAGCCATGCTGTCCCCCCCCCCCCCCCCCCCACACACACAATCATGGGAGTAACTCACCACCACCCTCACAGCCATAGCAGTGCCCCAACATCCCTACACAGCCATGAGAGTGCCCCCTCCCCCCACCCATCCACACACACACACACACAGTCATGGAATTCGCCCCACAACCCCCCCACAGTAATGGGAGAGTCCCCCCCAAAACCTGGTTACGCCACTAGTCTTCGCGTTTTTCAGCCAACTCGAGCGCCAGATATGATAGTATGGGATTATTGGCTATCATTGCGGATGAAGGCTTGCGAAATAGCAGGGCTAATGATTCGCGTCACACATCGAAATTTGACTTTCAGTTTTGGGCGCCGGGCGCCCTTCGTAGCCTCGTAGGCCTATTGACTGTTTCCGTACCGCTGTTCCCTTCATGGGGCAGGGGCCTGGGGGCAGGGGCGGGCAGGGGGGGGGCGCGGGGCGGGGGCGGGGGGGCTCCGCCAACATACATTCAGCTACTGAGTGCTCATGTGGTAGCTACTTCGCCCTTCTCCTCGCCTTCCACCCGGAGTTATTCGCTGAGTCCTCGATCTGAACGCTTCCTTGAATCTACTAGCCCTTCTAGTGACTCGTGACTGCTAACGCGTTTTGGCGTGCCGCTTACGACACGCGCTTAGGGCTTGTCTGTTGCGGGTCTCGAGTAGGGGGAGAAAGAAACCCGAGGCTATCACGATTGTGTTTGGTTTTGATCTGCTTGGGTTGGACGAAGTTAGGCTGCGCTAAACAGCACTACAGCAGGGTAGCAGCTCACAGCATGGCATCGAATAGCCAGGCGGCCCAAGAAGATGTTTGCGTCCAGAGTCGATCGACAGAAGAAACATTTTGGAAATGCCATGAAGCTCTTCTGCCTTATTTCGACTCGGAGGCAAGGGGCACGTGGAGATTGATTTGCAAACAAGCTTGTGAGATGGTCAATGCTAATACCAGATGCTTAACTTGGGATGGAAACACCAACGGAGTGAGTTGCTAATTCCAGTGTTGGTTTGATTACATGGTCTACCAGCTTTCAGGCTATGTATGTCATGTTGTTATGATGGCATGGTCTATCAGCTTTCGGGCAATGGGCATCTGCAATGTTGTTATTATCACGTGAATGTCATGATGTATCAGCTTTCGGGCTGATCACCTGCTCTGGGCAGAGTAAACAAGGGTAGTAGACAGTACACTACTACTTCACACTCATTAGTACGGAGTGCATTCTGATTCTTCAGTCTGCCTGTGCCCTGCTAGAAATCATATAGGGGGGGGGGGGGGGGGGGGGGGGGTCAGGACAGGACAGGGTAATGTGAACACCTGTTGGGCTTGGTATTAAGGGAGCCCCGTCTTCAGCGGCATAGAACGGGCTGCTACTTTACCTGGACAAAGCTACCATGGAGGTTGACAGGGATCGCGAACCCCTAAGCGCACCCGTAGGGATTCTAACCCCGCACCTTGTTTCTTCGAGCAATACCATTGAGCCATTTGTTGAAAGGGGATCAAAAGGACGGGGTACACTTCGAGATCTCGACACTATTCAGACCTTACGTGGCTATCGGCTAGCGATAGATGATCCGGTACCTGCGCTCAGACCATGCCGGACCTTGTATGGCGTTTGGCACCCTCCTTTTGGGTCCTGTAGAAGATGAAGAAGCAGTATTACTCTGTTCCATACGCCTCAAGGCGCCTAAAACCCAAATAATGCAATTCCAACAATCCCTTCCTTGTTGCCCTGCAGAATAATGATGAACCCCACGTGGCTATCCGCTCCCTGTACCCTGAGCTTCAGAGAGTGCGCGTGTTGAACGCTCCTAGGGGTCTTGCCCTAGCTGGCTTGCCGGCCAGCTTGCGTCGTCTTGAAGTTCAGATCACGCGGACTCGCCTCAATAGGGACGGAGGGTATGGGCTAAGTGATCTCTACATGGCTGATGCTTTGTCTCCCTTGACAGCACTGGCTCAGCTTGAGGAGGCTATACTGCCTCCCTTCCCAGACACCAGTCTAGCCGCCTTGGAGTGTTGCACTGCCCTGCAATCTCTCAAATCCACACACTGGCGCTTCTTGACTAATATATCAGCCGTTTCAGCGTTTTGCAGGCTGCATACCCTGGATCTGTCTCATTGTCAACAGCTTCAGGATCTCACAGCCTTGTCAGTTTGCTGCAATCTGCACAACCTGGACCTGTCATGTTGTTGGGCACTTCAGGACATCACAGCCTTGTCAGCGTGTGGCAGTCTGCACACCCTGAACCTGTCTCGTTGTCAACGACTTCTAGACATCACAGCCTGGTCAGCTTGTGGCAGTCTGCACACCCTAAATCTGTCTTGGTATGCACGACTTCAGGACATCACAACCTTGTCAGCGTGTGGCAGTCTGCACACCCTGAATCTGTCTTATTGTGAGGGACTTCAGGACATCACAGCCTTGTCAGCGTGTGGCAGTCTGCACACCTTGGACCTGTCTCACTGTTACTTACTTCAGGACATCACAGCCTTGTCAAGGTGTGGCAGTCTGCACACCCTGAACTTGTCTTGGTGTGCACGACTTCAGGGCACCACAGCCTTGTCAAGGTGTGGCAGTCTGCACACCCTGAACCTGTCTTTTTGTGAGGGACTTCAGGACATCCCAGCCTTGTCAGCGTGTGGCAGTCTGCACACCCTGAACCTGTCTTGGTGTGCACGACTTCAGGACATCACAGCCTTGTCAGCGTGTGGCAGTCTGCACACCCTGAACCTGTCTTATTGTCAGCGACTTCTAGACATCACAGCCTGGTCAGCGTGTGGCAGTCTGCACACCCTGGACCTATCTCACTGTTACTTACTTCAGGACATCACAGCCTTGTTAGGGTGTGGCAGTCTGCACACCCTGAACTTGTCTTGGTGTGCACGACTTCAGGACACCACAGCCTTGTCAAGGTGTGGCAGTCTGCACACCCTGAACCTGTCTTATTGTGAGGGACTTCAGGACATCCCAGCCTTGTCAGCGTGTGGCAGTCTGCACACCCTGAACCTGTCTTGTTGTGCACGACTTCAGGACATCACAGCCTTGTCAGCGTGTGGCAGTCTGCACACCCTGAACCTGTCTTATTGTGAGGGACTTCAGGACATCACAGCCTTGTCAGCGTGTGGCAGTCTGCACACCCTGGACCTATCTCACTGTTACTTACTTCAGGACATCACAGCCTTGTTAGGGTGTGGCAGTCTGCACACCCTGAACTTGTCTTGGTGTGCACGACTTCAGGACACCACAGCCTTGTCAAGGTGTGGCAGTCTGCACACCCTGAACCTGTCTTATTGTGAGGGACTTCAGGACATCCCAGCCTTGTCAGCGTGTGGCAGTCTGCACACCCTGAACCTGTCTTGGTGTGCACGACTTCAGGACATCACAGCCTTGTCAGCGTGTGGCAGTCTGCACACCCTGGACCTGTCTTATTGTCAGCGACTTCTAGACATCACAGCCCTGTCAGCGTGCTGCAATCTGCGCAAACTGCGTCATATCGGCTGTGATGCACTTCAGGCAGTTCTGGTTATCAGCGCCTGTGAGGTGACCTACAACTAAGGTCTGTTCTAGCCTTGTCACTTTGTCAGCCACTTGGTTTTTCACAGCCTGTCAGCCACTTGGTTTGTCACAGCCTTGTCAGCCACTTGGTTTGTAGCAGCCGTGTCAGCCTCTTTTTGGCAAAGCCCCCTCCTCAAGGGCCGGTACTTGAATGAGAGCATTGCAGTTCTTGTCATAAGTGCAAAGTCTAGTGCGGGAGCCCCCAAGGGTTACCCATTTGTCCGTCCGACAGGCAGACCGTCTGACCGAGATGAAGCCTGACACGTCAGCCAATTGTCTCGTAACTAACTAGCTTCCGTTGCCACCTGTCGCACCATCGGAAACACTCTCCTCCAATTTTTAGCGTCGCAGCTGACGCGGCATAGATCTTGTTTGTGTGTGTGTGTGTGTGTGTGTGTGTGCAGGTCGGTGATTGTGAACATAGCAACGGGTTTGAACCCCCGGCCTGGTAGTTCAATAGGATACTTCTGTACCAACCAAGCCAGGGCTCATGTCAGTTGCACACAAACATATAGTATATCTACATATCTCACTGTTCTATTTGGGGGCTATGCGTAGCAGCTTCTAGGCAGCTCCCTTTCCCCGTCCTTTGACCAAACCTTAAGATAGCTAGTGTGTCTGAAAGCTGACATGACAGGCATTCCAATAAAGCTGAAAGCTTGGGGGGGGGGGGGGGGGGGGGGTTCAATCGCTGGGTAATGGAGCTGGATGGAAGCTACTGCACGTAGCCCAAATGAGAAACAGAGCTGCAGTATAACACAAGTTAATGATCTATCTATATATGAGCAGCGTTCCGGTAGCAGATGGCAGATCTATCTAGAACCTGATTTCAGTTAATGACAGCCAACCCATCTAGAAGCTGCGCTCCAGTAGCAGACAGTGGATCTGTCTAAAAGCTGCTTTCCAGTCAAACACAGCCAACCCATGTAGAAGCTGCTTGTCAGTTACACACAGTGGATCTGTCTAAAAGCTGCATTTCAGTCACACACAGCCAACCCATCTAGAAACTGCTTTTCAGTCACACAAAACCAACCCAGCTAGAAGCTGCTTTCAGTAGCCGACCAAGGATCTATCTAGAAACTGCGCTCCAGTCACACACAGCCAACCTATCTAGAAACTTTACACTATCTAATCCGCTTAGTATGCTTCCTAGTTTCCGTAGGTGACATACATTTGAATAGACAGGACAACACCCGTATGTGTGTAACATACAAACATACGGGTGCGCTTAAGAGTTCGCAGTCGCTGTCAACCGCCATGGTAGCTTTGTCCAGGTAAAGTAGCAGCCTGTTATCTACCGCTGTAAGACGGGGCTCCCTTAATACTACGCCCCACCAGGCGTTATCATTACATTACAGACATACCATTTCTGACCTATCCTAATGGAACCTGGAGTAGTCTTAAACAGTCTAATCTCCCTAGTATGCTCCCTGTTTTTGTGGGTAGAAAACGTTTAAATAGGCAGGACAACACACAGTGTGTAACACACACACATACCATTTCTGACCCAACCCGATAGCACCTGCACCAGTCTGAAAATCTGATTAATTTGCTCCCTGGTTTCTTTGGGTATCGCACGGGGGGACTTGGAATATACAGCACCTACAAGCTGTACTTCAGTCACAGGTAGCCGAGCTGTCTAGTAGCGGCTTCCAAGTAGCAGACAGCGGATCTATCTAGTAGTAGTAGCTTTTAACTGTATACTCCGCTTTGTATGCTCCCTGTTTTCCTTGGGTATCGCACGGGGGAACTTGGAATATATCTACAAGCTGTGATCCAGCCACAGGGAGCCAAGCTGTCTAAAAGCGGCTTCCCAGTAGATGACAGTAGATCTATCTAGTAGCTTTAATCTGTACAATGCGCTCAGTATGCCCCTTGTTTTCCTTGAGTATCGCACAGGGGGACTTGAAATGTACTGTGCCTACCTGCTGTGCTCCATTGACAGGCAGCTAAGCTGTCTGTCAAGTGGCTTACCAGTAGCAGACAGCGAATCTAACTAGTAGCTTTTAACTGCACAATCCGCTTAGCATGCTCCCTGGTTACCTTGGGTATCTCACGAGGTGACTTGGAATACACAGTGCCTACAAGCTGTGCTTCAGTCACAGGCAGCCAAGCTGTCTAGAAGCGGCTTCCCAGTAGCAGGTGGCGGATCTACCTAGTAGCTTTTAAGTGCCTAATCCGCTTAGTATGCTCCCTGGTTTCCTTGGGTATCTAGCTTAAAGGTTGTAAACCCTTGCCTCTGGCCCTAGCTTGGAAGTTGTAAACCCTTGCCTCAGGCCCTATTTTTGAGGTTGTAAACCCTTGCCGCTGGCCCTAGTTTGGAGGTTGTAAACCCTTGCCTCAGTTAGTACGCGGTGAAGTCTTTTGCCACCTTGGCCTGGTCATGTCTTTTAGTCTTTCTGGTGTTTTGCAGCTTTGATGGCCACCAGGGTACTTCAGGAGGAGCCCCTGCTCTGCTGCCTGACGCAAACAATTGTATAGCCTGCGTCCTACGACACAACGGACTTCGTTCTGGTCAGCAGAACCTCCCCACGTTGCGTCCTGCGACGACACAGACTTTTCAACGTTGCATCTGCGGCGGACGACACAGCGTTTTGAACAACCCTGGTTGCAACCAGCGGAGTTGGCTCGTGATTTGTGCTACGAGACGGGCTTGCGAGAGGTCATGTGTTCGATTCCCGCAAATACCCTCATGTCGGCGGAGGACGCAGCGTCCAAAACAACCCTGATGGCCTCCCGTGTTTCAAAAAGGTAGCGAATCTCTAGTTGTCTCTAGGTGGGTCGAGGGTTTTTCCTAGACCCTAGATTTGCATTAGATTCGCTACCATTTTGACGGCATTAAATGCGCAAACCTATGTGATTGCATTGCGCGGTACATTATTGGGGTACCTGTCACCACCATTATTTTTTGGGGCTACGCGAAGCAGCTTCCATCCAGCTCCATTAGCCACCCTGGCCCTACTTTGGGGGATGTAAACCCTGGCCTCGGCCACTACGCAGTCAAGTCCTGAACCTAGACATGTCTGTATAGCAATTCAGCGGATGATTGGGATTTTGATATTTCGAAACAGGCCACCTGTACCTCAGATTTGGCCTGAAATCCCGAGAACTCCGAGAATTATGGGAGAATTGCCGTCAATTTTGCATGAGTAAGTCGAGGTACTAAGTACCACCTATGTCTGTCGATTCCAAATCATCTGCTGAAATGCTATCAACTTTGTAAACCTATGAGATTTCATCACGTGATCAAGCCTTGGGTCACCGGTCACCCCTGTTTCTTTAAGGGGCCCGTTTCCCACGATTTATCGGGGTTCAGTTCACCAGTGCCTGTTTTATATACAGCCCTTCCCAATATTGAGGTTGGGCAAGTGACTTAGCCCATTTGGCTAAGCCTTTACCAGCTACACTGTAAAACACACACATTGGGGCTACGTGTAGCAGCTTCCATCCAGCTCTATTAGCCAGCCATTGGGTCACGCCCAAATCTTTCTGCTCTGTCTAGCCAAGTTGCTACCACTGTTCCTGTTGTGGGCAAGGCATGGCAGCTTCCAGCCAGCTCCATTAGCCAGGCAGTCCAGAATTCCAGCAAGAAGGCTCCAGTCTACAAAGGGCCTACAAGCTGCCACACGTTAGACACAAAGCCAAGCATAACTACTCTGTTTAGAATTCTGGCAGAAAGAACCGATGCTGCACCCCGCCAGGAACAGGCAGCTGACCTTTTGTTTTGAGGGCCTGCAAGCTACCATGCAGTATACACGTAGAAGAACATAACTGCTCTACTCTGTCTAGAATTCCGAATATAGCAGCGCTCAAGTCACAGGCAGCCAACCTTTTGTGTAGAGCCTGCAAGGTGCCTCGCGCACTCGCGTAGCAAAGCATAACTGCTCTGTGTAGGATTCTAGTAGGGAGAACCGCTGCAGCAACGCGAAAGTCACAGGCGGCTGACCTTCTGTGTAGAGCCTGCAAGGTGCCACGCGTACTCGCCAGGGTACTACTAAGCGCGCGCGGCAGCGCGGTGCCGCGCTGCCTTTTTGAGCCCCTCTGCGTGTTTCGCGCAGTTTTTCCAACTCCCTGAGGACGCAGCGCGCAGTTTTTGCGCTTCTTGCACTAAAAAGCGCTGGCCAATTTGACGTTTGTGCGCTTGACACGCTGACCAATTTGGCAAGAAGTATTACCCTGGTACTCGCGTAGCAAAGCATAACTACTCTGTGTAGGATTCTGGTAGGAAGAACCACTGCAGCAACGCGAAAGCCACAGGCAGAAGCTGACCTTCTGTGTTGAGCCTGCAAGCTGCCACTCGTAGCATAGCATAGTATAGCATAGCATAACTGCTCTGTGTAGGGAGAAGCGATGCAGCAATGCGAAAGCCACAGGCAGAAGCTGACCTTCTGTGTTGAGCCTGCAAGCTGCCACTCGTAGCATAGCATAGTACAGCATAGCATAACTGCTCTGTGTAGGATTCTGGTAGGGAGAACCGATGCTGCAACGCTTCAGTTACAGGCAGCTGCCCATTCGTGTGGAGCCTGCAAGCTGCCTCGCATTAGACTCGTAGCAAAACATAACTGCTCTGCTTATAATTCCGGCAAGAAAAACCGATGTAGCGTCGCAAGCGACGCGGAAAATTGGCGGAGTGTATTGGCAACGGAATGAAAGGTGGCAACGATGGAGCTGACCGAAGCGAGTTAGTTACGCGACCGTTGGCTGACGTGTCGGGTCTCAATTTTTGTATGTTTGGTTTGGACGGACAAATGGGTAAACATGGGGGCTCCCGCCCCCTTGAAGAGGGGGCTCCGCCAAGAACTGATGTAGCGATGCGCCGGTCACAGATAGCCAACCTTCTGTGTTGAGTCTGCAAGCAGCCTCACATTAGACAGATAGCAAAACATAACTGCTTTGCTTATAATTCCGGCAAGACAAACCGATGAAGCGATGCGCCGGTCACAGATAGCCAACCTTCTGTGTAGAGTCTGCAAGCAGCCTCACATTAGACACGTAGCAAAGCGCAACTGCTCTGATCTGTCCAGAATTCTGGCAATAGGAAGCGATACAGCAACACGAACTAGGTTGATGGCATGCTTTCCCTTCAACATGAACCTGGCACTGTCCCTCCAGCCCCCTCTGCTCCTCCTAAAATTCCGGCAAGAAGAAGCGATGCAGTAATGCTCCAGTCACTGACACCGACCTCTCTTGAAAACGTTCATTTCCTCCATGAGCTGCTTGGCCAGACCTTACCCAGCCCCCCCGGCTCTTCCTATAATTCTATCTGAGGCTCCTTTTCTCCATTAGCTGCTTGGCACAGTCCCATCTTATTTATTAGCTGCTTGGCAGGGCCCCCCTCCTCCTCCTAGAATTCTGGCAAGAGGAGCGATACAGCAACTCGACCTAGGTTTTACTGCATGTCTTCCTCTCAACATAAACCTGACAAGCTCCCTCCAGCCCCCTAAAAATCTGGTAAGAAAAAGAGATGCAGTAATCACTGACAGCTGTCCTCTGTTGAAAACATTCCTTTCCTCCGTGGGCTACTTGGCATGGTCCCATCCGGCCTCCACTGCTCTTCTCAGAATTCTGGCAAGAAGAAGCGATGCATCAACTTGACCTCAGTTGATCACATGTCTTCCTTTCAACATAAACCTGACAAGCTCCCTCCAGCCCCCTCAAATCTTGCAAGAATTCTGGCAAGAAAAACTGACGCAGCGATGCTCCTGTCACAGACAGCTGACCTTTTGTGTACAGCCTGAAAGCAGCCTCATATTAGACACGTAGCAAAGCGCAACTGCTCTGCTCTACCTAGAATTCTGGCAAGAAGAAGAGATGCAGTGATGCTCCAGTCACAGACAGCGGACCTCTATTGAAACCATTCCTTTCCTCCATGAGCTGCTTGGCACAGTCCCATCCAGCCCCCTCTGCTCCTCCTAAAATTCTGGCAAGAAGAAGCGATGCAGTAATGCTCCAGTCACTGACAGCCGACCTCTGTTGAAAACATTCCGTTCCTTCATTAGCTGCTTGGCCAGGTCCCATCCAGCCTCATTGTTGCGGTCCAACAAAGTGAAGTCGTTGTCGGCGCCTTTACTGACTCGCCAGCTGCATGGGCATAAAGCATAGGAGCAGGAGTTGGTGTGCAAATAATAATAATAATAATAATAATAATAATAATAATAATAACAATAATAATAATAATAATAATACAAAATAAATAAATAAACAGTTTAACAAAATAAATCCAGCTGCATGGGAATAAAGCATAGGAGCAGGAGTTGATTTGCAAATCAAAGTAATTATTATAATAATAATACTAATAATAATACTAATAAAAAATACAAATCATAATAAAAATAACAATACAAAAAAATAATAGTAATAATACAAAATAAATAATAACAATAATAAACAATATTACAAAATAAAGCTCTAAAGCCAACTGCATGGGCATAAATCATAGGAACAGGAGTTGATGTGCAAATTATAATAATATTTTGCTGTGTATTACCGGTAATACAAAAAATCAGTTTAGGGAAAAGTGGAATCAAAGGATCATATATTTCTCAAATCGCATGGAATGTTTTACAGCATCAACTTCAAGAGTAGTAGAACACATATGAATCATCAAGTAAGCTACAGTAGTACATCCACATGTTTGAATTTGAATTTGAAAATGGCTTTTTTTCAAAAACAACCTGAAAAATCAGATTAAAAACTAAAACATCTGTAGATGTTGTTAGACCTCAACTATAAGCCTCAGACTCTCAGAATCCCTTGAGGTCATTGTTAAGAAGTTGTTCCCACAATCTGGTCAAGTTCAGACTACAGCCTCCCCCTATTCAAAGGAGATGGTCCAGAGTTATATTTCGCGCGCGCTGACATGGTGTGCTTACAAAAGCAGTCACACTCACTGTTTGGGGAGCAGGTAGCCTCCCCACAATTACATGGCACCCACCTGCATGGACACCCACCAACATGCATGTGTGCATTTGCGTAAAAAAAATAAAAAAAAAAATAGTAATAACAGGAGGATGCCAGGAGCCATAGAAAGTCCGGCACGGCCCATGTTGGGGTATCGGGCAGTGGTTTCTATTAGGGGGATTCGCGTGAATCTATCTATACCGCCCGGGTCCGGCGATAATTCTGGGCACCTTCTAGGAGGTGCCCCCCCAACCCCGCCCCCCCCCCCCCCCCCCCCCCCCCCCCCCTAACTTTTTTCTGACTTCTCCGGTTTCATCTCTGGGAGAAGTGCAACGACTTCGTCTCAATGCAACGTTCTAATTCCATACTTCCAGACACCTGCTATGTAATTCAAGCTCGAATTCCGCGTTCGAGTTCGAAACGTTGCTGTACCGGTGATCTGCTGCTTATCCTGGTCTGGGTTTGGCATGGATGTATCAATTAGCACTGCAAAGTGGGACCATCGAGGAGTCTATTCACGACGAAAGTCCATCCAAGAGGCAGCATGTCGACCTGAGCGATAGTCGCCTGCTGTCTGACGACGATGACGGATGCACATGTCCTCTTTGGGTGCTGATTTCGCGGGGTCGCAACAGTTCGAGCAGCACAAGAAGTTCTGCAAGGGTACTCAGGCGAAAATCCCTCCATGTCAGTGTGGGAAGGTCTGGGCAGCTGCTGATGATTTTGAGACGCACAGAGCATCTTGCTTTGTGTACAAAGCCCTGAAACCCTTTCTGGACAGCAGAAAATCTGCAACTTCTTTGGAGTCAAACCAGCACAGCCACAGCAGCCACAGTCACTTGATGGAGATGATGCAACTGCAAGTGCTGAGCCCCAACAAACTATCTGCCAAGGTTGGAGGCCTATGGAGTGGCCTCAGCCATTCTGTGAGAATAACCCCTACCAGCTCCACTGTCCTACCGAGGCCCATTGTGTTACCGAGGTGCCTTGGAGTGCTACTACAAAGGGTTTCTTGGCCTATTTCAGGCCACAGGCAGCAGCTTGTAGGCAGCTCCCCTGGCTGGCTATTCAGCCCAAACTAAAGCATGCTAGTGCACCTCGAAGCTGACATAATCATGGTGGGCGCAGGTGGGCGTTACATTTAGACCTTTTGGTGGGTTTCGTGTAGCAAGCCCATGCAGGTTTTAGGCCAATATTAGGCAAGTCAGTTATAAACGATGTTAAAGGAAAGCAAGGAACTATAAGGAAGCTAAAATATTGAGTTATCTAGGGTGCATATTGTATTAATTTGTAATCGTGGTCAGATCGTGTTAAAAAACAATCCACAACATTCCCTGGGGTTTTGAAAATGCAGGGTACTAAAGGAGATGATTTGCCACAACATAGGCTAGGTGTTATCTAAATTTGGTGGGGTGGGGTACCCCCCCCCCCCCCCTTTTTTGACCCTTCCAACTTTTCTGGGGGGTACCAGATATTTTTTGTATGTCACCCTCCCGATAATAATAATAATAATAATAATAATGCAAATAAATAATAATAGTACTCATACAAAAGATATAGCTCTAAAGCAAGCTGCAGGGGCATAAAGCATAGAAGTAGGGTGTCATGTGCAAATAATAATCATAATCATAATAATACTAAAAAATCAAGCTCTAAAGCCACCTTCATGGGCATAAAGCATAGGAGCAGGAATTGATGCGCAAATTAATAATAATAATAATAATAATAATAATAAATAATTAATACAAAATCCAGATCATGGTAGCAGGTGAGCAGATCCAGGTTGAATGACAAGGCAAACTTTTTGGTCCTCACTTTGTTCACTGCAGCGAAAACAAATGCCCCCCCCCCCCCCACCCCCACCCCCCCACCCCAACCACACACACGCCCCCACCACTACACCGAGCACACTCACTAGTCCAGGTCATGGTAGCAGGTGAGCAGATCCAGGTTGAATGACAAAGCCCCCTTTTTGGTGCACAATTTGTACACTGCAGCAAAACTAACGCGACAGTTGAACAGCTCCCCCCACCCCCATTCCTCCCCACCACCACACACACACACACGCCCCCAACACTACACCGAGCACACTCACTAGTCCAGATCATGGTAGCAGGTCAGCAGATCTATGTTGAATGACAAAGCCCCCTTTTTGGTGCACAATTTGTACACTGCAGCAAAACTAACGCGACAGTTGAACAGCTCCCCTCATCCCCATCCCTCCCCACCACCACACACACACGCCCCCACCACTACACCGAGCACACTCACTAGTCCAGATCATGGTAGCAGGTCAGCAGATCCATGTTGAATGACAAAGCCCCCTTTTTGGTGTGCAGTTTCTTCCCTGCAGCGAAAACAAAGGTGATAGACAAACAGCCCCCCCCCCCCCCCCCCCCCCCTCACCACCACACCCGCCACCGCCAGTACCCACCCACCCACCCACACTCACTAGTCCAGGTCATGGTAGCAGGTCAGCAGATCCATGTTGAATGACAAGGCCCCCTTTTTGGTGCGCAGTTTGGGGACCATCATTTGCATGAAGACGACCCCGACTGAATAAGAGTCGAACAGGTCGGGTCTGCCCCACGCCCAAGCGAGGGGGGACAGCGCTGCTTGCCCTGCTGGTATTGATATCTTGGGGAAGTCTGCACAGCGTGTGTGTGTGTGTGTGTGGTGGTGGTGGTGTGTGTGTGTGTGGGGGGGGGGGGGAGGGGATCATTCGTGTGTGTGTGGGTGTGTGTGTGGGTGTTGGGGGGGGGTGTTGGGGGGGTGTTGGGGGGGGGGGGGGGAATCATTTGGTTTGTGCATTCAACGAGCAGCTTGTGTGTGTAGTGTGGGTGGGTAGATGTAGTATGGGTAGGTGTAGAACATTAACATACAAATAAATCACAACGCGGTATCACCAGCTCCTCAGGGGGGCTGCACCGATGATCCAGTTTGCCCAAAATAAGAAGAAAATAACAAAGACAGACCGAAGATAGGCCCCAATAAATCAAAATCACCGGTGTAATCAGGCCAATAACTCACAATTTGGTATCGACAGCTGCTCAGGGGGGGATGTACCGCACAACAGCACACCAACATACAAATACTCACAACCGGGCATCACCAGCTGCTCAGGGGGGCTGCACCGCCGATCCAGGATGCCTCAAATGAGAACATAATAACCAAGACAGACCAAAGATAGGCCCCAAATAAATCAAAATAAACAGCGTAACCATGCCAATAACTCACAACCTGGTGTCACCAGCTGCTCAGGGGGGATGTACCGCCGATCCAGGTTGCCCAAAAAGAGAACAAAATAACAAAGACAGACCAAAGATGGGCCCCAATAGATCAAAATCACCGGTGTAATCATGCCAATAACTCACAATGAGGCATCACCAGCTACTCTGCGCTGCCGATTCAGGATGCCCGAAATAAGATTAAAAATACAAAAATAGGCAAAAATAAAGTAAAATCAACGGCGAAGCCATACAAATTACTCACAACGGGGCAACACCAGCTGCAACGACGATCCAGAATGCAAATTACTCACAACGGGGCAACACCAGCTGCAACGACGATCCAGAATGCAAATTACTCACAACGGGGCAACACCAGCTGCAACGACGATCCAGAATGCAAATTACTCACAACGGGGCAACACCAGCTGCAACGACGATCCAGAATGCAAATTACTCACAACGGGGCAACACCAGCTGCAACGACGATCCAGAATGCGAAATATAAGAATAAAATATCGAAGACAGACCCAAGATAGGCCCAAAATGAACCAAATTAAACGGCATAACCTAGCCTATTACTCACAACGAGGCATCACAAGCTACTCAAGGGGGCTGTACCTGACAATAGCACATTAACATACACATATCTCACACGGGGTATCACAAGCTGCTAAGGGGGGCTGCGCTGCCGATCCAGAATGCCCCAAATCAGATTTTCAAAAAGGCCATAGTTAATCAAAATAAGCGGTGTAATCATGCCAATTACTCACAACGGGGCATCACCAGCTACTCAGGGGGGCTGTACCTTTGATCCAGGATGCCCAAAATAAGAACGACAAAACAAAGACAGACCAAATATAGGCCCAATTTAATCAAAAAAAGCGGTGTAATAATGCAAATGACTCACAAAGGGGCATCACCTGCTGCTCAGGGGTGCAGCACCGCTAAATAACACATAAAATGGAGTAACCCAGGCCTAGCCCAGGCCTCCAATTATTCAGGCAGGCCGATCGTTTTTTTCTGATAATGGGCTGGAATGGGGCTATAATTTATGTACATCCAAATTACTCACAACGGGGCATCACCAGCTGCTCAGGGGGGCTGTACCGCCTATCAAGGATGCCAGCCTCCGGGTTGAAATTAATGCCGGTACACATGTCGACGGCAGCTCCAAGATCGATAATCTTGATCTGAAGGGTTTAGGGTTCAAGGCGATAAGTGATAGGTTGAAATCAGTGTTGGTACAAGTTGATTGGCATCTTACAGATCGATGATGTTGATCTGGAGGGTTTGTGGTTAAGGGTTCAAGGCGATAGGGTTTGGGTTGAAATGAATGTCAGTGCACATATCCACGGTGGCTCCTATATCAATTATCTTGATCTAGAGGGTTTAGGGTTCAAGGCGATAAGTGTTGGGTTGAAATCAATGCCGATACAAGTTAACGGCGACTCCTAGATCGATGATCTTGATCTGGAGGGTTTAGGGTTTAGGGTTTAAGGTTCATGGCGAAAAGTGTTGGGTTGAACTTAATGCCGGTACACATGTCGACAATGGTCTTGATCTGGAGGGTTTAGGGTTCAACACGATAAGTGTTGGGTTGAAACTAATGCCGGTACACATGTCCACAGCAGCTTTTAGATAAATGATCTTGATATGGAGAATCTAGGGTTGACGGCGATAGGGTATGGGTTGGATTGGTGTTGGTAACATGCTGGTATGGGTTGGTATGGGTTGGGTTGGGCTGGTATTGGGTATGGGTTGGATTGGGCTGGTATGGGTTGGTATGGGTTGGATTGGTGTTGGTAACATGCTGAAGAGGGGTATTAGATCAATGATCTTGACCTGGAGAATCTAGGGTTGATGGCGGTAGGGTTTTGGTTATAATATTATTGGCACACATGTTTATGACAGCTCCCTGATCAATGCTTTTGATCTGGTGTGTTTAGGATTCACTCAGCCATACAGCACTACACTAGCACTACACTCACTCATATAGCACTACACTTCTTGCCTTCCCTCCGACTGTGATGAGTACGTTCTCAGGTTTGATGTCATCATACCCCCCCCCACACCACCACACACACACACCACCACCTACCCCCCCCCCCCCCCCCAATCCCCATCAACACTCAGTCAACAAGCCCACCCTCTCACATTCCCTTCCACAGTGATCAGCAAGTTCTCAGGTTTGATGTCATCACCCCCCCCCCCCCCCCCCCCCTCTTTAATCCCTGTTAACACTCAACAGTCAACCACACACCCCGCCCTCTAACCTTCCCTTTCAGTGGTCAGCTTGTTCTCAGGTTTTATTCCCACCACCACCACCTACACACACCATCCCCATCAACACTCAGCCACCAAGCCCACCCTCTCACCATCCCTTCCACAGTGATCAGCAAGTTCTCAGGTTTGATGTCATCACCCCCCCCCCCCCCCACACACACACACACACCACCGCCTACCCCCCCCCCCCCCCCCCCCCAATCCCCTTTAACACTCAACAGTCAACCACACCCCCTGCCCTCTATCCTTCCCTTTCAGTGGTCAGCTTGTTCTCAGGTTTGATGCACCCACCCACCCACCTACCCCCCCCCCCCCCCAAAAAACAAACACTCAACCACCAAGCCCCCCCTCTCACCTTCCCTTCCACAGTGATCAGCAAGTTCTCAGGTTTGATGTCCCTGTGGACGATGCCCATGTTGTGCAATCGGCTAAGGCCCAGCAGAAGCTGCCTCATGATACCCTTGATGATCTGCAGTTTGGTAAAAATGTGGGTGATGAAAGTAGGGTGATGAAAATAGGGTGATAAAAATAGTTTTTATTTTTGCAGCCAGGTTTGGGGCCAGGGGTGGTGGTGGTGTTTCTGATGTTCATAAGTGGATGTGTGTTGCAGTGCGATGATGGTAGGATGTTGACATGGCAGTGTAATGACAGTGTGTATAATGATGCCCTTCATGGTGTATAATGGATGCATTTAGCAGCACGGCGAGGGCAGGGAGAGGGCACGGTGAGGGCAGGGAGAGGGCACGGTGAGGGAAGGGAGAGAGCAGCTTTATATTTTTTATCCCTTTCTTGTCACAGTGCGATGATGGTAGGATGTTGACATGGCAGTGTTATGACAGTGTGTATAATGATGCTCTTCTTAGTGCATAACGGATGCATATAGCAGCACGGCGAGGGCAGGGAGAGGGCAGGGTGAGGGCAGGGAGAGAGCAGCTTTATATTTTTTATCCCTTTCTTGTCACAGTGCGATGATGGTAGGATGTTGACATGGCAGTGTTATGACAGTGTGTATAATGATGCTCTTCATAGTGCACAACGGATGCATATAGCAGCACGGCGAGGGCAGGGAGAGGGCAGGGTGAGGGCAGGGCGAGGGCAGCTTTATATTCTTTAGCCCTTCTTGTCACAGTGCGATGATGGTAGGATGTTGACAATACAGTGTAATGACAGTGTGTATAATGATGCTCTGGATGATGTATAATGGATGCATATAGCAGCACGGAGAGGGCAGGGAGAGGGCAGGGTGAGGGCAGGGTGAGAGCAGCTTTACATTTTTTAGCCCTTCTTGTCACAGTGCGATGATGGCAGGATGTTGACATGGCAGTGTAATGACAGTTTGTATAATGATGCCCTTCATAATCTGGAATGATTGCATGAAGTACAAACACCACACCTTCCAATCGTGATATTTTATTGTTTTGCCTGAAGCACTACGGTAAGGTCAGGGTGAATGTTTTTTTTGCGGCCAGGGTTTGTGGCCAGGGATGGTTGCGGTGTTTTCGATGATCAGGAATGGATATGCGTTGAGGGTAGGATAACATTACAGTGTAATGGCAATTTGTACAATGACAAAAACCGTGTGAGTGCAAGCTCACCAAACAGCCCCTTTTCTCTGCATCCATCACCACACCCATGACCGCAAACACATTCATGACAACCATGACAACAATCCGGTACCCTATGAGTGCAAGCTAACTAAATAGTGCCTCTTCTCTGCATCCATCACCACCTCCATGACCACAACCACATCCATGACCACAACCATGGCAACATCCGTACCATATAGTGCCAAGCTACTACATATGCCCTCTTCTTCTGCTCATCCCACACCTCCTGACACAAACCACCTCCATGACCACACCATGGAACATCCGGTCCCTATTAGTGGCAAGCTAACTAATAGTGCCTCTTTCTTCTGCACCATCACCACCTCCATGACCCACAAACACATCCAAAGGACCACACCATGGAAACAAATCCGTACCCTATGAGTGGCAAGCTAACTAAATTTGCCTCTTCTTGCTTGCATCCATCACCACCTCCATAAACCCACAACCCACATCCTGGCAAACAATCCGGTAACCCTTAGTGCAAGCTAACACATTGGGCCTCTTCCCTGCATCCTCACCACCCCTCCATTGACCAATAAACCACATCCATGACCACAACCACGTCCATGACAACCATGACAACAATCCGGTACCCTATGGTGCGACTAACTAATTTAGTGCCTCTTCTCTGCATCATCGACCACCGTCCAGGCCCCACAACCACGTCCCTGACAACCTGACAACAATCCGGACCCTCAGAGTGCAAGCTACTAAATAGTGCCTCTCCCCTGCATACCATCACCACCTCCATGACCACAACCACATCCATAACCACAACCATGGCAACAATCCGGTACCCTATGAGTGCAAGCTAACTAAATAGTGCCTCTTCTCTGCATCCATCACCACCTCCATGACCACAACCACATCCATGACCACAACCATGGCAACAATCCGGTACCCTATGAGTGCAAGCTAACTAAATAGTGCCTCTTCTCTGCATCCATCACCACCTCCATGACCACAACCACCTCCATGACCACAACCATGGCAACAATCCGGTACCCTATGAAGTTGCAAGCTAAACTACATAGTGCCTCTTCTCATGCCTCCAATCACCACCGCCATGACCACACATCAGGACCACAACCATGGAACAATCCGGTAACCCCTATGAGGCAAGCTAACTAATTGTTGCCTCTTCTCTGCATCCATCAAACCACCTCCCATGACCCAACCACATCCATGGCCAACAATCGGTCCCCTATTGAGTGCAAGCTAAGCTAAATTAGTGCCTCTTCTCTCTGCAATCCCATCACCACCTCCATGACCACACAAACCCACATCCAATTAATCCACAACCCACGTCCATGAAAACAACCATGACACCAATCCGGTTACCTACATGAGTCAAAAGCTTAACTAATTACATGCCTCTTTCTTCTGTCTTCCCTCTGCATCCATACACCACCTCCCATGAACCACAAACCCACGTCATTACAAACATGAAAACAACAATATCCGGTACCCTAATAGTGCCAGCTAACTAATAGTGGCCTCTTCTCTGCATCCATCACCACCTCCATGAACCACACCACATCCCTACCACAACCAATTGAACAATCCGGTAACCGATACTGGCGGACCCTATGAGTGCAAGCTAACTAATATGCCTCTTTCTCTGCATCCCCATCAGAACCACCTCCATGAACCACCAACCACCACTCCCTGGACCAATCAACCCATTGCAAAAATCCGTTACCCTATGAGTGGCAAGCTTAACAAATAGTGCCCTCTTCTCTGCATCCCATCACCACCTCCTGAACCCCAACCACTCCATGACCCACAACACCATGGCCACAATCCGGTACCAACCCCTCATGAGTGCAAGCTAACTAAATATTGCCTCTCTCCTGCATCTCCCTCGCACCTCCATTAGACCACAAACACCCTGACCACAAACCATGGAAACAACCGGTAACCCTAATGAGTGCAAGCCGCAAATAAATAGTGCCTCTTCTCTGCATCCATCACCACCTCCATGACCACAACCACATCCATGACAACCATGACAACAATCCGGTACCCTATGAGTGCAAGCTAACTAAATAGTGCCTCTTCTCTGCATCCATCACCACCTCCATGACCACAACCACATCCATAACCACAACCATGGCAACAATCCGGTACCCTATGAGTGCAAGCTAACTAAATAGTGCCTCTTATTGAATCATCACACCTCCATGACCACAACCACCTCCATGACCACAACCATGGCAACAATCCGGTACCCTATGAGTGCAAGCTAACTAAATAAATAGTGCTCTGCTCTGCATCCATCACCACTCCAGACCACAAACACATCCATCATGACCACAAAACCATGGCAACCAATCCGGGACAAGATGAGTGCAAGTAACTAAATTGTGCCTCCTCTTCTCTTGCATCCATCACCACCTCATTTGACACAACCACATCATGGCCAAACAATCCGGTACCCCGAGTGCAAGCTAAACTAATAGTGCCTCTTCTTCTCTGCATCCATCCACCACTCCATGACCACAACCACATTCCATGACAACAACCAGTCCATGACAACCATCTTGACAAACAATCGGTACCTATAGTGCAAGCTAACTAATTAGTGCATAATTCTCTGCTCACTAATAAACACCTCCATGACCACAACCACGTCATGACAACCATGACAACAATCGTGGTAACCTATGAGTGCAAGCTACAAATTAGTGCTCTTCTCTGCATCCATCATCACCTCATGACCACAACCACGTCCATGGACAAAACCATGACAACATCGGTACCCTATGAGGTGCAGCTAAGCTAATAGTCCTATTCTCTGCATCCATCACCACCTCCATGACCACAACCACATCCATGACCAAAACCACGTCCATGACAACCATGGCAACAATCCGTTACCCTATGAGTGCAAGCTAACTAAATAGTGCCTCTTCTCTGCATCCATCACACCTCCATGGACCACGAACCAATCAGACAACCATGACAACAATCCGGTACCCTATGAGTGCAAGCTAACTAAATAGTGCCTCTTCTCTGCATCCATCACCACCTCCATGACCACAACCACATCCATGACCACAACCATGACAACAATCCGGTACTATGAGTGCAAACTAACTAAAATAGTGCCTCTTCTTGCATCCACCCACCTCCATGACCACAACACATCATAACCACAACCATCGCAACAATCGGTACCCCTATGAGTGCAGCTAAACTAAAAGTTGCCTCTTCTCTGCATCCATCACCACCTCCATGACCACAACCACCTCCATGACCACAACCATGGCAACAATCCGGTACCCTATGAGTGCAAGCTAACTAAATAGTGCCTCTTCTCTGCATCCATCACCACCTCCATGACCACAAACACATCCATGACCACAACCATGGCAACAATCCGGTACCCTATGAGTGCAAGCTAACTAAATTGTGCCTCTTCTCTGCATCCATCACCATCCTGACCAACACCACACCATGGCCAACAATCCGGTACCCTATGAGTGCAAGCTAACTAAATAGTGCCTCTTCTCTGCATCCATCACCACCTCCATGACCACAACCACATCCATGACCACAACCACGTCCATGACAACCATGACAACAATCCGGTACCCTATGAGTGCAAGCTAACTAATTAGTGCCTCTTCTCTGCATCCATCACCACCTCCATGACCACAACCACGTCCATGACAACCATGACAACAATCCGGTACCCTATGAGTGCAAGCTAACTAAATAGTGCCTCTTCTTGAATCATCACACCCCATGGGACCACAACCACATCCAAGAGCCACAAACATGGCAAAAAACAATCCGGTACCCGATGTGTGGTTTCAAGCTAACTTAATCATAGTGCCTCTTCTCTGCATCCATCACCACCTCCATGACCACAACCACATCCATGACCACAACCATGGCAACAATCCTCTTGGTTAACCTTTGAGTGCAAGCTAACTAAATAGTGCCTCTTCTCTGCATCCATCACCCATACATGACCCAACCACCACATCATGACCACAACCACGTCCATGACAACCATGACAACATCCGGTACCTTGAGTGCAAGGCTAACTAATTAGGCTCTTTCTATGCATCCATCACCACCTCCATGACCACAACCACGTCCATGACAACCATGACAACAATCCGGTACCCTATGAGTGCAAGCTAACTAAATAGTGCCTCTTCTCTGCATCCATCACCACCTCCATGACCACAACCACATCCATAACCACAACCATGGCAACAATCCGGTACCCTATGAGTGCAAGCTAACTAAATAGTGCCTCTTCTCTGCATCCATCACCACCTCCATGACCACAACCAAATCCCATACCACAAACATGGCAAACAATCGGAACCTATGAGTGAAAGCTTAAATAAAGAGTGCCTCTCTTTGATCCATCACCCCCGCCATGACCCACAACCACATCCATAAACCCAAACCCTGGCAACAATCCGGTTTCCCTTATGAGTGAAGCTAACTAAAATAGTGCCTCTTTCTATGAATCCATCACCAACTCCATGACCACACACCACATCCCTGACCACAAACCATGGAAAACAATCGGTACCTATGAGTGCAAGATAACTAAATTAGTGCCTTTATGCATCCATCCACACCCTCCATGACCACAACCACATCCATGACCACAACCACGTCCATGACAACCATGACAACAATCCGGTACCCTATGTGTGCAAGCTAACTAATTAGTGCCTCTTCTCTGCATCCATCACCACATCCATGACCACAACCACATCCATGACAACCATGACAACAATCCGGTACCCAATGAGTGCAAGCTAACTAAATAGTGCCTCTTCTCTGCATCCATCACCACCTCCATGACCACAATCACGTCCATGACAACAATCCGGTACCCTATGAGTGCAAGCTAACTAAATAGTGCCTCTTCTCTGCATCCATCACCACCTCCATGACCACAACCACGTCCATGACAACCATGACAACAATCCGGTACCCTATGAGTGCAAGCTAACTAAATAGTGCCTCTTCTCTGCATCCATCACCACCTCATGACCCACAAACCAACATCCATGACCACAAATGGGCAACAATCGGTACCCTTGAGTGAAAAGCTAACTAAAATGTTGCCTATTCTCTGCATTCCATCACCACCCCATACCACACCACACCTGACACAACCACGTACATGACAAACCCTGACAAAACAATCGGTACCCTATGAGTGAAGCTAACTAAAGTGCCTTTTCTCCGCATCCATAACCAAATCCATGACCCACAACATGGCCAACAATCCGGTCCCTCTGAGTGCAAGATCAACAATAGGCCTCTTCTCTGACCATCACCCCTCCATGACACGACCCAATCCAATCCGAGACCCCAAAAAACCATGGCAAACAATCAACAATCCGGCGGGGTACCCTATGATGGGTTTTGATGTGTGCAAGGGCTAACTAAATAGGCCTCTTCTGCTGCATCCATCAGCCACCCCCTCCCTGAAACCACCCACCAAGCCACCCCATCATTAATGACATCCCCACTGGTTCCATGACAAACAAAATGGGATCAACAATCCTTGCCTCGTGTACCATATCTGATCGGATGGCGTGAAATTTGCCAAGGGGGGGGAAGGCATAACTATTATTAGTGCCTCTCTCTGCATCAATCACCACATCCATGACCAAACAACTCCATGACAACCATGACAACAAACAATCCGGACGTTACCCTGCATGAGTTGAGTGCAAGCTAACTCTAAATAGTGCCTCTTCTCGGAATCCATACCCACCTCCACGACCCACAATCACGGTCCATGACCAACCATGACACATCCGGGTACCCTATGAGTAGCAAGCTAAAATAAATAGAGCCTCCTTCTTCTCTGATCCATCACACCTCCATGACCACAACCCCAGTCCATGACAACACATGAACAACATGACACAATATCCGGGTAGGTAGGTATGGTGGTTTTACCCTATGAGTGCAAAGACTAACTAAAAAGTGCATTCTTCTCGGCACCATCACCACCTCCATTTGACCACAACCACTCCAATGACAACCATGACAACAATCGGTGACCCTACCCTATGAGGGTTATTGGTACCCTATGAGTTGCAAGCTAACTAATAGTTGCCTTTCTCTGCATCCATCACCCCTCCAGACCACCACAACCATACCCCTCCATGACCACAACCACGGTCCCATGACAAGACCATGAAACCATCCGGTGGGTGGGCGGTGTCCTTATGAGTGCAAGCTAAACTAATTAGTTGCCTCTTCTCCGCCATACCTCACCACATCCATTGACCACAAACACATCCATGACAACAACCATGGCCCAACAATTCGGTTTGGTACCCTATGAGTTTGCAAGCTAACTAACTAGTTGCCTCTTCCTCTCTCTGCAGCCCATCACCACCTCCATGACCACAACCACATCCATGACCACAACCACGTCCATGACAACCATGACAACAATCCGGTACCCTAGTGTTGCAAGCAAGACTACTTAGTGCATCTTTATGCATCCATCACCCACTCATGACCACACACATCCCTGACAACCATGACAACAATCCGGTACCCTATGACGAAGATGTAATAAAAGTGCCTCTTCGCGTCATCCATCACCACCTCCATGACCACAACCACGTCCATGACACAATCGGTACCCTTATGAGTTGCAAGGCTAACTAAAATAGTGCCCTTCTCTGCATCCATCACCACCTCCATGACCACAACCACGTCCATGACAACCATGACAACAATCCGGTACCCTATGAGTGCAAGCTAACTAAATAGTGGCTCTTCTCTGCATCCATCACCACCTCAGACCACCAACCACATCCATGACCACAACCATGGCAACAATCCGGTACCCTATGGTTGCACGCTAATAAATTGGGGCCTCTGTTCTCTGCATCCATTCACCACCTCATGACCACAAACCAATCCCTGACACAACCACGATCATGAACAAACCTGAAAACATCCGGTACCTATGAGGCAGCTAAACTATAATTAGTGCCTTTTCTCCGCATCCATCACCACATCCATGACCACAGCCATGGCAACAATCCGGTACCCTACGAGTGCAAGATAACTAAACAGTGCCAAAACCATGACCAAAACATGCCAAAACAATGACCAAACCATGCATGTGTAAACTTACCAAACAGTCCCTCTTCTCTGCATCCATGCCATTTGAGTCGCCACTCATGTACTGCTCAAGGCAGTACGGGAAGTCGCCCAGCACTCCTGAGAATGCATCTACACAAAAATAAGACAATGAGTCAGTGCATGTACATACCAACAAGCCAGGGTGTCATCCACCATTTTTTAAACCCACTCCCCCCCCCACCCCACCCACCAAAACCCTCAAACCTCCACACACACCACCTCCACCCTACAAACACACCCACTCCTCTCCACCCACCTCCAAGAGTAGAATCGCTGTGTACGTAGCAACAAGCCAGGGTGTCATCTCACAGTGTACAACCCTCCAACCCCCCCCCCCCCCCCCACCCCCACCCCCCTCCCCCCCGCCACACACCCCACATACACCCCACACCTCCCCACACACCCAAGTCAACCAGCACGCCTGAGGATGCATCTACACAAAAATAAGACAATGAGTCAGTGAGACATAAGACAATGAGTCAGTGCATGTACGCAGCAACAGGCCAGGGTGTCATCCCACAGTGTACTACCCTCCTACACCCACGCTCCCCCCCCCCTCCACACACACACACTCCCCACCACCACCCCACACCCTCACACTCCTCCCCACCCACCTCCTAGACTAGGGTTGCTTTCATACGTCCAGATCAGCCATTGAGATCCTTCGGTGTACTGCCATCCCCCCCCCCCCACACACACACACCCTCACACACACACACGACCACCACCCATCTCCCAGAGTAGAGTCGCTTTCATACTTCCAGATCAGCCATTGGGATCCTTCGGTGTACTGCCTACCTCCTCAGCTCTGCTCTGCTCCATACACACACTCCCCCCCCACCCCACACACACACACACACACTCACCACCCCACAAACTCCTCCCTACCCACCTCCTAGAGTAGAATCGCTTTCGTACTTCCAGATCAGCCATTGAGATCCTTCGGTGTACTGCCTACCTCCAGCTCTGCTCTGCTCCATACCCCCCCCCCCCACCCACCCCACCCCCACACACACCACACTCCTCCCCACCCACCACCTAGAGTAGAATCGCTTTCATACTTCCAGAGCAGCCATTGAGATCTTTCGGTGTACTGCCCACCACCTCCCCACCCACTCCCCACCCCACCCCACCCCACACACACACCACACCACAAACTCCTCCCTACCCACCTCCTAGAGTAGAATCGCTTTCATACTTCCAGAGCAGCCATTGAGATCTTTCGGTGTACTGCCCACCACCTCCCCACCCCACCCCCCACACACACCACCCACAAACTCCTCCCTACCCACCTCCTAGAGTAGAATCGCTTTCATACTTCCAGAGCAGCCATTGAGATCTTTCGGTGTACTGCCCACCACCTCCCCACCCACTCCCCACCCCACCCCCCACACACACCACCCCACAAACTCCTCCCTACCCACCTCCTAGAGTAGAATCGCTTTCGTACTTCCAGAGCAGCCATTGAGATCTTTCGGTGTACTGCCCACCACCTCCCCCCCCCCCCCCCACCCCCCCTCCCACACACACCACCACACAAACTCCTCCCTACCCACCTCCTAGAGTAGAATCGCTTTCGTACTTCCAGATCAGCCATTGAGATCCTTCGGTGTACTGCCCACCACCTCTGCTTTGCTCCACAACAAAAAAGCCAAGGTACTCAGCGCAGGAGGTGCGGGCGCTCAGATTGCGCTTGATCTTCGAACACATATAGGATTCGACTTGGGCGGTTTCGGCACCACCACTGGCCACGGTGCCAAACTTGAGGAAGTCAACCCTACATAGTAATATAGGAAAGCGGAGAGATGAAATCAGGTAGTTGTGCGGCTGGAGCACAACAATGAAATAAATAAAGCAATGCAGGTCAACATCTACACAATAGAACACAATAGAACACAACAGAACAACGTACACAACTGCAATGCAGATCAACAGCTACACAACAGAACACAACAGAACAACATACACAAATGCAATGCAGATCAACATCTACAAGACAGAACACAACAGAACACAACAGAACAACATACACAAATGCAATGCAGATCAACATCTACACAACAGAACACAGCAGCACAACGTACACAACTGCAATGCAGAACAAGAGCTACACAACAGAACACAACAGAACAACGTACACAACTGCGATGCAGATCAACAGCTACACAACAGAACACAGCAGCACCACATACACAAGTGCGATTGGTCAACGTCCACACAACAGAACACAACAGTACAACATACACAACTGCAATGCAGATCAACAGCTACACAACAGAACACAACAGAACAACGTACACAACTGCAATGCAGATCAACAGCTACACAACAGAACACAACAGTACAACGTACACAAATGCGATTGGTCAACATCCACACAACAGAAAAACATACACAACTGCGATTGGTCAACATCTACACAGCAGTACAACATACACACAGCACACCTCATCGCCCCACCCCGTCTATCTAAGCTGACCACCCCTGAACTACACCAACATACACGCAGCTCACCTCATTGCTCCATCCCCATCCACCTTCTTCATCACCACACGTCGCTCCTTCTGAGCGTCGCTCAGTCTTGCCTTCACTAACTGTGTCCCCTCCCCTGCCTGCCATCCAGAAATAGAGAGAAAGGGGACATTGTGTTGGTTGGTTGGGTGTTTGGTGGGTTGTTTATTTGGTTTGGTGAATTGGTGGGTGAGAAACATAAGGATAGTTATGTTGTGAATAAAACGTAACTCAATCTTGCCTTCACTAACTGCGTCCCCCCCCCCTGCCAGGGATTTTTATTTCCTATTTATTTATTTTTTATCGCTAGTTTTGACCCCGTTTTTGCGAAATTATCGCTATAAAAAAGTAAAAAAAAAAGTTTTTTTTTCTTTTTGCTCTAAATAGCCCTAAAAAGCTACAAAAAGCTGTAAAAAGCTGTAGAAAGCACCAAAACGCTGTCCCTGGAGGAGGCTTACAACCTTAAAGCTAGGAGAAACCCACTTTCAGATTTGAAAACAAAATCACTGCCCCCTGCCTGTCAACCAAATATAGACATAAAGGGGTCATTGAGTTAGTTTCTTTGTCTAATGGTTGGAGGGTGAGTGTGTTGTCTATTCGGTTGGGTGAGTTGGTGGGTGTTTGTTTAATGGTTGGTGGGTGGGTGGGTTTTCTATTCGGTTGGGTGAGTTAGTGGGTGGGAACCGTGGGGATGGCTATGTTGCGAATGGTAGTGGTGGTTCAACCTAGCCTTCACTAACTGCGTCCCCTCCCCTGCCTGTCAACCACAATCAGAGACAAAGGGGGCATTGAGTTTGTTTCTTTGTCTAATGGTTGGAGGGTGGGTGGGTTGTCTATTTGGTTGGGTGAGTTGGTGGGTGTTAAACAAGAAGATGGTTATCGCCGTTGTGGTTCAACCTAGCCATCACTAGCTGCGTCCCCTCCCCTGCCTGTAAACCAGGAATAGAGACAAAGGGGCATGGTATTTGTTTGTTTGATGGTTGGTTGGTGGGTTTGCTATTTGGTTGGGTGAGTAGGTTGGTGGGGGGGGAACAAAGAATATAGTTATGTTGCAGTGATTTTTTTTTTCAAATCTGAAAGTGGGTTTCTCCTAGCTTTAAGGTTTTAAGCTTCCTCCAGGGACAGCGTTTTGGTGCTTTCTATAGCTTTTTACAGCTTTTTGTAGCTTTTTAGGGCTATTTAGAGCAAAAAGAAAAGAAAACTTTTTTTTTTACTTTTTTAAAGCGATAATTTCGCTGTAACGGGGTCAAAACTAGCGATCGCTATATATAGCGGAAATAAAAATCCCTGTTATGTTGACTTGTTGCTGTTGAGAATCGTCGTTGCGGTTCAACCTAGCCTTCACTAGCTGTGTCCCCTCTTCTGGCTCCCATCCAGAAATAGACATAAAGGGGACATTGTGTTGGTTGGTTGGTTGGTTGGTTGGTTGGTTGGTTGGTTGGTTGGTTTGCTGGTTGGTTGGTTGGTTGTTTGGTTGGTGGGTTTGCTGCTTGGTTAGGAGGTTTTCTATTTGGTTGGGTGAGTTGATGGGTAGGAAACAATAGGATGGTTATGTTGTGAATCATAACGTTGCTCAACCTAGCCTTCACCAACTGCGTCCCCTCTCCTGACTGCCATCCAGAAATCAAGGGGACATAGTGTTTGTTTTGTTGGTTGGTTGGTTGGTGGGTGGGTTTATTTGTTAGTTGGTGGGTTTTCTATTCGGTTGGGTGAGTTGGTGGGTGGGAAACAATAGGATGGTTATGTTGTGAATAAAACGTCTCTCAACCTAGCCTTCACTAACTGCGCCCCCTCCCCTGCCTGCCAACCAGAAATTAGGACAAAGGGGACATTGTGTTTGTTTTGTTTGTTGGTTGGTGGGTTTATTTGTTGGTTGGTGGGTTTTCTATTCGGTTGGGTGAGGTGGTGGGTGGGAAACAATAGGATGGTTATGTTGTGAATAAAGAGACAAAGGGGTCATTGAGTTTGCCTCTTTATCTAATGGTTGGAGGGTGGGTGGGTTGTCTATTCGGTTGGGTGGGTTGGTGGGTGCTAAACAAGAAGATGGTTGTCGTCGTGGTGGTTCAACCTAGCCTCCACTAACTGTGTCGCCTCTCTTGCCTGCCGACCAGAAATAGAGAGAAAGGGGGCATGGGGTTTGTTTGATGGTTGGTGTGGGAACCATGGGAATAGCTATGTTGTGAATGGTAGTTGTGCTTCAACATAGCCTTCACTAACTGTGTCCCTTCTCTTGCCTACCTGTCAGAATCAGAGACAAAGGGGTCATTGAGTTTGCCTCTTTGTCTAATGGTTGGAGGGTGGGTGGGTTGTCTATTCGGTCGGGTGAGTTGGTGGGTGTTAAACAAGAAGATAGTCATCCTTGTTGGGGTTCAACCTTGCCATCACTAAATGTTACCTCTCTCATGACTGAATCAGAGACAAGGGGGCATGGGGTTTGTTTGATGGTTGGTGGGTGGGTGGGTGGGTGGGTGGGTGGGTGGGTTAGCTATTTGGTTGGGTGAGTTGGTGGGTGGTAAACAAGAAGATGGTTGTCGTCGTTGTGGTTCAACCTAGCCTTCACTAACTGTGTCGCCTCTCTTGCCTGCCAACCACAATCAGAGACAAAGGGGGCATGGGGTTTGTTTGATGGTTGGTGGGTGGGTGGGTGGGTTGTCTATTTGGTCGGGTGAGTTGGTGGGTGGGAACCATGGGGATAGCTATGTGGTGAATGGTACTTGTGGTTAACCTAGCCTTCACTAGCTATGTCGCCTCTCCTGACTGCAAACCAGAATCAAAGACCTAGGGGATTTTTGTGTGTGTGGGGGGGGAGGGGGGGGGGGAGAGGGGGGGGGGGAGGGGGCTTTGGTTGGGTGAGGTGGAGTGGGTAACGTCCCCTCTCCTGCATGCCGGCAACAACCAGAGGCGAACAGGATTTGTTTGTCGGTTTGTTTGTCGTTTTTTTGTTTTGCCAGGTTGTATGCTTGAATGATTGTGTTCATGTTTTTTTTTGCGTGCTCATTTATATATATGTTTGTCTGTTTGTTTGCTTGTTTGTCTTTTAACTTTCTCGCAAAATCAAGTTTGATTGTACGGGCGGACTGCTGTATCTTCAAGTGGACCCCCCAAATGCAGTACCAAATTTTCCTACGCCGAGCTTATCTCGCAGTGAGAAGTTAGACGACTTGTCTGCCTTTCCCAGGGCCCCATATACTCTGATAATTAGTATGCATACTGCTGTACTGCCGTACCTTCAAGAGAAGCCCCTCAAAAGCGGTACCAAAATTCCCGCCCCTGAGCTTGTCTCACAGCAGGAAGTCCGAGGACCTGTACGCTTTTCCCAGGGCACCATATAGCGGCCCGATTATTTGCATGTGTATTGCTGTACTAACGTACCTTCAAGAGGAGCCCCTCAAAAGCGGTACCGAAATTTCCACCGCCGAGCTTGTCTCGCAGCAGGAAGTCCGAGGACCTGTACGCTTTTCCCAGTGCCCCATATAGCGGCCCGATTATGTAGAAGTCCAGGATGCCCAGTAGGGGGTTGGGCTTGGTCAATAGCAAGTAGTAGAACGCCCTGAGGGGGGGTTGGGTGCTTGGGGGTGAGGGAGGGAGGGGGGGGAGGGGGGGGGGGGGGGCTGGGAGGGGGGGGGGGGGGGGGGGGGGGGGGGGGGGGAGGGAGGGAGGGGGGGGGGGAGGGGGCTGGAGGGGGGGGGGGGGGGGGGAGGAGGGGGGTGAGGGTGGGAGGGTTGGGTGGCTGGAGGGTTGGGTGGTTTGGGGGTGAGGGAGGGAGGGGGTGAGGGTGAGGGGAGGGTGGGTGCTTGGGGGGTGGGAGAGGGAGGGGGTCGAGGGCAGGGGGTGTGAAGGTGGGAGGGTTGGTTGGCTGGATGATTGGATGCTTGGGGGTCAGGGGGAGGGAGGGGGGTGGAGGAAGGGGGGGGGGGGGGGGAGGGGGGGAGGGAGGGGGGGAGGGGGGGAGGGGGGGGGGGGAGGGGCTGGAGGGGGGGGGGGGGGGGGGTTGGGGGTGAGGGAGGGAGGGGGGGGAGGGGGCTGGAGGGGGGGGGGGGGGGGGGGGAGGGAAGGAGGGGGTTGAGGGTGGAGGGTTGGGTGGCTGGAGGGGGGGGTGCTTGGGGGGGGGGAGAGGGAGGGGGTCGAGGGCAGGAGGGGGTGAAGGTGGGAGGGTTGGTTGGCTGGATGATTGGATGCTTGGGGGGTCAGGGAGGGAGGGGGGTGAGGGTGGGAGGGTGGGCTTGGTCAAAATCAAGTAGTACGCACCCTGAGGGGCAGGAGGGGATGAAGGTGGGAGGGATCGGTGGGAGGGTTAGGTGCTTGGGGGGTGAGGGTGGGAGGGTAAGGTGCTTGGGGGGTGAGGGTGGGAGGGTAAGGTGCTTGGGGGGTGAGGGTGGGAGGGTAAGGTGCTTGGGGGATGAGGGTGGGAGGGTTGGGCTTGGTCAGTAGCAAGTAGTAGACGCCCTGAGGGGCAGTGGTAGAGTGAAGATCAGGGTTGTTCAAGACGCTGCGGCTTGCAACAACAACAAAACAATGTGTCTCAGACACAGATTTAGGGTGTATGCATTTCCCATTGCCCTATAAAGCTTGGGGGGTGGGGCAGGGAGGGGGATGAGGGTGGGAGGGTTGGGCTTGGTCAATAACAAGTAGCAGACGCCCTGAGGGGCAGGAGGGGGTGAAGGTGGGAGGGTTGGGTGCTTGGAGGGTGGGGGAGGAAGGGGGGGTGAGGGAGGGAGGGCAGTAAGGGAGGGGGATGAGGGTGGGAGGGTTGGGTGGCTGGAGGGTTGGGTGGTTTGGGGGTGAGGGAGGGAGAGAGTGGGGTGAGGGTGGGAGGGTTGGGTGGTTTGGGGGTGAGGGAGGAAGGGGGGTGAGGGTGGGAGGGTTGGGTGGCTGGAGGGTTGGGTGGTTTGGGGGGTGAGGGAGGGAGGGGGGTGAGGGTGGGAGGGTTGGGTGTTAAGCGTTGTTTGGTGTTTGTAAGCATCGTTTTTCTTGTCAGCTACGAGAAGAAGGTTCTAGGCAGTTCCCTGAGCCAGCCACTGGGCTAAGCCCCAAGGTTTCGACAGTTGTGGACAGCGAATTCTGTAGGGCAGAGTGTGAGTATGTATTTTACAGTCTAGGGGTATGTGCGCGTATGTTACAGTCCAGGGACTTCGGCAACTAAGGAGATACTTAAATAAATCATGTATAGCAGAATATTCCTGATTTAATGAGCCATGTTTGCATTTTTTCTGCTGGGGTTGCAATTGAGCCCCTTGCAGGTGGTGCTAAGTTAAACTCTTCCGCTTCCGGGGTTGCTTTTGGGGGCCCAAACGCGACTTGGAGCACCATGTTGCTATGTAAAAACACTGGTTATTTCCCTTCAAAAATTACCCTTGCAAGGTGGGACACTTACCGACAACCTGGCAAGGCCAGGCAGAGTGGGTTGAAACTGGGCCAGGCTGGCAATGTCAAGTGTCAGGAGGGTCATCGCGTCCCTGAGAGCCGGTAGGCCATTCAGGAATTGAAATTGAAATCCACCACCATCGGGTTGGGTTGTTCTAGCAAGCTCGGCAGTAAATTCCACGTCCGCTGCTGCCGGTCCCGAGCCCAGCATCGGAGCTAGGTCTGAAAGCGAGGATAAGCTATCGGTGAGGATTGGTAGAGTAGCTAGAAATTGGCCCGACCCGAGCTGGGAGGCGGTGCTCGCTGCTACCACGGCGCTGTGATATTGCGCTGAGGTGCTTAGAATGGTTGCTAGCTCCGGCAACGCTGCGATGTTGGGTAGGAGGCCGTTGGCCTGGCGGGTGTAGGTCAAGGCTGACCGGAAGGGTGTCGATGGGCTGGGGAGGCGATGTCGGGGTAGGTGGCGAGCTCCATGCTGACTGTTCAGGCTATTCATCGCGAGCATCGCGAGGAACTGGCGGCAATTACGCGCACTAAATTAGTCGAGTCGGCAGGGTTGGGAGCCCGAGTATGAGAAAGGGTAGTAGGATGCTGATGCTGATGCTTTCTGGTCGAGTGATGAACAGAAAGGGATCGAGATCAAGCAGGAATTAATGCAGGCATACGGAGACGCGGCTATAGGATCAAGGATTGCGTGGAAATTGTCGTAGGAATACTGGAGTGCGATGACTAGGACCGTGAATTGGTGATCTGGTCGTAGGGCGACCACTTCACTTTCAGAGAGCGAATTCAATCTTTTGAAATTAAGCACTGCTCACGGAGTTGGCTTGGCTTGGCGTTCTCAGACTTGTCCCTCACATCTGGGGGAGTTGGCTTGGCTTGGCTTGATGTGCTCAGACTTGTTCCCTCACCTCTGAGTTCAGTAGATCCAGTTCAATAGATAGTGGGCCCGCCGGCCTAAGGTTACCTACTCGTTCCGAGTCAGAGTAACTCTTCCAATCACATGTAATTATTTTAGTAGTACGAGGCTAGCTTAGGGGGACCCACATTTTCAGGCGAAAATCGTACTTTAAAAAAGAAAGGGAAACGGGTTTGATATATCAGGGTTAATTATCACCATGCCCAAACAAGACAGCAGGGTTGTTCAGGATGCTGCGTCCTCTGTCGCAGACGCAACGTCAAAGGGTCCATTGCGTTGCAGGACGCAACGTGGGGAGGGTATGTTGCGTCGCAGGAAGCAAGCTACATAATTGGTTGCGTCTCAGGCAGCAGAGCTGGGGTGCCTGAAGTAACCTGCCGGACAGCTGTCCCCTTTGCCAGTTGTATTATTATTAGGGATACGGTAGGCAATATGATATCATACGATATCATGTCATCATATGATGTCAAATGATTTCATAAAAAACCGGCGGTCTTACTAGGTAACTTTGGCCTGGGCCATCATATCATATGGTATTAAATCATATGATTTTTTTATGATATCATATTCGTCTTTGGTCAACGTCATATGATATGCCGTTCCCTAATTATTATGGAAAGGAAGTTTCTCTAAGGAACCAGTACCTTTTTGTAACACGATGGTGCTACAAAAATTGAAACTGAAAATGTTGTGTGATTTGGAATTTTATTTTCGAAACTGTGGAGCTTCTAAACAAGACCTACGACTGTCGATCCCAAATCGTCCGCTGTAGTGTTATAATGGCTGGAGCGACTGAGCCATGGAACAAAATTCAATACTAAGTTCTCACCCGAAACAAACCACGCTGATTTTTTTATATTGGATTTGGACTGGATTTGGCATGGGTAGGGGATTTTTAATGTTGGATTTGCCCCTGGGTTTTCGCACCTGCCTAGGTATTGTTGTCAAAAACCATGGTGCTTGCATTCTGTACTCACTGAGTCAGTGTATAATCTGTTTGTACTGACCGGTACTTCCCATGTTTAGTTGTCTAATCCAACAGCAGATTGACGGTGAGCAGCCTGCGGGCTGATAGACCAAGTAATAAAAGCAACACAACTTCAGCGACCAAGAACCGGTTAACCGAACAACGGCTCCCCAGTTGTACCCCTGTTTTTTTGTTCTCACTAACTCATCAGGGCATCTCAGGAGGACCCCCAGCTCTGCTGCCTGAGGCACGACTCAATCACGCAACGGACCCTTCCTTCTGGTCAACGGAGCCTCCCTACATTGCGTCCTGCGACGCAACGAAGTAACGGACCCTTTGGCGTTGCGTCTACAGCAGAGGACCCAGCGTCCTGAATAACCCTGTATCTCATCCGTTCATCAGTGCTTGTATACACTAAAGCCTCTGCTGACATCGAGGTTGGGAAAGTCCCTCTAGATTCTTTGGCTTCCCCTCACCTGGACTGGAGCATACTGTACACACACTTCATTCGACGTAACTAGCGGAGTGTGATTGCATTCTGTACCCAGGAGTGTGATGTAATGGTGTGTAGGCCACCCATGTTTACTACGCCTGCAGACGACGGCCAGCCTCAAGACTTATAGACGAAGTATCCAATCCAATCCTGACCTAGACAGGTCTTTGAATTGTCTACTCCCCTATGCATGCTCCCTGGTTTCCATGGGTCTCGTGCGGGGGGACTTGGAATTGGGAGATGGCGAGGAGCCCTTAGTCGGCTGAAAAAGCATGTTACAATTCAAATTCAGAAGCATCGAGAAAGTGCAGGACGGCAAACAACATTACAGTGTCGCCTTGTTGGCGGTTATGCCTTGGGCAGATGCTACTGTAGGGCATGTAAACAAGCTGACTGCCCCTATCAGGGGTGACCAGCCCATGTCGCGGGTTCCCTTAGGTATTGGGGCTCCGCACCCGTTGTAATATTATGCCGTACTGCACGTCAGGCTAATGAGCCTATGAGCTGAAACGACACACATGTACCACAAAACAGGGA
This sequence comes from Chlamydomonas sp. ICE-L, assembly GCA_013435795.1. NCBI lineage: Eukaryota > Viridiplantae > Chlorophyta > Chlorophyceae > Chlamydomonadales > Chlamydomonadaceae > Chlamydomonas > Chlamydomonas sp. ICE-L. The sequence goes on from JACBWV010000045.1 coordinate 6,831,573, forward strand.
AACGAATCCAGGAAAACCAGAACTGCTATTTTCATATGCTATCAGCAGCTTCTTGGCAGCTTCTTGGCAACCAAGTGCATCAGCTGACCAAAACTGCCGAAATATCTGCGCATGCCACAAGCCCCCCCCCCCCCCCCCCCCCCCCCCCCTTTCCCCCTCAAAATCTACCTAGTTTGTTTTATCAGAATCATTTTGCTTATAGATACCACCCAGGTACTTCAGGTGGACCCCATCTCTGCTGCCTGAGACGCAACCAATTGTATAGCCTGCGTCTTGCGACGCAACCGACCCTTCCTTCTAGTCAATGGACCCCCCCCCCCCCCCCCCCCCCCACACACACACACCTGACGCAACGCAACGGACTCTTCGTCGTTGCATCTGCGACGGAGGACACAGCACCCTGAACGACCTTGGATACCACTAGATCCAGCCCACCCATGCTGCCGAACATGACCGCCCAGTCCATTTCTGCGAATCCCATTCCCATCCCGTCTCCTGCTCTCTCCCTCTCCCTCAGCCTGTAGCACAGCATGGATAGCTACATGCGACCGAGGGCACTGTCACTTCAGCAACCCAATGGGGCCAAATGCAAGCTTTCAAACATGAGCCTGCAGTCGATTCTGCTCCATACGCTCCTATCTCGTCTCCTGCTCTCTACCTCTCATTCCGTACGTAGAACAGCACAGACGGCTGGATGCGACCTAGTTCACACTTCTTAAGCACTTTCTTCCAGCTGCCCACCGTGGCCACAGTCATGTCATCAAACATAACCCATTGTTTGATTTCGCGCCGGTAGACAAAGGCATGGTAGTGCTGGCCGTAGTAGCAAAACATGGAGCGCAGGTAGAAGGGATCTGAAATGGGAGCTCGGCCACCGAAAACCTCTGAAGGGGTGACCTATGTGTGGAGGGGGGTGGGTGTGGGCAGTGATGGACAGAGTGTGTGTGTGTGTGGGGGGGTGGGTGGGTGGGTGGGGGGCATTGGTGGACAGTGGGTGTGTGGGTGTAAAAACCTCTGAAGGGCTGACCTGCACACGCGAAGTGGGGTTCATGGGTTCATGGGTTCAGGCGTGGTAGTGGTGGAAATAGTAGCAGAGCATGGTTTGGGGGTTGGGGTTGATAGTGCTGGTCGTATTAGCAAAACATGGAGAGAGGGAGAAGGGCTCTAAGGGGGGGGCTCAGTCACCAAAGACTTCCTAGGGGGTACCCTTCACAGTGAAGATGGGGTTCATGGGTTCAGACGTGGTAGTGGTGGCCATAGGGAGGTAGAAGGGCACAATATGGCTTTGGATTTGGGTTTGATGGTGCTGGCTTGAGTAGCAGAGCATGGTTAAGGGTTCGGGTTTGATAGTTCTGGCCATAGGAAAGTAGAAGGGCTCCGAGTTAGGGGCTCTGCCACCGAAAACCTCGAAGGGTGACCTGCATAGGTAAAGCAGGGTTCATGGGTTCAGGCAAGTTGTGGGGACTTGTGTAGTAGAGCATGCTTCAAGGGTTGGGTTTGATAGTGCTGGTCCTAGGAAAGTAGTAGGGCGTGGTATTTGTAGCCTAACTACCCACCCACCCTCTCACCTCCAGATCCACGGCCAGCATGGTACAGGCGATATCCTCGGAGCTCACGTTCTGCTCCCACGCAAGGAGGAAGGTGAACACTGACGGTAGAGACTTCAGTGACTTGGAGGGTACCCCTGGGGCATTGCAACCCTCGATATCCTCGTCGCACTTCTTGGTCAGTTGGGAATCAGCCAGGTGGATCTTCTCCCCCATACGCCCTCCCTCAGTTAGGTGGATGGCCCGGAGGGAGGTGGCCTGCACGATTTGGAAGTACTCCACATGGCTAGGCACTACATGGCTCACGGTTCCGCATGACCTGCACTGGAGCTGCTCAGAGACCGACATGCCGAATAGCTGGTTCACCATAGTGTCTTTGCCTTTTTGGTGGATGAGCTCCTTGGCGCTGGCCAGGCACTCGAAGATAGCGATCAATACCTCAGATGGGTCGCTCATCTCGCCCATCCTGGGAAGTGCGTGTGCGCGTGTCAGTGAGGTGTGCGTGTGCCAGGGCGTGTGAGGTGGTGTGTGTGAGGTAGTGTGTCTGTGCCGCACTAGGTGAGGTGGTGTGTGTGTGAGGTGTGCCGCACTAGAATGCTGCCAGGCACTTGAAGATGGAGATCAATACCTCGAGGGGTCGCTCATCTTGCCCATCCTGGGTAGAGTGTGTGCACGTGTTAGTGATGGTGAGTGCCAGAGCGTGTGAGGTGGTGTGTGTGTGAGGTGTGCCGCACTAGAATGCTGCCAGGCACTCGAAGATAGCGATCAATACCTCGAGGGGTCGCTCATCTTGCCCATCCTGGGTAGAGTGTGTGCACGTGTTAGTGATGGTGAGTGCCAGAGCGTGTGAGGTGGTGTGTGTGTGTGAGGTGTGCCGCACTAGAATGCCGGCAGGCACTCAAAGATAGAGATCAATACCTCGAGGGGTCGCTCATCTTGCCCATCCTGGGTTGAGTGTGTGCACGTATTAGTGAGGGGTGTGCCAGAGCGTGTGAGGGTGTGTGTGAGAGAGTGCGTGTGTGAGAGTGTGTCGTGGTGTGTATGAAGAGTGCCGCATTAGAATGCCGCCATGTAAGTGGAGTATGTGGTGGTGTTTGTGTATATGTGCGTGTCTATTTCTGGGATTATCAGTTGTTTTGTTGTGCTACGCCAATGACATGACATGCCGAGTCAGTTCAGACAGATCCAGGGCCACTTGCTCTCCTCCCCACCCACCCACCCACACCTAAACTCGTATCTTGGGAACATGTCCAGTGCCCCCCTCAGTTCTGTTGGGTCCACACCAGCCTGCTCCTGCCCCCTCTGGGCCATCTCAGTTTGGTGGAATAGCTCCATCAAGGACTTGACCACACCCACACACCACCACCACCTTCCCACCCACACACCTGAACTGGTATCCTGGCAGCAAGTCCAGTGCCTCTCTCAGTCCTGTAGGGTCCACACCGGCCTGCTCCTGTCCTCTCTGAGCCCCCCTTGTGGCCTCATCTAGCTGATGGAACAGCTCCATCAAGGATTTGACCACAGGGTGGGCTGAGAAGCGCGCTGGGTTCAGGTTGAGTAGCTCTTTACGGAAGACCTCGCAGTGCCAGAGGCATTGGATGATGACGTTGAGAAAGCAATTGTACTCGCCACTGCGGTTCATTATGCCGGACGCAAGGGGCTGCCTGTTTTTGCCTTTCTTGCCGCCCTGCCCTTCCCATTGGCGCTGGCCACTGGCAGAGCCTATGTGTGTGTGTGTGTGTGTGTGTGTGTGTGTGGGGGGGGGTGATCATTTATTGTATGATGGTTTGTATTTTTGACTGGATGATGAATTTGAGAGAGCAAGAGTACTTGCCACAGCGGTTCATTATGCCGGATGCAAAGCGCTGCTGATCTTGCTGCGCCTGCCGCCTTGCCCTGCCCTTTGGCGCTGGCCAGAGACAGAGCCTGTGTGTGTGTGTGTGTGTGATCAGTTATTGTGTGATGGCCTGTCTTTTTGACTTGATGATGAATTTGAGAGAGCAAGTGTACTCGCCACTGCGGTTTGTTATGCCGGATGCAAGGGGCTGCCTGTTTTTGTTGCGCCTGCCGCCCTGCCATGCCCTTTGGCGCTGGCCAGAGACAGAGCCTGTGTGTGTGTGTGTTGTTGTTGTTGTTGTTGTTGTTGTTGGGGGGGGGGTGTATTGTTGGGAGGGGGGGTTTGTGTTGGTGGGCGGGGGTTTGTGTTGGTGGAAGGAGATTTGTGTTGGTGTTAGGGTTGATCAGTTGTTTTGTATCGGCCTGCTTGTTTTGGCGTTGAGAAACATAATCCCACCCACCCACCCTCACTCTGTCACACACATATTTAACCACCCACCCACCTGCCTACCTGTGTTCATGAGTAGTTGCATTCCACTCAAAGCATACACCCACCCACCCACCCACAGTCCGTCACACACACGCACACACACATCCAGCCAGCCACCCACACCCACCCACCTGTGTTCATGTGTTGTTGCATTTCGCTCAAAGCAAACACCCACCCACCCACCTCACTCTGTCACACACCCACATCCACCCACCCACATGTGTTCATGTGTTGCTGCATTTCGCTCAAAGCAAACACCCACACCCCCTCACTCTGTCACACACACATTTACCCACCCACCCACCCGTCTGACATCCCCTTTCACTTTACCTGCGGTGACAGCTCCTGAGGATGATCCATCCATCCATCCATCCATCTATCCCCCCTGTGTTCATGTGTTGCAGCATTTCGCTCATAGCATACACCCACATACTGTCACCCACACCCACATACTGCCACACACACACATTTACCCACGCACCCACCCACCCGTCTGCCATCCCCCCTTTCACTCCACCTCCAGTGGCAGCTCCTGAGGATGATGTATCCATCCATCCACCCATCTTGCCATCCATCTATTCCCCCCCACCCCCCCCCCCCCCCCCCCCCCCCCCGCCCCCCCCTTCCACACCTACCTGTGCTCATGTGTTGTTGCATTTCGTTCAAAGCGCTCTCACGCTCGCTTGCTCCTCCTTGGCTCATCTCCATGCTCTCTTTCAACGCCCTCTGTAGATCCTCATCATCCTCATCATCCACCACCACAGGGACAGCAACCACCTGGGGCTACGTCAAAATGGTTTAAGGTGTTAGTCGGGGATAGAAAAGGAGGAGGTGGGTGCAAGTGAATGGATGGATACATCATCCACCACCACAGGGGCAGCAACCACCTGGGGCTACGCCAAATGGGTTGAAGGTGTTAGTCGGGGATAGAAAAGGAGGAGGTGGGTGCAGGAGAATGAATGGATACATCGTCTTCATCATCCACCACCACAGGGGCAGCAGCCACATGGGGCTATGTCAAAATGGGTCAGGGTGCTCACTACCGGTAGTAAAATAACAATACAAATCAGATGGTTGTGGTCGCTTTTTCAGGGTAAGTCGCCAGTTAATTGACCGTTTGTTGTTGTTTTTGTTATTAGTAGGCCAAAACAAGGGACTAATTGTCGTGGTTAGTCGGTGACAGAACAGTGGTTAGTCAGGGATAGAACAAAGGAGGTGGGTGCAGGTGAATGGATGGATGGATATATCATCTTCATCATCCACCACCACAGGGGCAGCAGCCACCTGGGACTATGTCACAATGGTTAAGGGAGTTAGTTGGGGATAGAAAAGGAGGAGATGAATGGATGGATGGATATATCATCTTAATCATCCACCCCCACAGGAGCAGCAGCCACCTGGGGCTACGTCAAAAGGGTTTAAGGTGTTAGTCGGGGAAGGAAAGGAGGAGGTGGGTGCAGGTGAATGGATGGATGGATATATCATCTTCATCCACCACCACAGGGCCACCTGGGACTATGTCAAAAGGCTTTGAGGAGAAGTGAAAGGGGATGTCAGACGTGGATGGGTAAGGAGGAGACGGATGGATACATCATCCTTATCATTCACAGGAGCTGCCACCGGAGGTGAAGTGACAGGGGATGTCAGACGGGGAGAGGGAAGGAGGAGGTGCATGCAGTTGGACGAAAAGATGGATGGATGGATAGAGATATAAATGGATGGATGGATACCCCCCCCCTCCTGCAACTACTCTACCACCCCCCCCCCCCCCCCCCCCCCCCCCCCCCCCTCTACCCCTGTCCCCCCCTCTTCTGCCTCTTCTACCCCGCCCCCTGCCCCCCCTCTTGTACCCCCCCCCCCCCCCCCTCTTCTACCCCCAGTCCTTCTTACCTGTGGTTGGGCAGGCTGCTGGGACGCAGCTACTACTGTGTTCCACGCCTTAGGCTTTGGAGGCTCCACAGCTGCTTGGAGGGATGGGAATTGAGAAATCTCCATTGCAGCGACCTCCACTGGTGCCTGGTTGGGGGGATAGAGGCAGACGGGAGAGGGTCATGCTTTATATATTTGTGTGTCTTTTGATATTGGTCGCTTGCAAAGGAAGCAGTGTGGAGAGATGGGAATTGAGAGCTCTCGACAGCAGCGACCCCCACTGGTGCCTGGTTGGGGGAGTGGGAGCAGGCAGGAGAGGGTCATGTTTTATTTACTTCTGTGTGTTTTGATATTGGTCGCTTGCCAAGGAAGCAGTGTGGAGAGATGGGAATTGAGAGCTCTCGACAGGAGCGAACTCCACTGGTGCCCGGTTAGGGGATAGAGACAGACAGGAGAGGGTCATTTTTTATATATTTGAGTGAGTTTTGATATTGGTCGCTTGCAAAGGAAGCAGTGAGGAGAAAAGGGAATTGAGAAATATCCATAGCAGCGACCCTCACTATTGCCTCGTCAAGGGAGTGGGGGCAGACGGGGGAGGGTCATGCGCTGTTTACGTTTTTGGCGGAGCCCCCCCTTCTGGGGGGGCGGGAGCCCCCATGTTTACCCATTTGTCCATCCGACCGTCTGACCGTGATGAAGCCTGACACGTCAGCAAACGGTCTTGTAACTAACTCGCTTCCGTTGCCGCCTGTCGCTCCGTCGCGACCACTCTCCGCCATTTTTAGACTCGCAGGCGACGCTGCATAGAACTTGTTTTCTATGGTTTGCTTGCTAAAACAAACAGTGTGGAGAGATGTGAATTGAGGGTGCTACTAGCAGCTTATTTGGCCCCCTAAAGCAACGCTATAAGACTCTAGCGTTTTAAAGGAAAGGAACCAGTGTCTCCATCTAGCTCCATGGTTCCCCTGGTAGCCTTGAGAGTGCTACTAGCAGCTTCTTTGGCCCCCTAAAGCAACCCTAGAAGACTGAAAGGAACCCCAAAAGGCTCTAGCAGGCAATCTAATAACAGAAGTAGGCAATAATAACATAAGCAGGCAATAGTTACTCCCTACTTATTTGATTTAAGAACCCGTGAATTATGGAGACTTTAGTCCCATACGGAAATGCCGTTCTCTTAACCCTACCAAGTCCAATCTAAACAACACCCAGCTCACGTCATGCGGCAGTGGCACCTGCCATGCTGACGTCGTACGATACGTCTTCCGATTATCTTGGAACAGGGACAATAGTGACACCCTGCTTATTTGCTGGCCACACTGCTGGCCATGTAGCCAAGTAACCTTGTAACCATGTCCAATTTAAACACCACCCTGCCCACCTTATGCTGCAGTGCACCTGCCACGCTGACGTCGTACGATACGTCTTCCAATAATCTTGGAACCGGGACAATAGTGACACCCTACTTATTTGCTGGCCACATTGCTGGCCAAGTAACCATGTAACCATGTCCAATTTTAACACCACCCTGCTCACCCCATGCGGCTGAGGCACCTGTCATGCTGACGTCGTACGATTATCTTGGAACCAGGACAAAAGTGACACCCTACTTATTTAATCCAAGAACCCATGAATTATGGAAACTTTAATCAGATCCAGAAATGCCGTTCTGTTCAGGGTACTACATTTTGTCAAATCGGTCAGCGCTTTGTAGTGCAAAAAAAACGCAAAAACTGCGCGCTGCGCTCACAGGGGGGTGAAAAAACTGCGCAAAACACGCAGTGGGGCTCAAAAAGCGTGCGCGAAATCGCGCTGCCGCGCGCTTTGTAGTACCCTGGTTCTCTTAACTAACACTAAACCTGACTCCACCCCTTTGCAATGTCAGCAGCAGTAGATTCTACCATAATGATGATAACGCCTGGTAGGGCTTGGTGTTGAGGGAGCCCGTTGTATGCGGGTGGGGAGCGGTCTCCTACCTCAACTGGACAAGCTTCCATCGCAGTACAACGACCTGCAACGCCAAGAGCGACCAAAGGGGGAGTCGCCCCCCCGACTCTTCATCCTCAAGCGATCTGGTCTACAACTAGACCATTGTTTATCACTGAAAGGGGCTAGCTTCTACCAAGTAACCAAGTTCAATTTAAACAACACCCAGCTTACCTCATGGTGCAGTGGCACCTGCCATGCTGACGTCTGCCCTCCCCCTCCCTGTCCTGAGCCCCCCTCCGCCTGTGTGGCAGGGTGCAGGTAGGCATCCGCTGGCATCTCCTCAAACACCGCCGGGGGCTCAGCCTCTGTGACTGCGACACAACAGAGGCTCATGAGGTCTATCAATCCCCCCTCATCATCCTCCTCCTCCTCGTCCTCAACTCCGAACTTAGCGGGACTCAGGTCTGGGTTCTGTTCTCGGAGTGGCTGAGCACCAGGTGGTAGCTGTTGGTGCCCGAAGGATTGGGGTAGGTGGTGCTGTTGCTGCTGGGTGTGATGCAGGTCGATGTGGGTTGGGTGGGTGGTGTACTGTTGAGAGGAGTTCAGGTGGGGCATGCTCGATGGGTAGAGGTGCATGGGTAAGTGGGACATGTTGGGCTGTACGAGAGGGGGATGCGTGAGAAGGGTGGAGGTGTCTGTACTGCCAGCCCGGCTGCCAGCTTGGACGCCATGGGGCTGGATGTGGGCTGGGAAGCTGGAACGGAGGTGCCCTAGTATGGGGAGCGCGTGCGCGGGAGGATGAAGCTGTCCGGCAGCTGATGAGTGGAGGTCGTGAGTGGATGCCAGATCCTCTACGCTAGAAAACGAAACAGGAGCATCCTGATGGCTTGCATGGTCCTGACCCTGTGCTTCATAGCCAGACGGCCCTCGGTTGAAACCAGGTGGCATGCTGTGACCCTGAGCATCAAAGCCAGGCGGCTTGCCCAGCGCATGAAGGAAGCCAGGAGGCCCGTTCCGAACCTGAGCATCAAGGCTAGTTGGCATGGCTTGACCTTGGCTATAGCCGGGTGGCATACCAAGGCCTTGCGAGTCCAGGCCAGTTGGCAAGGCTTGACTTTGGCTATAGCCAGGTGGGATACCTTGGCCTTGAAGCTCAAGGGCTCTACTCTGGCTGAAGTCTATACCCTGGCTGAAGCCTGGAGGCCTTGTTTGGCCGATGGGGGACATGAAACTTCCCTTCTGGGGGGGCTGACTCACAAGGTCCTCGCCCCCCTGACCTGCCTGGGTACTCCAGGCACTAGAGGACCCCCCTGGCCTCAGTATAGTGGAGCTAGCTGGACCACCGGATTCTGCTCGTCCCCATGCTGACCCCCCCGAGTCAGTCTGACCCGACCCCATGCTCCAGATATCACCCCCAACTCGTGGAGACTGCTCTTGCTGCATATTACTCCAAGGATTCACCGCCCCTTCAAATGCAGCGAGTGTGCTGCCTCCTAGGAGCTGAAGGTGAGCAGCGGCAGCTGTGGCTGAATCAGAGGCATCACCAACTGCTGATGGCAACCCAAGGGTATGTCCTTGATACTCCTGGGGCATGTGCCCTGCCCCCTCATAATCCTGCAGCTGCTGCTGACCATTCCTCTCATACTCCTCATACTCCTGCTGCCGACCCATCACCCCGTAGTCCTGCTGCTGCTGCTGCTGACCCATCCCATCATACTCCTGCTGTTGGTGCTGACCCATCCTATCGTAGTCCTGCTGCTGGTGCATGTGACTCATCCCTTCATACTCCTGCTCCTGCTCCTGCATGTGACGGATCCCCTCGTAATCCTGCTGTTGCTGCTGCTGGTGTCTCATCGCATCATACTCCAGCTGTTGCGAGTGGCCCATCCCCTCGTGCAGCATGCGTCCACTCTCATCTCGCTGCATGTGACCACCCTCACCGTGCTGCATGTATCCCATGTCCTCGTGCATGTGGCCCGCTCCCTCGTGGCCGTGCTCGTGCTGGAGCTCACCCCCGTTGGGAGCTTTGTTGAGCCCGGGCTCAGGACCCCCATTGAATGCAAGCGCATGCTGGTCCATGGCCTCTGGAGCCCCCCCCCCTTGACGCCCACACCCATCTTGGCGCCCCCGCCCCCCCAGATTGCCTCTGCCGCCGCCACCTTCCCCTCCTCCTCCTCCTGCGCCCTTGCCTCCAGCCTGCTCGTCTTTGTTCTTTCCTCCTCCCTTTCCTCTTCTTTCTTCCCTTGAATCCTCCCTTTTTCCTCCCTTCTTCTTCCTCAGCCCTTGCTCCATGCCAGGCTCAAGCGGCCCATTGGGGCCACGGTCCCGAGGGTCAGGGCAACCCATAGGTCCAGAGAGTCTACCACCCCTCTGGGAATCGTTGGCACCAATGGATCCACGGGGTCTGTTGGGTCCTAAGAGAGGATTGGTACCATTGGGACCACTGAGCGCATCAACAGCAGGGCCGCCACCGCCACTGCCACCACGGCCACCTCCGCCATCACCAGCACTGCCGCGACGGGCACGGTTAACGCCATCACCAACAGGGCCACCCCCGCCACCGCCACCGCCACCTTTTTTGCCCCGCCCACCACTGATCCAATCGCCCTCTCCGCCCTCGTCCCTAGGCAAAGCCACCTGGCCTTGCTCATTCCGCTGGTCTTGATGTTGATCAGAACCACCACGATCTTCGCGTGCTAGCCTTTCCTTTTCCTTCTTTGCCTTCCTTTTCTCCACTTCCTTCTGTTTCCTCTCCTTAAAGTTCAGCTCCCTAGGTGGGGGGGGGCTGAAGGGGCTGGCTTGTGGGTCCAAGGACAATGTCTGGCCATGGTTGGTCGGGGAGTGAACCTGCAGTACAGGGTCCGGCGGTACGGCTTCGTCTGCCGAAAGGTCCTCCCAAGTCTCAGGAAGTCGAAGGGACTCTACTGGGTCAGCCATAGTTGGCCTCTGGCCCTCCTCCACGGGGTCAGCCATAGCTGGCCTCTCGCCCCCCTCCACTGGGTCAGCCTTAGCTGGCCTCTCGCCCCCCTCCACTGGGTCAGCCACAGCTGGCCTCTCGGCCTCTTCCACTGGGTCAGCCATAGCTGGCCTCTGGGCTGGGATGGGGTCAGCGGCGGGTGGGGAAGGAACAGGCACAAGCTCTGGGGCTGGTGCATGTGCCGGTGCCTGTTCTCTTCCTGGTGCCTGTGCTGGTGCCTGCGCACGTGCTGGTGCCTGCTCTTGTGCTGGTGCCTGTGCTGCTGCCAGCGCTGCTGCCTGTGCACGTGCATGTGCTGGGTCACGTGGTGGTGGAGGTGGTGGAGGAGGTGGAAATGGGCCATGGGCCAAGCGCCCCGGTGCGTCACGTCCCTTTTTGCTGGGTGCGTGAGCAGAGGCTGGACTGGGTTTTAGGACGGCGGCGGGAGAAGAGGCAACGTTTTGCAGCTGCAGCTTGGTGGTTGATGTGGTTGAGTCGGCTGAATGGGTAGTACCGGCTTCAGCAGAAGAAGCAGATCCATCATCAGCAGTGGCGGCAGCAGCAGCAGCAGCTTTGGCAGCTTTGGCGACTGCAGCCTTCTCTTGCATCAGAAACCTGTACAGTATTAGGATAAATTAATTGTGAGTATCATGTATGTTGTCACAGTCTACACACACACACACACACACCTACACTAATTTTAAGTACCATGTATGTTATCACAGTCTACACACACACACACACTAATTATGGGTATCATGTATGATATTGTAATCCAGAGGTATGTCAGATGTATGTAGGGAACGGACAGACGAGTCAATTACATATGCAAACCAAGAAATCACAGATTAGTGCATATTAACAAATGAAAGAGGGCGGGGGTGTACGCATGCATGGTATGTAGGGAACGGGAAAACGAGTCAATACATATGCAAACCAAGAAATCACATATATGTGCATATTTACAAATGTAGGAGGGTGAGGGTGTACACACAGATGGTATGTAGAGAACAGAAATATGATGCCGGCAGTCTGACTAGGCTAAAGTTACCTTTTATAAACCATATCATATGATGCAATTTGTATGATATCATACTCGCCTTTGGTCGGTATCATGTGATATGCTGGTCCCTAGTTATATGTATACATAATACAGTCCAGGTGTAGGCCAAATGGGCATAAAGGACTTGCCCAACTGTAACAGGAAGGGCTGAAAAGAAAAGGCATTGATAAACTGAACCCCAGACAACCATTTTACTGAGGGGGGCCCTGGGTTTGTGCTACAGTGATAATTTCAGTCAACAATATAGTTTAAATACCAGTTTGTCCATGTCAATGGTACACTGCAGGGTACTACAAAGCGTGCGCAGCAGCGCGATTTTGTGCACGCTTTTTGAGCCCCACTGCGCGTTTCGCACAGTTTTTTCACCCTCCTGTGGGCGCAGCGCGCATTTTTGCGCTTTTTGCACCATAAAGCGCTGACCAATTTGACGTTTGTACACTCTAAGCGCAGACCAATTTGACAAAATGTAGTACCCTGGTACACTGATGCCCACAAATGTCGGGTACTATTCATTTCATTAAAATTATAATAGGCTGGTCTGTGCTGACTAAAGACAAGTCCACAACACAACTTACAGGGGGGGGGGGGGGGGGTCTACCAAATTATTAATTAATATATTTACAATTATACATTACCAGAAGGGCCCTTAGTTGAGAAGTTTTTTTTAGTTAGTTATTAGAGTGTTTTTTTTTTATTTTTTGTAGTGTAAGATAGTTTTTATTAGAAACCCGCCCCCCCCCTTCCCCGTTGTAATTTTTTTGTTGTTTTGGGGTGTCACCTTAATAGGGGAGTTGACTTTATTTTGTGGTTTGCCTTTCAGTTTCTTCCTGTTCGCCCGCCCCCGGTCTTCCTGGGGTCCCCTCCCTGTGCCCTTTTTTCTTAACCCTTTTTCCCTTTTCGCTTCCTCGCCCCCGCTTCCTTTTGGTTCCGACCTGTTTTCTCCTTTCGCCCCCTTTCGCCCTTTTTTTTTTCTTTTTCCCTTCTTGTTTCTCTTTTTTTCTTTTTTTTCCCGCCCTGGTTTTTTCGTTTTCGCCCCGCCCCTGGATATTCCTTTCCAGTTTGCACGGTCCTTTCCTTTTGTTTGTGGGCGGGCCACGATTGAGGTTTTTTTTGCCCTTTTGGGGGGGGGTTGGGGGGGTTTGTGGGGGGGGGATTTAGTTGTTTTTTTGTGGGGCTAAGAGAGAAGAAGAGGGATATGATGAAGGGGAAAAATTGATTAAGGGAATTTAAAAATTGAGGTCCGCCGGGTATGGAGCGGAATGAGAGCCATTAATTATTGAGGGTTATTGTTTTGGGGGTTTGGTTTTTGTGGTTTTTGATTTTTGGGGGAATTAATGGAGTTGGGGTGAGGGGGTTTTGGGTTTTTATTCTGACGTCAGGCTCTCATCCAAATTACCCGGTCATTGTTATTCATATTACCGATCCCCTTTTTTAATGACGATATTGCTGTCCCCAGCACCACTCCCCCCCCCCCCCCGGGAATGGGCTATAATGGCCATACTTCTTGGGCATGTTTTGAGCTAATTTTCAAGTCACTCTGAGCACCTCATTTAGGGAGGGGGGGGGGGGGTCAGCCCTCCTCAGGAGTTTTCCTATCATTTTACTCCTCCAAATGACATTTAGAGACCAAGATATGAGAATTAGAATAAAAATAAGAAGAAGAATAAGAAGAAGAATACTAATACTAATAATAAGAAGAAGAAGAAGAGGAAGAAGGAAAGGAAGAAGAAGTAGAAGACGTAGTAAAAGAAAAAGAAGACTCAGCGACTCACCCTGCAACGACGTCCGTGAAGTCAGCCACGAGATGGCAATTCTCACTCAGCTCATCCAAGTCGGCCAGTCCAAAATGCTTAAGTGCTCGCTTCTCTGCTCGCTGCTCGGGAGTGAGGATGGCAATGACGGCTTTGATCTTGTCAGCATCAACATCTGTGGAGTTGGGGTATGGGGGTGGGAAGGTTGGGGGGGCTGGAGGGTTTGGTAGTTGAAGGTTGAAAGTTTGGGGGGTGGGGGTGGGAAGGCTGGGGGGCTGAAGGGTTGGGGGGGCTGGAGGGTTTGGTAGTTGAAGGTTGGGTGTTTGGGGGGTGAGGGTGGGAAGGCTGGGGGGCTGGAGGGTTGGGGGGGCTGGAGGGTTGGCAGTTGGGTGGTTTGGGGGGTATGGGTGGGGAGGCTGTGTGTTTGGGGGGTGGGGGTGGGAAGGTTGGGTGTTTGGGGGGTGGGAAGGTTGGGTGTTTGGGGAGTGGGGGTGGGAAGGCATTGGCCCTGGACTGGAGGTTTGGATGGTAAGACAGTTTAGTGGCTGGAGGGTTGGTTGGCTTGGGGGGTGGGTGGCTGGGGGATAGAAGTGAGCCCTCCAAAGTTACAGTGATGGGGTGTAGGGATACCAGGGCAAAGCCAGCAACAGTATCTGCTGCAGACAGTAGTAGCGTATTGTACGTTGTTACAATCCAGAGGGTAGCCAACTAGGCATGAGGGACGTACACATCCTCGAATAATCAAGAACATTTATAGATTAACAGGAAGGGCTGATTGAAGTTACCTCATATTTAAACCATTTAAGACTTTTTGGTGGTTGGCCCCTGTGCGAGCATATGGGCTGGCCCCCTTAACCTCACGCATTGTGGTAATTATTTATTTATACTATTTATTTATTTCTTAACCAAAAATCCGTTCGTTTAATAAAATATATTGATTGATTTATTACAAACCAACAATTTGTTCTTCACATGTGACTCTTACCAGGTACTGCTTTGTTTGTGTGCGTCGCAAAATGAGCGACTCAGTTCGACACCAGTGCGGCGCGCTGCGTGCCGAACCCCGCGGGTTGGGGTTGGGGTTGGTGGGGGGGGAGGCATTCCTGACTAGTTTAGCCCGACACAAGCATTGCCATGCAGCGACAGAATGGTGACACGTCGCACACAAGAAATAGTCTTACCATGTACGTCCTCCACACCCTCCTCTCACTCGCCTTGACCGGCCTCCCCAAACTTCATGGTTGAAATAAGTTCAAGAGGCAAGTTCACGTGCAGGGTCTCTCTTGCCTTCAGGGGCAAAAGGCCCCAAGTGAGGCAAGTTCACGTTCAGGGGCAAAGGCAACAGAGGCCCTGCAGTTCAGTGGCAAAAGGCCCCGGAACTGCAGGGCCTCTCTTGCCCTTGCTGTTTTGATTTTGTTGCTGTTTATATTTTTTTGCCCCTGAAGGCAAGAGAGGCCCTGCAGTTCCGGGGCAAAAAGTTCAGTTGCCCCTGAAGGCAACAGAGGCCCTGCAGTTCAGGGGCAAAAGGCCCCAAGTGAGGCAAGTTCACATGCAGGGTCTCTCTTGCCTTCACCCGCCTCCTCGAACGTAATACTTGTAACAAGTTCTAGAAGCAAGTTCACATGCAGGGTCTTACCATTGCTGTCGTCCGCGCCCTCCTCTGCGTCGCTTTCACCCGTCTCCTCAAACTCCATGGTTGAAATAAGTTCAAGAGGCAAGTTCACATGCAGGGTCTCTCTAGCCTTCACCCGCCTCCTCAAACGTAATACTTGTAACAAGTTCTAGAAGCAAGTTCACATGCAGGGTCTTACCATTGCTGTCGTCCGCGCCCTCCTCTGCGTCGCTTTCACCCGTCTCCTCAAACTCCATGGTCAAAACAAGTTCTAGAAACAAGTTCACATGTAGGGTTTCTCTTTCCTTCACCCGCCTCCTAGAACATAATAGTTGTTATAAGTTCTAGAAGGAAGTTCACATGTAGGGTCTTACCATGGCAGTCGTCCGCGCCCTCCTCTACGTCGTCTTCAGCCGCCTCCTTGAAGTCAATCTCTTGCATCAATATACGAAGCCCGTCAATGACGATGTAGCGCTTGCCGTCCACCACCACTTCCTCCTCTTCAGCCGCCTCACGCACCGCCTCCCGTGGGCTTGGGAAGGTCTCCTTGCCATCAGCATCTGAGTCGGAGGATTGCCTGCGGGTGGGAAGGGGGGGGGGGGGGGGGGGGGGGGGGGGGGGTAATAATGGTGATGGTGGTGATGGTGGTGATGATGGGGATGATAGGGATGATGATGATGATTATGATGGTGGTGGTGGCTATGGTGGTGATGTAGAGCTGCCTAACCACCCGCCTCCCGTGGGCTTGGGAAGGTGTCCTTGCCCTCCGCATCTGAGTCAGAGGAGTGCCTACAGGTGGGAAGGGGAGGGACGATGATGGTGATGATGATGGAGGTGATGATGATCATGATGGTGGCCATGGTGGTGATGATGAGCTGCCTCACACACCACCTCCCGTGGGCTTAGGAAGGTCTCATTGCCCTCAGCATCTGAGTCAAAGGAGTGCCTACAGGTGGGAAGGGGAGTGGAGATAATGGTGATGATGATGGTGGTGATGATGAGCTGCCAGACCCAGCGCCATAATTCGTCCTCAGCTCACAGACTTGTTTGCCCCTGAATTGCCATTCTTAATCTGATTCTTATAGCCATTCAGCGGATGATTGGGATTTGGGTTTTCAAAACACTTTGTAGGTCGTTGTTCCGACATTTTGGCCTGAGAATCCAGAATTCTGATAATGATGAGAATTGTCAGAAATTCAGCCTTATACAGTGGAGGAACTGACTACTAACTATGAGACCCAACTCCAAGTCATTCACTGAACAGCTATAAACAAAATCTGCCACTGACCAGTCGATTAACAGCTCAATTATAATCTGTATTACTAGCAGATGAAATATATCTGTGTATGCATGTATGTATGTATGTTTATGTCTGTCTGTCTGTCTATCTGTATTACTTGTAGGCTTGGGAAGCTACGTGGCAATACCTTGGAACACATGTGAAAGTATTTTCTCCAGAAGTTCATAAAATTCTCATACGTTTTCATACGTTTATATGTAGGGAGCGGCAGGTAGCCCTAACCGCAGCCCAAAGTAGGACGAATAGTCCTAATAGCTGGGTTAGTCCTAATAGCTGGGAGCTAACTTAGCCAAATGTAGCCATTGAAAATCTTACCATGAGAAAGGGTAGGCCGCAACAGGTTCCGGGTTACCTTGCTGTATGAACGGAATCACGCTTCGCGAATGCGAAATTCGGATTCCTTGTGAAAAGCTATGCAATATCGGTACCAAATAGCAACTTCGAGGACAAGTTACCGACATTGATAGCTGAAAACCAGCTATGCGAGCACGGCAGGTAGCGCGAGTAGCGCTTGGTAGCACTATCCAGCTACCCCCCCCCCCCCCCTGCCGCTCCCTATTTATATGCATCCGTTCATCCGTTCATCCGTTTATACGGCATATAAAAATCAAAATCAACTTCTTCCTCACCTCACAAGCTTAGTTCCCCCTGACTTGCCATCCATCCAATCAATTCTCCCTTACCTCACAATCTTGGTTGCCCCTGACTTGCCATCCATCCATCCATCCATCCAATTCTCCCTCACCTCACAAGCTTAGTTCCCCCTGACTTGCCATCCATCCATTCACCCATCTATCAAATAAATCAATTATCCCTCGCCTCACAAGCTTAGTTGCTCCATCCATCCATCCATCCATCCATCTAATCAATCATTTCTCCCTCACCTCACAAGCTTAGTTCCCCCTGACTTGCCATCCATCCATTCACCCATCTGTCAAATAAATCAATTATCCCTCACCTCACAAGCTTAGTTGCTCCATCCATCCATCCATCCATCCATCTAATCAATCATTTCTCCCTCACCTCACAAGCTTAGTTCCCCCTGACTTACCATCCATCCATCCATCTATCCATCCATCCATCCATCCATCCAATCAATTCTTCCTTACCTCACAAGCTTGGCTGCCCCTGCCTTGCCCTTCTTCTTCTTTTTCTTCTTGTCCGCCTTGCTGCTTCCTCCCTTGCTGTTGATTCCAGCGTCCTCCTCCTGTAAAGAGAGGTGGTGTGTGTGTGTGTGTGTGTGTGTGTGTGTGTGTGTGTGTGTGTGTGGGGGGGGGGGGGGGGCTAGGTGGCCTTGCTGTTCACTCCAGCATCTTCGTCTTGTCAAAAGAGGCGGAGGTGTGTGTATGGTTGCGTGTGTGTATGGTTGTGTGTGTGTGTGTGTGTGTGTGTGTGTGTGTGTGCATGGTTATGTGTGTGTAAGGTTGTGTGTGTGTGTGTGTGTGGTGGTGGTGGTGGGTTAAGAAGCCTTGCTGTTCACTCCAGCGCCTCATCCTGTCAAGAGAGGTGTGTGTGTATGTGCATGGTTGTGTGTGTGTATGGCTGTGTGTGTGGGGGGGGGGTGGTGGGGGGGGGGAGCTAGGTCGCCTTGCTGTTTACTCCTATGTCCCCTCCAGTCAAGACAGGTGTGTGTATGTGCATGGTTGTGTGTGTGTGGTTGTGTGTGTAGTTTGTAGTGTGGTGTGTGTGTGTGGTGGTGTGGTGGTGGAGGTGGTGGTGGTGGTGGTGTGGGGGGGGGCATGTCGCCTTGCTGTTCACTCCAGCATCCTCCTCTTGTAAAGATAGGGGGTTCAAAGGTTATGTGGAGCGGGTTTGTCTTGGGCCAACAATGAACATTCTATGGAAATGTAATGTAATGCAGTGCAGTATGATAAAACGTAATATAATGTACTAGAATAAAACGTAATATAGTATAATATAATATAGAATCATGCAATGTAATATAATGTAAACTAATGAAATGTAATACAGTATAATATAATATAATATAATATAATATAATATAATGCAATGTAATATAATGTAGAGTGATGAAATATAATATAGTCTGAAATAATACAGTATAATACAATGTAATATAATGTAAATATTTGTTAAGTGCACTCACATACGCGCTAGAGAATCCATGGCATCTTGCGTGCACACACTCACATGCACACACACCCCAACGCACACACACGTCCACACACACCCCAACGCCCTTGCGCATCCATATTATGCAACTGGTGTATCCAAAACACATACATGCGCACAAATATGAAGTCACACAGACACATAAACAGACACACAAGGCTACTACTAACATACAACAAGATGGCTTCAGTATCCATGCAAATACACACACAGCAGAGATCCCCCCCCCCCCCCCTTTTTCCCCGCTGTATGTAGCTTTTGCTACTTGAGACAACATTCTACCCAAATGGCCGCTATAAAGAACCCAAATCTATGGCTTTCTATGGCCGCTTAAATAACCTTGCGCGAGACAACAAGAAAGAAGGAAGAACGCCGAAAAGGGAAACAGATGGAAGGAAGAAATAAGGAACGACAAAGGGAAGGAGAGACGAAGGGACAGACGAAGACGGAAAGGAAGCGGGAAAAAATAAGAGAAAAGCGACAAAAAAGGAAAACGTAGGAGGAAGAGGAAAGGCAGAGGAGAGATAGCAAAAAAAGAAATATAGAAACGGAGGGGAAAATCAAAAAAAAGGCGAAAAGAAAGAGAGAAGGAAACGAATGATTAGGAAAAAAAAAAAGCAGGATAAATAATAAGGAGGAAAGGGGATAGGAAGGGGAGAAGTAGAGGAGGGGAGCGACCAGAAAGGGAACCAAATCTATGGCTTTCAATGGTCCTCTATAAAGAACCCACATCTATGGCCTAAATGGCCGCATAAGAACCCCCTCTTGGCTTTCAATGGCGCTATAAAGAACCCAAATCTATGGCCCTAAATGGCCGCTATCGAACGAACCCAATTCTATGTCTTTTCAATGCCCTATAACGAACCCAAATCTATGGCTTTCATGGCCTCTATAAAAACCCAAATCCTATGGCCCTAATGGCCCGCTGTAAGAACCCAAATCTATGGCTTTCAATGGCCGCATAAAGACCCAATCTATTGGCCCTAAATGCCGCTATAAAGACCCAAATCTATGGCTTTCAATGGCCGTATAAAAGAACCCAAATCTTGGCCCGAATGGCCGCTATAAAGAACCCAAATCTATGGCCCTAAATGGCCGCTATAAAGAACCCAAATCTATGGCCCTAAATGGCCGCTATAAAGAACCCAAATCTATGGCTTTCAATGGCCGCTGTAAAGAACCCAAATCTATGGCCCTAAATGGCCGCTATAAAGAACCCAAATCTATGGCTTTCAATGGCCGCTATAAAGAACCCAAATCGATTGCCTTTCATTGTCGCTATAACGAACCACAATCTAGGCCCTAATGGCCGCTGTAAAGAACCCAAATCTATGGCCCTAAATGGCCGCTATAAAGAACCCAAATCTATGGCTTTCAATGGCCCTAGAACGCAATACGGACGCTATCCCTGGAGGAGGCCTTAACCAAGCCAACACACCCAGCTATTAAAACAAAACTTTCTGAACTGAAAACAAATCCCTGACACACAGTTCCAACAGTTATCTTGGATGCGAACACACACACAAACAGCCACACGCACAAGCATGCAAACCCACGCAAATATGACGACAACAGCACAAGACAACATGCGCAGGTCTCACAGTTATGAGAAGGCTGTCCTTCACTCCTTGGTGCATTGCCTTCAGCAGCTGCTCCCTCCACAACGACACACAGATGTTGGATGCAAACACACACACTCGCAGAGACGCATACACAGGCATAAGGCATGCAAACCCGCACACACATGACGATAAAAACACAAGACAACATGCACAGGTCTCACAGTTATAAGAAGGCTGTCCTCCACTTCTTGTTGCATCTTCTTCAGCAGCTGCTCCTTCCACAAGGACACACAGATGTTGGATGCGTCCCAGAAGATACCTCCTGCTAGGTAGTTCCTCTTTTGGAACGTCTACAAGCATGGATGATGATGTAAAGGGGTGGGGTGAGGTTGGAGAGGGAGGGGGTGAAGAGGTGGGGTGATGTTGGAGGAGGGGAAGGGGTGGGGTGAGGTTTGAGGGTGGGTGAAGGGGGGGGGGGGGGGGGGGGGGGGGGAAGGTTTGAGGGGGAGGGTAGTGAAGGGGGGGGTGAGGTTGGAGGAGAGGAAGGGGGGGGTGGGGTGGTTAGGTTGGAGGAGGGGACGGGGGGGTGGAGGTTTTGAGGGTGGGGGAAGAGGGGGGGGGGGGGGGGGGAAGGTTTGAGGGGGAGGGAGGAGTGAAAGGGGTGGGGGGTGAGGTTGGAGGAGAGGAAAGGGGTGGGGGTGAGGTTGGAGGAGGGGAAGGGGGGGGGGGGGGGGGGGGTGGGGTGAGGTTGGAGGAGGGAAACGGTGGAGTGAGTGAGGTTTGAGGGGGAGGGGGTGAAGGGATGGGGCGAGGTTGGAGGGGAAGGGAGCGAAGGGGTGGGGTGAGGTTTGAGGGAGGGAGGGGGTGAAGGGGTGGGGTGAGGTGCCATCCAGCCACTCCTACACACGTACACAACAGAATAGAATCCAGCCGCTTCTACACACATACAAAGCAGAATACCATGTATACACTGCTACCCACCGACACAATTGCGCGCCTCGCCTCGAGGTGGCTGCGCTCAATGTAAACGGCGCATTTGAAAAGCAGTGTCTGACACGTGGCCATGAGGTCAATGAACGGACCATACATGAAGATCTGCAGCATGAATGGTGTTGAGTGGTGATGTGGTGTCGTGTTGGTGTGGTGCAGTGTTGCTGTGTTGTGGTGTTGGTGTGGGGTTGGTGTGAGGCGGGGTATGTTGTGGTGTTGGTGCAGTGTTGGTGCGGTATGTTGTAGTGTGTTGTGGTGTGTTGTGGTGTTACTGTGTTGGTGTGGTGTTGGTGTGGGGCGGGGTGTGTTGGTGTGTTGTGGTGATGGTTTGGTGTTGGTGCGGTGTGTTGTAGTGTGTTGTGGTGTGCTGTGGTGTTACTGTGTTGGTGTGGTGTTGGAGTGGGGCGGGGTGTGTTGGTGTGTTGTGGTGTTGGTTTGGTGTTGGTGTGGTGCCTTGTAGTGTGTTGTGGTGTGTTGTGGTGTTGCTGTGTTGGTGTGGTGTTGGAGTGGGGCGGGGTGTGTTGGTGTGTTGTGGTGTGGTGTTGGTTTGGTGTTTGTGTGGTGTTGAGTGGTGTTGTGGTGTCGTGTTTGTGTGGTGCAGTGTTGCTGTGTTGGTGGGTTGGTGTGGAGTTGGTGTGGTGTGGGTTGTGTTGGTGTGGTGTGGGGTGTTGGTGAGGGGTGGTGTTTGTGTAGCGTTTGTGCCGTGTGTTGTGGTGCTGCTGTGTTGAGGTGTTGGTGTGGTGTTGATGTGGTTTGGGGAGGGGTGTTGTGTTGCGGTGTTACTGTCTTGTGGTGTTGCTGTGGTGTGGAGTTAGTGTGGATTGAGGTGTGTTGATGTGTTGTGGTGTTTGTGTACTGTTGGTGAGGTGTGTTGTGGTGAGTTGGTGTGTTGTTGGTGTGTTGTTGGTGTGTTGTTGGTGTGTTGTTGGTGTGTTGTTGGTGTGGTGTTGGTGTGATTTTGGTGTGGTGTGGTGTTGGTGTGTCGTTGATGTTAGTGTAGCGTTGGTGACGTTTGGTGTGGTAGTGGTGTGGTGTGGTAGCGACAAACAACTGTCAAGGGACATTAAACGGTCTTATCCCCTTAGTGTGCTCTCTGGTCTCGGGGTGCTTGGAATTGGAAGACAGCTAGAAGCCATGTAACAAATTAAAATTCAAGTCACGGGACGCTGACTTACCTCAATGAAGAGGTCCTTGGGACGGGTGCTCTTGGATCTACAGGGGAATGGGAGCAGATGCAAGCGGTCAGGGGGCAGGGTGGGGTTGGTGGAGGTTTGGTGGGTGGTGAGGTTTGGGTGGGGTTTGGTGGAGTTTTAGTGGGGTTGGTGTGGGTTGGTGGGTTGGTGAGGTTGGGTGGGGTTGTGGAGGTGGTAGGGTTGGGGTGGAGGTTGGGTAGGGTTTGTGGAAGTTGGGGTGGGGTTGGTTGGAGTTGTGTGGGTTGGTGTAGGTTGGGTGGGTTGATGGAGGTTTGGTGGGGGTTGGGTGGCGGTTGGGGTGGGGGTTGGTGGAGGTTGGGTTGGGTTGTGGAGGTTGGGGTGGGTGGGGGTGGGGTGTTGGGAATTGGGGAGGTGTATTGGGAGGTTGGGTGGGGATGGGTGGACGGTTTGTGTTGTGGGATGGTTTAGTTTGGGTGGTCAGGAAGTGGGAGCAGCAGATGCAAGCGGTCCAGTGGTCAGGTTTGGGTTGGTGATGGTTGGGGTGGTGTTGGTAGAGGTTGGGTGGGGTTGTGGAGTTGGGTGGGTTGTGTAGTTTGGGGTGTGGGTGGTTGAGGTTGGGGTGGGGGTTGTGGAAGTTGGGGGTTGGGTGGTGGATTTAGGTGGGGGTTGTGGATGTTTTGTGGGGGTGATTGGCGGTTGGGGTGGGGGTTTGTGAGGTTGGGGTGGGGTTGGTGAGGTTGGGTGGGGGTATGGTGGAAGTTTGGGTGGGCTGTGTGGCGTGGGTGGGGCTGTGAGGTCGGGGTGGGGTGTGGGGCGGTTTGGGTGGGTTTATTGGATGTTGGGGTGGGGGTTGGTGCTTGTTGGTGGGTTGGCGTGGGGTTCGTGGCGTTGGGGCTTTGGGCTTTGTGGCTGTTGGGGTGGGGTTGGTGTCGTGTTGTGTGTGGGGTCATGGGTTGGCGGTTGGTTATGGTGCATCTTGGAGTTGGGTTGGGTTGGTGGAGGTTGGTTGGTTGCAAGGGTTGGCCTGAGCTACAGCGTACTGGGAGCAGATTATACGACGGTCATTGGTCAGTGGGGGTGGTTTGTTGGCATACATTTTGTGTGGGGGTCTGTTGAAGGTTGGGTGCGAGTTTGGGGTTGGTGCGGTGGTGGGGTGGTGTGTTCGGGGGTGTGCGGTGGGTACATGGGGAGTGGGGTGTTATGGAGGGAAGATGATGTCGGAAAGTTCATATTACCAGTTTTGTCTCCTCCCCTGCAAGCCTTCCCACAATTCATCTCACGCATGCGCACTTTCGCCATGCCATGCTATCGCATCGCATTCGTCATGGTAAGCAGCCAGTTGTTTCGATTTATTTGACTGCCTTCAGATCGCCATTGCCATTCCGCCCCCCAGTGCATCCCATCTGTGCAAGCTATTTTCTTTGTATCAACTAAACTGAAATATGTTGCTGCGGAAATTGCTGTTGCAAGTGTTGACGAAATGTAAGGCGAAGTTTGTCCAACTGGGCCACTGCGCGAGAAGAAGAAGCGGCGGGTTTGTAGCTTTGCAATTGGTGCAGGGTCGCTGTGTTCTCGCGTATCGGAAATGATCTTGCAAGTTTGTTTGTTGCGTTCATTTCGCAGTCTGCACTTAATCCCCTCTTTCTGCACGATCAAAGCCCACAGCTGGAGTGAAGGGTATGGGGTAGGGATGAGGGGGGAAGTGTGTGTGCGTGTCGGTGGTTGGGGGAAGGGAGGGTGGTAGGAGGCCGAGGGTTAGGTGCCCCCCCTGTGTGGGGTGGCTGGTTGTGTGGGGGGGTGGGGGTGGGGTGGGGTGGGGGGAAGTTGTATTGTGGTGGTGGTGGTGTGTGGTGGTGGGGTGATAGATTGTTCTAGATGGTGGTGTGAGAGACAGGGTAGAGGTCCGAAAATAGAGGATCTGTGGTTCCTGTGCTGGGGTGGGGCTGATGGTATGCTTGTGATGAGTGTGGGGTCCACCGTGAAGTGATGTTTGAGAGTTTACAGAGGGGTGCATGTATGTATGTATGTTGTATTTATGTATTTTTATGTATGTATGTTGTTGTATGAATGTACCTCTGGGTAACGGTTACGTCCCTTGGTAATGTACTCCCTAGCCACCCGCACACCCTCATCTTTCCCTTGTCATACACACAGGCACGGATATTTTCCTCCAACGCATGCCCCCCCTTCCCCCCCCTACCCCATCAACACCTTCCTTTCTCTCCCGCTCCCCTCACCCCAGTCAATTTACACCCATTCTGGGCCACCCTCGATCCTCCCCCCCACCCTCTCTTTCCTGAACCACCAGCAGCTGACCCGCTGATAATACCAGGCGTGCGCAATCACAAAGCGACATACCTGCATCTTCTTCTTTGCGCGGAACATAGTTGGGTCTGCAGCTGTTGTTTTGACCAGGAAATAACAGCCAGTCTTATATCGCAACATGCTAAGCAACCGATGTATCACTGCTTGCAACAATGAAAAGATTTTGGATAAGGGGTGCAAGGGCCATATTGCGTAGGGTAGGTAATGCCAGTTGAGGTCTGAAGAGATTCAAAAATATCTCACAATAATTGCCTGCCGACCAGACAATGCGATGGCATGACGTTGATGCAGAGGATGCTATATTGCGAATTGTGCGCGGCAGCCTGTCTCGCAGCATGAGGTTCACGTCTTGTCTGATTAATAACCTGGCGTTCATTTTCAGGACTGGTTGCATGAGCTTCCCGCCTGGCCTGGTTGTAAGTCGCGCGCTGCTAGACCAAGTAGGCTACAGGGACCAGGGACAGGATAAATAACAAGATACAATCGCCTCTGTTCTTACCTAAGCTTTCCCGAGAACATGGGGGACTTCCGGCGGAGGTTTTCTGCGACAAGCCTTCTGGTACTGACGGTGAGATTTCCCTGATCAAGGGTTTCCCTGCAGTATTGACACCATTGACATCAGTAACATTAGAGATTGAATTGACATCGCAAACACATTGACAGTCAATACTCAGTGCATAGCCATCATTGCATTGACAAAAAAACATACACATAAAGCATTTACAGAGAACAAACAAATTGGGCAGCATATTGACAGCAATGACATCAGAGACAGCATTGACAGCAAGGATACATTGACCAACATAACGACTCAGAGCTAGCAATTGACAGAAAACCAAAACATAATTTGCAGCATAGCATTGACAGACATGATATCAATTCGAGAGGTCAGCATGGACGCAAGGATACAGTGACATCAGAGCTAGCATTGACAGAAGCAAAACAGAATTGGCAGCATTGACAGCAATGACATCAGGATGCCAAAAAAGACAAAAAACAAACCAAAAACAAAAGCATTGACAGCAAGGGGATACAGTTACAAATGACCTTAAGCTATCATTTGAAGAGTAAAACGTCACTATTTTCAAAGCAATTGACAGCGCAATGACATCAAGACACACAACCATTGACATCAATGGATACAGTTACAAACATAGCTAAAAACTAAAACTAAGAAAAAAAGCTATCTAACTCAGCTAAACTAAAACGTCCAGACTAGCTAGATAGGTAATCATGTGACAGAGAAGCAAACACAGAATTAGCGCAGCATGCATTGACAGCCAGAGCATCAGCAGACAAAAAAAATTCATTGCCGATGCAAGGATACAGTGACTCAGAGCTAACTAAAAGCATTGACAGAAGCAAAACAGGCATTGTGGCAGCATGTACAGCAATGACATCATAGGGCAACAGACAAAAAAAAATCGCAGCCTTGACAGCAATGACAGTGTGACAAATATCAGAGCTAGCATTGACAAGAGCCAAACTCATTGGCAAAGCAAATCATTGTGACAGCAAATGACATAATAGAGACAAAAAAATCAGAGACCAAACAGAGAGAGAGACCGAATAGCATTGACAGCAAGATACAGTGATGAACATCAAAGCTGAGCTAAAAAAATAAAACTCTAAAAGCCACACGCTAAAAACTCTAAAACAAGCTACTACATGAAAAAAAAAAAAAAAGCACTTAGAAGTATTGACTGAATCACAACGCATTGGGCAAAAAAAGCAATTGGCATCAATGACATCAATACACACAAAAAAACAAAAACAAAAAAACAAAAAAAAAAAATAAAAACCAAGCATTGACAATCAAGGATACAGTGACATCAGAGCTAGCATTGACAGAAGCAAAACAGCATTGGCAGCAATGATATCAGAGACAAACAGCATTGACCGGCAGCAAACATAATTGGCAAGCATTACAGCTGATATCAGAGACACATTGAACAAAGCATTGACAACAGCAATGATATCAGAGACAGCATTGACAGCATTGACAGCAATGATATCAGAGACAGCATTGACAGCAATGATTCAGGAAAAGACAAAGCATTGACGAAAGGCAAATGAGATGTCAGAGAACCAAAAAAAAAAAAAAAAAAACAAAGAAAAAACAACAGGTCATTTTGACAATGTCCAGGTTGGGGAGAGAATACGTTACAACAGAAAGGAAACCAAAAGTTGGACACACAAGGAGGAGAGAAGTCTAAAAAATGGAAGTGAGGTGACGAGGAATAACGCATTCAAAGCCACGACGAGCATACAGTGCGGGAGAGCGCTTTCCAGCAATTATTCATAGACAGCATTGACAGCAATGATATCAGAGATAGCATTGACAGCATTCAACGTATGGCATCAAGCCACCGTCACACCGATATTCTTCACAATCCATAGCCACCAACCACAAGCCACACACAAAGCCGCAACCACAACACAACACAACCCCCACCCACGCCTGGCGCCCTAGCCACACAGCCACACCCACCAATCCCATTATCCAGCAGCCATTACCTAATCATACATAGCCAACTTAATCATAACAGCTACTCCATACATATCCACAAAACCATTTCAAATCAAAAGTCACACATTTGACAAGGAATTAAAGCATTTGACAAATTGGATCTTCCATATTCGTATTATTCACTCAACGACTGTTATCACCTAAAGGGAGAAGCTGGTGAGGGTTTGGGTTGAGGAGTTGGGTAGTGAAATGACAAAACCGCGTGGAGAGTGGGCAGGTTTGGTTGGGGTGGTGTCTATAAAGTAAGAGGGTGGGGTGGATCCGTCAGGGGGGGGAGGAGTGTGGTGTTGGTGGGTTGGTGGGAAGATGATGGTGAGCTGCGAACTGCAGGAGAAAAAAAGTAAATATCAAGGAGGATAGTGGGTAATGAAAACGGCGCAGGTGCTATAGGCACGAAGCACACGAGGGGCAGCGAGAGGCCGCACGCTGACGCCAGCCGGCGAGGCACTATAGGATACCAACCGCGAACGAAACGGTAAGACGCGCTGTAGCCGACTGCACAATCTCACAGCACATTGACATGAATGAAGGCATTGACAGAAATGGGATCTTCTTGTGTGTGGTTCAGTTGGTGTCCTACACAAGTAGACATAGACAACCTGTTCACAATAATAACAAGCTCAACAGCATTTGACCTGTCATGAAAGCCTTGCCATAAATGCATCTCTTCATATTCACGTTCGGGGGGAGGTGGTTAGTTGTCACCACCCTCATACAAGATAACAACCTTTTAGAGAAAATCACAGCCCACCCATGTGGGGGGTGGCAACTTCTAACCAAACAACTGGGATACCTCCCTCGTCCAATCTTTGTGATATCATAGAGAGCTGAGGAAATCTGGTCTTCATGTTCTTATTTGGCCCAGTGGAAACACATGTAATGGTCTCTCGAAGTTTGGGGCTGCAGGGGGGATGGGTTTTTGTGGGTGCCGAGGAAAAAGTCTGACCTTTTCAAAAAAATATGTCTTTTCTGCAGGGGTCCCTCAAGTTTTTTCATATACCTCATGCCGGAAGTTTTTGTAATCATCTTGCCCCCCTGCCCCCCCCCCGCCCCCCCCACCCCCAGACCGCCTCCCCTCAATCAGTCCCTATTTCCATTATCTCTCTCCACAAAAAAACATATATTACTGTTGTCTCATAAGTTGAGGTGTCTATAATTTGTTCCCGCTCGACGTGCTCTAATCCATTGTTGTCTTACATTTGGAGTTGATCAAAGACAACATGGTCAAGCCAAACACCTTTCCTAGTCCTGTTCTGATCTTAGAGCTAGCTATGTTGGTGTTGAGAATTTGAAGGGGTGTTTACCTAAGTCCGGCACGCCCTAAGTTACCCGCCTTATACCCAAAGAAAATTTTGGGGAGGAAATGTGAGTGTTCTGGTTACCCAAACCTTCACACTTAATGTATTTATAACCTTGAGGTCACTATTCAAGCACTACTACGACAGCTTTTAACCTCATTCTCGGAAACATTCGTCGGAGTCGGAATGGCTCTCGTCGAACAGTTTCGTGGGTACTTGCTTATTCTTCCGTCAGATTTCGTCTGGTGAGGAAGTTACGAAGATATTTCCGAAACGGCCTCGAACCCCCTGAACGGGATCTCCAGCCTTGCAGGTGCGCTTTCTGATCTGGTATGGGTTTTTTTTGGGGGATAGCGAGACAGGAGGTCTAGAGGAGCACGCCGCCAGATGGTACTCGGTGTCGGAATAGGGTGGATTCGGAAAGATCGCGCCGAGCTTTTTCAGATTCTGCTTATTTGAACAAACGAGTACTGAGGAATTTTGGCCTCTAACATCTCATCAGAGGAAATTTTCTGACACCGTCGGACCCCCCCCCCCCCCCCCCGCTTTTGAGGGTGTATCTACCCACCCCGACACATTTTCCGACTTTTTTCGATGTTCGGGCTTAACGACCCCTTCCGGCCCGATTCCGGCAGGCGGTCACGAGCAACTTCCTGAGGGGACCCCCGCTTTTCGCATCTTTTTTCTAGCCCTCAGACCGACATGGGATTTGAATAGTATGTTCCTCTACTGTATGAATTACCAGTCCATATATGCGTTATAGGGGAGAGACCCACATAGATTGCCCATGGCAGAGGGGGGGGGAGGGGGGCAGGGTCTCTCTCTCTCTTCTCTCTCTCTCTCTCCCAACCCAACGCCGTAACCATATCACTTGTAAAACGGACGTACAGAGCGAGACCTCGGTGGTATTTCCAATGCTGTCTATCTTCTTTACTAAGTTCCCTTCCCCACTTTGCATCTGTTTTCTCGTTTGTCGCTATGTTGATGTTATTGTATTGACCCCACTCCACGGGCAACTACTGCGACCATGCGGTAAAGAATTGCTCTGCGGCGACTTGGAAAGTTTAGTGGCGCCATCATAATTTCTGGGCCTGCTTGCGCAGTCGACAGAAGTCGAGAGTCAAGCACGCATCAAAGCCTTTGATTACCAGAGTTTTTCCACTTTGACGCTACCGGCAGCTGATCGGGCATGGCAACAGTGGCACGGCTTGATATGGTGAGTTCATGTTTTCAAACATTCCTTATGGTTTCTAGACCAACCTCAATGAATAGGCCTTTAAAAAACCTGTAAAATGACTTAATTAGACACCATAACACGAAGTGTTGCTAAGATTGGCTGTACATCGGTTCTGGAGCCGGGGGGGGGGTTGGGTGGGGTCGTCAGAAGGTGTCTTCACACTTTTGGGGGGAGGGGTCTTTAACTTTTTTTTGCCCCCCCCTTGGATCCACCTCCTGAGGGGGGAAGATCGTGAGAAGAAACAGAGAAAAAGTGGGTTCCGGAATCACAAGCTCCTCAGCCGTAGGTGACTCCCATTCATTAAATACAAACCCACACTTGTAAGCAAGCGCAACTCCACCTCCTCCCGATCCTTCAGAAGCCGCGGTCTGTCTGAGTTGAGGTCAGCCTGCAAGGCAGAGAGGGGGTTTGTGGGTTGTGGTGAGCCTTGGAGTTCTGTACCTCAGTGTGGCCTGTTGTGTTGTGAATGGATTTGGGGTTGGGGTCGGGTGTGAGTTGGGTTTTTGGGTGGTGATTATGGGGGGGGGGAGTGGGGTCGGTCTTGAGGTTGGTGTTGGGGTTGTATTTTGGGAGGTTTGAGTTGAGTTGGGTGTTGGTGTTGATTGTAGGTGTAGGTGTTGTTGGGGGGGGGGGGGGACAGGTTAGGGGTGTTGAGTTGGTGTTGGGGTTTGGTGTTGGGGTTGAGGTTTTTGTGGGGGGTGTGTGGGTTGGGTTGGTTGGGGTTGGTACCCCTGGACGTTAACAGAAAAATAGAGAAGAGAAATCATGGATTACTCTACCAAAGCAGAGAGGGATAGGCCATTCCCTTCAAAAAAACGATTGTTTGGGGTTCATCATTCTTTCGAGTAGCCCCTCCTTCACGTAGGACGTCCCTTTTAGCCTTTTTGGCCTACCCCCTGGAAGTGTGCAACAGACAGTCAACAACACTGATTTCTTCAGCCTGTGTGGCTACCCCTGGAATTTAGCATACATCAAGATCGATTAATCACTTAGTTCTAGGAGGGGTCTAGTCACAGTTGTTCAGAGGTTCCAAGTCAGGTAACGTCATTTGCACTGTAGCGGTTACTTTGGTTTGCACGGCAGGGGTTTAATTTGGTGCACTGCAGGTGGTTGCGTTTGGTTGCAACTGCAGGTGGTTATGTTCAGTTGCAACTGCAGGTGGTTATGTTCGGTTGCAATTACAGGTGGTTAAGTTCAGTTGCAACTGCAGGTGGTTAGTTACCTTCTTTTTCTGGTCCAGCTTTCTGTTCAACACTTTCAGCTTGCCCTCCTCCTCCTCCACCTTCACCTTTGTCCTCTCCACGTGGAGTTCAGCCATGCTGGGCACTCGCAAATGATGACGCACTGGCTCTGCAAGCAAGGGGGTGGAGGAGGGAGAACCTGGTTTCATTTTGCCCTTCTTTCGTTTTTATTTTTCTTTGCTGTTTTGTCTTTTTTCCCTTGTCGTTTGTTGGTGGATCTTTCTCCCGCTTCTTGATGGCCGTCCTTCTTTCAGATTGGGGGGGAAATGTCTGATGCCCCGTCTCTGGCACCTGCCAGGGGGTGTCCATGGGGAAGGGTGACTGAGTGGAGGGAGTTGAGGGGGATTATCACATGCAATTGGGTTGACTGGGAGGGGGTGATGAGACAGTATCTTCCCTTCTGCTTGGTGCAGCCATTCTTTCAGATAGTAAAATATATAAAGCCCGGCTCTTCAATGCCAAGGGGGGTGGATGTGGAGGGGTTGAGGAGTGGGGGAGGGGAGGTGGATTATGCATTCAAGGGGTGACCCATTGGGGAGGTGTGAGGGCGTGGAGGAGGGAGGGGGATTATGCAATGCAAGGGGTTGAATGGGGAGGGGTGAGGAGTGGAGAGGGGAAGGGTTATTTATGCTGCAGGGGTTTGAATGGAGGGGGTAGGAGTGGAGGATTTTTAGGTTGATTATGCATGCAAGGGGTTAATGGGGAGGGGTAGGAGATGGAGGAGGGAGGGGATTATGCATGCAAGGTTGAATGGGGGGGGTTTGAAGGATGTGAGGGAGGGTAGGGGGATATGTAATTTGTTAAGGGGTTGAATGGGGATGGGTATAGGAGTTGAGGTGATGGAGGTGGGATTATGCATCATGGGTTGAAATGGGTAGGATTGAAGTAGATTGAGGGAGTGAGGGTATTATGCCATTCACGGGTTTGAATGGGGAGTTGTGGAGAGGGGAGGGATGGGAGGGATTATTCAATGCAAGGGGTTTGAATGTTGAGGGGTGAAGGGTGGATGTAGGGGAGGGGGACTTGTGCATGCACGGGTGGAATTGGAAGGGGTGGAGGAGTTGGAGGGAGGAGGGGGGGATTATGCATGCAGTGTTTAATGGTGGAGGGGGTGGAGGAGTGGCAGTGAGGGGGGGGTTATGCAATGCGCAGGGTGGAATGGGGGTTGTTGAGTGGTGGAGGGAGTGGGAGGTGGAATATCAAGTGCAATGTTGCATTTTAGGTGTGGAAGGATTTGGATTGAGGGGAGGTGATTATGCCAATTGCAATGGTGTTGATGGGGATGTGGTGTAAGGATTGGTATGAGTCGTGGGGGTGTGTATTATTCAGTGCAAGTGGTTTAATTGGGATGGGGTTGGTGATTTAAGTAGGATTCTTCCCTTCTGCTTGTGGATGGCAGCCATGCTTGCAGATCGGAAATGTATGAAGCACTGGCTCTGCAATGCAAGGGGGTGGATGGGGAAGGGGTGACGGAGTGGAGGGAGTCGGGGGAAGGTGGGGAGGATGGGGAGGGGGGAGATTATGCAATGCAAGGGCGTTGAGGTGTGTGTGCGCTCCGCAATGCACGCGCCCACAGCTTGACAGAAGCAAAGGGCATGTATGACATTACACACAAGATCAAGCAAATTATATAAGACGTAAATCCTGAGTAAAAAATTAAAAATAAATAGAAATACACTACGCAACGCCGTCATCACAGACGGAAGGTAGCGTGGCGTTGGAAAACTCAAATTTCCAGTTACGTCTCTCCGCGTCAAACTTCCACGTCTGTGCATCAAACTTCCACCTGAGCGCCATCGCACTTTCCGCCCTGTCCACTCTGTCCTGCAATACCCTGCCCTATCCTGCCATTCGCGTGTTGCAATTTGCAATCCGGATCTAGCTCTGGCATCAAGCCTGTCGGAATTTTAAATTGGTTTCACTCCTTGGTCGACTTCGTCCTCAACGAACACCAGCTTACATGGCACTTAGACTGTTAGTATAAAACCTATTGATTCTTGAGGCCTCTATGCAGCACCAAACAGCAATATTAGATGCCACAAGAGCCGACAACACTGCGAGCCGGCGTGCAAAGCGAGAGCTCGCCTGAGCGTCGAGGAAAGGAACGAAATTAACAAGTGTCAACGTCTTGCCCGTGCTGCTGACCCACTACGGCGCAGGGCTGTCAACGACACCAGGGGTGGAGCCAGAGCTGCCAGACCTGAGGAGGAACACATGGCTGGCAATCAGGCCGCTTGGTAAGCCTATGCTGCCAGACCTAAGGAGGAACGCGTGGCTGCCAATCAGGCCGCTTGGTAAGCCAATGCTGCCAGACCTAAGGAGGAACGCGTGGCTGCCAATCAGGCCGCTTGATAAGCCTATGCTGCCAGACCTGAGGAGAAACGCGTGGCCGCCAATCAGTCAACGCTGGTCTCAATGAGCGTTCTCTCCCTTGCACCGATCATCCCATGTCTGTAACCTCTTCCCATCGCATCAGAAAGCCTGTCACTAAGCATTGTGCGAAAGAGAGTGGAACGCATAACCAATTAATTTACCCAAGTGATTTACCCAGGTGGACTGGATTGTTTCCATCAACACCCCGGCTTCGTTAAATGCAGAAGAAGAAGCTTTGGGTATGAGCTCATTGCGCAAGTCCACCTCCATCACCACCCATTGCGCAAGTCCGGTTTTCTCAGCAGGGAAGCCACGGGGAGAGGTAGGGTACGTCCTGACAGGTGTGGCCAACAGCCACAAGGGCAGTGTACTAGTAGTATTAAATACAAACACATTGGTAATGGGGGACCCACAAGACCAAACAAATCATGAAATCCATGAATCCTGAGTAAATAGTGATCACTAAAAATAAATGGGCAAGGAGTGACTCAGAAAACCAAGCAAATCATACACTGCCTAAATCCTGAGTAAATAGTATTAAATACAATTAATGGTTAAGAAGTGAATCGGAAAACCAAGCAAATCATACACTGCATAAATCCTGAGTAAAAAGTATTAAATACAATTAATGGTAAGGAGTGACTCAGAAGACCAAGCAAGACACAAATGTGTAAATCCTGAATAAATATTATTAAATAAAAATAAATGGCAAGGAGTGACTTCCAACACCAAACAAATCACCAACACGTAAATCCTGAGTAATTGGTAAAATATTTTTTACACGGGGAAGGAGTGATTCACCATACGGACGGTGGTGGCAGTGTTTTTTTATTGTGCGACCCATCGCCAAATTGGCGACCCAGGTGCGACCACCGTGCGACCCTCAGGTGTGCGAGTTTAGGGCGAAATCGGCCCTTGGTCGCCACAAATGCGACCGCGAGTAAGTGATTTGTGCCCTGGGTCGCACCTGGGTCGCACAGGCCCAGCCCAGCCCAGCTAGCTAGCTAGCTCTAAGCGACTAAGCCAGCTCTTGTCAGAACCGAAAGAACTGAAAGTGACCCCTGAGGCCAACTGCCCAAGCCAGAAAGTACAGTAGTGCAGCCCGTGGAGTTCCTCACGCATTCCAACTTCCACCAGGGTTGAGGGGTGGGCACCGTTCCAGTCAAGCCTTGTTAGTTGATTTGTTGATTATCGCGCAGGCGGTATCTAACAAGCGCAGTCGCAGCAATGACAAGTTTGTCGCTCGTCTTCAATCCAGTCACGATTACTCCTTTGAAACCCGTTAGAAGGGCTAAACGAGTCTGTTCGCACCACCCACCCCTCTCCCAACGTCCTAACAGAGCACCGCCACCATCTCTAGTCGTCGAATTCATGGGAGAAGTCGGACCTTGGGCGCGCCCCCCTCCCCCTCAACCCCTGCAATAGAGAAATTGCTTGGACATAGGTCTAGGCCCCGGGTCTAGCGCATGCCAGCCAGAGAGTTGCACCAACACAGGAAGAAGGTGTGGATGAGGGTGTAGTGTGTAAGACCCCCCCAAACCCCCACCCCACCCCCCACCCACCCCCCCCCACACACCAAATGCTACCACCGACAATTGGTAGTATCACATTTTGCATGATGTGAAATGATCGAGTAGACCCTTTCTTTATGATCGTGTCAGACTTGTCTTGAATTATATACTTAATAGTGAGTTATGTTTTATTTTGGCCGGAATGTTGGGCGCTAGTTGTAGTACTTGACCCAGTGGTTACTTTCTTTTCTGTACAATTAAGGTCGACATGTTGGTTACAAAGCAATGTACATGTCATCCATGTGCAAAATGCATGTTGTTTCTAGTCCCCGCCCCCCCAAAAAAAAGAATCCCGGGGGGCTACGCCCCCCGGACCCCCTTAAAAATAGCAGGCGCTTTGCCCTCTACATCACGTGCTAACCGCACCTCCAAATGCTGAAAAAAAAAGACAACTGGTGGTGGCCACTCACAAGCAGCAAATATTATAGGTGACTCACCAAAACGGACGGTGGTGGCAAGCTCACAAGCAGCAATAATTATAAGGAAATAGACCACCGTAATACGGACGGTGTGCCAGCTGCTCACAAAGTCATCAATATTATAGGATAGACTTCAACCGTAACGGACGGTGGTGGCCAGCTCACAAGCAGCTATTATAGGTGATAGACTCCCTTACGGACGTGGTGGCCCGCCTCACAAGCCTCATATTATAGGATAGACTCACCCGTACAGGAGGTGGTGGCCTCTCCAAGCCGCAATTTATGATAGACTCAACCTTCACCGTAACGGACGGTGTTGGCCAGCTCAACAAGCATCAATATTAAGGATAGACTCACACCGGAACGGACTGTGGTGGGCCAGCTCACAAGCAGCAATATTATAGGATAGACTCACCGTACGGACGGTGGTGGCCAGCTCACAAGCAGCAATATTATAGGATAGACTCACCGTACGGACGGTGGTGGCCAGCTCACAAGCAGCAATATTATAGGATAGACTCACCGTACGGACGGTGGTGGCCAGCTCACAAGCAGCAATATTATATGAATAGACCTCACCATACGGACGGTGGTGGCCATCCTCACATCAAAGCAACATATTATGGATAGACTCAACCATACGGACCGGTGGTTCCAGCTCACAAGCAGCAATATTATAGGATAGACTCACCGTACGGACGGTGGTGGCCAGCTCACGAGCAGCGATATTAAAGTCTACTGCACTCCTGTGGTGTTTTTGAAATTCTGCCTCATCGGTCAGGTTCCTCGGATCAACGTCATCGCAGGCCGCTTGGAAGGCCTGCGTTGGTGGAAGGGGAGAGGGGGTGAGAAGGGTGTGTGTGTGTGTGGTGGTGGTGTGTGGGTGTGGGTGTGGGTGGGGGGATCACACACGAGATGATTATCATATAGAGCCGGGTCATCATTACCGCCCAACAACTCCTCGCAGTCAGCCCAGGCTGCAGTGTGGCAGGGGAGAGTGGGTGAGGAGGGGTAGGTGGGGGAGGGGGATGGCGGTGGGGTGAGGTGGTGGTGGGCTGGAAAAGGTTAAAACATATGAGATGGATCATAAGGGTGAGGATGAGAATGACGGTTGGATGTTCATTATTGCCCAAGAGCTCCTTGTCTTCAGCCGCCGCCACTTCATAGGTACCATGTATGTGTGTGTGTGTGTATGTATGTATGTATGTAATGTATGTATGTATTGTGTATTTTATTATGTAGGTATGTATGTAATTATTTATTATGTATTATGTATGTATGTATGGTGTGGTGTGTATGTATGTATGGTGTGTATGTATGTATGTGTGTATGTATGTATGTATGGTATGTAATGTATGTAAGTATGTTTGTATGTATGTATGTATGTAATGTATGTTTTTTGTGTGTGTGTATGTATGTATGTATGTATTATGGTATGTAATGTATTTATGTATTTATTATATTTGATGTATGTATGTTGTAGTATGTATGTTGTACTAAGTACATTTGCCCGTGTGGCCGAGGCCACCCCTCCACACCCCCCCCCGGTCCTGGGTCCTTTTCTGGGCCTGGTTACAAACGTGCTCGTCCCTTGAACTACACCCTCCCCCCCCCTCCCCCCCCCCCCCCCCTACTCACATGCACACAGTCAAGATATGTCCCCCTTTGCAAAATATCTAGCCTGCCCACTCCTTTCCTTACTAAACTAATACCCCCCCCCCCCCCCCCCAGCCCCTACCTGGGTAACATATCGGGTGTACGGCCCTTGTATGTACCTACCCCCCCTCACCCAGACTGTGATCACCACAAACCATTCCAACTCAACCCAAGCCAGACCCACAGCCTCCAAACATTTCTGAATCCCTCCTTGCCCCTCACCACCCCATTACCACGTTCTCTTCTTCCCCCTCCCTCGCACCCAATCCATCCCCACCCATGGTGGGGTCAAACCTCAGCTTTGCTTTGACCAGGAAGTTTCAGCCACTCTATCGTAACATGCTAAGCACCGTGTATCATGCTTGAAACAAGGCAAACGATTGGATGAGGGGGTGCAGGGCCATAATCGCGATTATATGGTAGAAATCTTCGACTTTCCGTCCGATCAAACAACCTGCTGAATCAAAACTCGTGTCTTAAAATCATCGATACAATGAAAAGCCACAATGAAAGAGATGCCATAGATAGGAACTTGCATAGATAGGAGCGGGCAAAGTTGGTGAGAACATGGGAAGGAAACGGCTGCTCGCACCACTGGCTGCCAACCGTGACACAATGATGCACAAGGCAATGTGACAAGTGCCGCATGCGTTGAAGTGAATGGTGGCAACGCTCGCATGCGGAATGAGCCCCTGAGGACCCTAGAATGGCGACTGACCGAGAACAATCGAGAACACTCACACGAACTGATTTTGCACGCAATGCCGAATGCCCCTGGCTCTTCATGAGCCCAGCAGTCTGTCGGTGAGAACAGGGGGAGGGAAGGTATGGATGCCTAGGCACAAAGATCCGACAAGGTGAGAAAGAATTACGCCCCACTGATTGGGGAAGAGATTTAAGTTCCGGGGTTTGCAGAAAGCTTGGAAGTGTATCTATTTCCCTTCCCAGCTCGTCCAGGCTTGACCTACAGCAATTTGCAAACGGCCCCCGTCTCCTGATTTGCATCGCTTCCTATACTCTTCGGCATGTAGAGCTCGCCTTTCGACTGTTGAAGAGCTCGCTGGCTGGCGATTTGTTCGCTGTCTGACTACACTTGTTGATTGGCGCATTCATGAATTCGAGTAGCAGAGGTTAGACAATATTAGTCTGAGGCGCCAGTAATTGGTCTATAGTGGCGCTCAGATCGAATGCGGAAGAAAATTGATAGCTAGCATTCATCTTCTATTGTCAGTTCGTAAAATTGGGAATGCGCGAAGGAGATTCTGGCTTTGCATCATCTGCTCTTTTTCACCGAAATCTGTATGGGGACTGGGGAGATGGGAGAGTTACGCTATTATAACCCGCGAATTCAGCCGGCTAACCGGGGGGGGGGGTACGGGTTGGGTGATTCGCTATTAGTCGCTAATTAGTTGTGATGAAGCCAGCAGCCCAGGTCAGAAAAATGAAAAGTTCGCGAACTCTTTCTCCAGAAAATCCAGTATATGTCTACATATATATAGATGCATGTATGTATGTATGTATGCTACCATGTACGGTATGTATGTATGTATGTATGTATGTATGTATGTCATGTATGATGTATGCACTGTATGTACGTACGTATGTATGTATGCTATGTATGTTGTATGTATGTATGCTCTGATGTATGCTATTGTATGTATGTATGTTGAGCATGTACTTATGATGTATGTATGGATGTATGTATGTATGTATGTATGTACTACGTACGTGTGTGTGTATGTATGTATTTATGTATGATGTAGTATGCTATGTATGTTTTATGTATGTATGTATGTATGTAGTATGTATGTATGTATGTATCCGTACGTACGACGGTATGTATGTTATGTAATGTATGTATGGCTATTGCTATGCCTATTATGTCGTATGTATGTATGTATGTATGTATGTATGTATGGAGGTATGTATGTATGTATGTTATGTATGTATGCTGCGTAGGCCTGCGTTGGTGGAGGTGGAGGTGGAGCTTCTCCCCGGGGCCCCGGGGGGGGGGCAGAAAGGGTGATCACATATGAATGATAGCGAGGGCCCCGGGGGAGACGGTATAATCATCTCTCTCCTAGATCACTAGGCCGCGGTGGGTGGAGCCCGACACGGAAGAGGAGAAAGGGGGGGGGGGGGGGGGCCCAGGACCAAGGGTGATCACCTATGGATGGTCATGAGGGCGCACGGATGAGACATGACGGTAGGCATCATCATTACTTGCCCAAAGACAGCCGTGTTTCAGAAGCGCCACTGCTTCCCAGGGCCTGAGTTGGAGGAAGGGGAGAGAGGGGGGGGGGGGGGGGGGGGCAGAAAAGGGTCATCATTTATGAGATGGTCATGAGGGCGAGGAAAGGGTTATCATCATCTCTCTCCTAGTCAAATAGGCCTAGTTGCGGTGCTGGAGCCGACCGAGAGGACCGAGGGGACCAGTGGTGGTGCTGGTTGGAAGAGGTGGTGGTGGAGGACGCACACAACCCAAACAACCACCCATTACCCAAACAGCAACACCAAACTCCGCACCACACAGCAGTAATAGCAGGGACATAACCTACCGGCTTGAATCTATCGACGAACTTGTTGTAGCCCAAAGCAATGTCACGGTAGAGCTTGGAGAACAGGGCAAGGGTCTTCATGTGTTCCCGAGCTGTGTCAATGCACGCCAGAGAAGTGTCCCCTCTGTCAGCATCCGTGAAGGGGAAATCTATGGAGAGAAGTGTGGGTTGTGTTTTGAGTCACATGCGATGTGTCAAGGCCAAAGTGGTGTTGATGTGCGATGCCTCAAATGTTGTTCAAGCACTGTTCAAAGCAGGCCCATCAAAAAAAGCCCTCCATCAGAACATTGAGATTGGATTGTAGAGTGGAGTGTGGGGTTGTGTTTTGAGTCACATGCGATGTGTCAAGACCAGAGTGGCGTTGATGTGGATGTTGATGTGGATGTTGATGTGGATGTTGATGTGGATGTTGATGTGGATGCATGCTATACAAAGGCGTGCCATCAAAACAGTCCCCCCTCCGGTACCTGGGGACTTTGCGCTATAGAGTGGAGGTGGGGTTGGGCTGTTTTTGACGTCACATGCGACTGCCTCCCCCTCCTGTGCAAGACAAAAGTGCGTTGATGTGGATGTTGATGTGGATGTTGATGTGGATGTTGATGTGGATGCATGCTATACAAAGGCGTGCCATCAAAACAGTTCCCCCTCTTGGTACCCTGGGGATTTGGATCTATAGAGTGGAGTGTCGGCGGTTGTGATTCGACGCAGGCCTCAAAGCCGAGCTGTGTCAAGACCACCAGTCCGGCCGTGATGCTGGATGTTGATGTGTGATGTGACTGTGACCTGTTGACCTTGGGATGTGATGTGGACGGCATGCAGGCGATACAAAGGAGTCCCTTGCCATCAAAAACACAGTCCCCCTCTCGGTACCCTGGGGATTTGGATCTATAGAGTGGAGTGTGGGGTTGTGCTTTGAGTCACATGCGATGTGTCAAGACCAAAGTGGCGTTGATGTGGATGTTGATGTGGATGTTGATGTGGATGTTGATGTGGATGCATGCTATACCAAACGGCGTGCATCAAACAGTTGCCCTTTCTTGGTACCCTGGGGATTTTGCGACCCCCTCTATAGAGTGGAGTGTGGGGTTGTGCTTTGAGCACATGCGATTCGAACACAGATTGATGGTTAGGTTGGCGCGGCGGGATCCGCCAGGTGGCGAGAAGAGGACTCTCATATATTCTTCCCCACTTTTCTTCCCACCGCCCCTCCCCCCTTCGGCCCTCCCCTCTTTCTTTTTTTCTCCTTTTGCCTGTAAAGACAAAATTTCCCTCCCCCAGCCCTCCGGAGTTGCATGTGATGTTGATGTGGATGATGATAGACAAAGGTTGTGCCATCACAATCAACAGTCCACCACACTCTAGGTACCCTTGATTCGGACTCTATGGCAGTTGAGTTAGGGGTTCCCGGCCTGCGCTCTCTCCTTGGGGGGTTGCCTCGGTATCACAGTTCCGCCACCCTATACCAATATGACACGCTCCTTTGTTCCTTCCCCCTTAGCCCTCCCCCCCCCCCCCTGCCCAACATACCACAACAAGCAGCTAGGCCAAACACCCTACCTGGCCCTCCAGAGCTGGTGAGGACACCACCCATGAACTCCCCCCCATTGAGGGGTGCCGCGTATCACATTGCCACTCTGCTCAATTGCACGCCTTGCTCCCTCACCCCCCTACCCCTCCCTCCTCGCCCTGCCTGCCCACATACACACAAAGCAGCTATGGCAACCACCCTACCTGGCCTACAGAGGTGGTGAATGACTGCACTCTCCCCCCAGGGGATGCCAAGTATCCATTGCCACTCCTTCTCAATCTGCACAGCTACCTTGCCCTCCCCTCTCCCCCGACCCCCTCCCGCATGCTGCCTGCCCCCCAACATACACACAAAACGCACGCCTATGGCAAACACCCACCCTACCTGGTCTCCAGAGGGCCTGAATGGACAGCCGCTCTCCCCCTTGGTGGTGCATGAAAGTCACCGGGGTCACTTCTCTGTAGACGCTCTATGCCAGCTTCTGCATCCATGCCTGCCTCTACGCCCACGCTAGTTTCCATAAGCAGCGGGCTAAAGTCACATACATACTCATAGGACTCTCGGGTGGGGATGAAGCAGTCTCCACTAAAGCTAGCGGCTGTGCATGTGTGGGATATGGGTTGGTGTGGGAGCGGGGGGCCCCACGTACACCTCCGGGATGGCGCCGGACCCCCCGGGTGGGTAGGGGGAATGGTGGTAGGGCTAGGAGATGGGGGGGGGGGGGTGGTGGTGGGAGGAGGGGAAAGGGGTGGCGGGGGAGATGGGGGGGGGGATGGGGGGGGGGTGGAGGGTGGCGGTTGGGGAAAGGGGTTTGCGTGGGAGCGGGGGAGGTGGGGGTGGGGGTGGTAGGGGGGCAAGGGGTTGACTTTTGTGGGGAATAGGTTGTGTGGGAGTGGGGGGTGGGGTGGGTATAGGGAAGGTAGGGGGAAGGGGGGGGGGGAGCGAAGGGGCGGGGGGGGAAAACGAGGTGTGGGTGGGGTTATGGGTGGGGGGGGGAGGGGTGTGAATGGGGATTTTTGGGGGGGGGAGGAAGGGGGGGGTGGGGAAGGGGGGGGGTGGCTCGAGAACGCGGGCGGGGGGGAGGGGCGCGGGGGCGAAGGGGATGTGGGCGGGGGGGGGGAATGGTGGTTGGGGGGAAGGGGGTGTTCTGTGTGGAGAGGGTGTGGTGTGTGCGGGGGGGGGGTGGAAGGGGGAAGGGGTTCGATGGTGGTGGGAATGGGTTGGGTGGGAGATGCGGGGGGTGGGGGTGGGGTGGGTAGGGGGAATGGGTGTGGGGAGATGGGGGTGGGGGAGGTGGGTGGGGGTGGGGGGAAGTTGAGGGGGGGGGAATGGGTTGTGGGGGACCCGATGGGACCAGGTGGTGGGGTGGGGGGTGGCCGTTAGGGGTGAAGAAAGGTGTGGGGGGAGGGAATGGGGGGGATGGGTTGTGTGGGCGTTTCGAGGATGGTGTTCGGTGGTGGATGTGTGACCTTGTGTGTGGGGGGGGGGGGGGTTAGGGGAGATGGCTTGAGGGGAGAACGGGTTGTGTGGGATTTGCCTGGGGGGGGGCGGGGGGTGGTTGGGTGGGGGGGGTAAGGGAATAGGTTGTGTGGGGGAATGGGTTATGTGGGAGCTGGGGGCGGTGTTGGGCGCCCGTGGTAATGGGTTAGGGTGAAGGGTGAAGGGGTGTGGGGGGGATGGGGGGGATGGGGTGGGGTGGGGGTCTGAGGGTTGACGGTGAAGGGGTTGTGTGGGAGATGGGAGGATCCCCTTAATAAGGGCGGGGGGTGGGGGTGGGGTGTAGGGGGAAGGGTTTTGTGTGGGAGATGGCGGGATGGTTTGCGGGGCCGCGCCCCTGGGGTCGTGTGCTAGGGTGAAGGGTGGGGTGGGGATGGCGGGGATGGGGTGAGGGTCGGTGTGGTGGTGGATCCCCTATGGTGAAGGGGTTGTGTGGGAGAGGTGTTAGGGCGGGGCCGTAGAGGGCCGGAGAGCTCTCGTGCAAGGGGTTGTGTGGGGATGGGAAGTGCTGAAGGGAGTAGGGCGGGGGGTGAGTGAGTGGGGGGAAGGGGGTTGTGTGGGAGAGGGGGAGATGGGTGCGGGGTGGGTGGGGTAAGGGACCGCGCTTGTGTGTGTGCTGTGGGAGTTTGCGACGGGGGGGCACCCTGTGTGTTGGGGGGGGGGGGGGGGGGAGGGCGATCCTGAAGGGGGGGTGGGGCAGAGGGGAGGGCCTCCCATCGGTGGGGGGGGGGGGGGGGGGGTACGGGGATGAAAGGACTGAAGGGGTTTTTGTGGGAGAGATGGGGGGGCATTGGTTGTGTTGGGGGGCGGGTCGGGGGTAGGGGGAATGGGTTGTGTGGAGAGGGGGGGGCGGGGGCGTTCCGTGGGGATGTTGGTGGGAACCGAGGTTGCTTGTGTTTGCGAAGATGGGGCGGTGGGGCTTTTCACCTGAGGGGGGGGAGGGGGGGAGGAGGGGAATGGAACTGTCCGGTCGTGGGGAGGGGAGGAAAGGCGGGGGGGGGGAGATGGGTTGTTGGGGGGGGGTGGGGGGGGGTGGTAGGCAGGGGGAAGGGGGCGGTTGGGGGGGACGTCCGTTTGAGGGGGGGGGGTGCGCGGGTGCTGGTGTGCGACGTGCGTCGTGAGGGGGCGGGGGGAAGGGGGTTGTTTCATTTTGTTGGCCTCTTTTCACTTACTCTCACTATCCTATTCGCGGGGCGGGGGCTGGCGGGGGGGGGGGGGGGTAGAGTCCTTTGTGGAGGATTGTTGTCGCAATTCTCATGGTTGCTGGAGGTTCACTACTTGCGGGGGTCATGGGTCGACCGGATGGCACGGGTAGCCTTTATTCTGGGTGTGGTGCGGGCATACCGGTCCTCCTCGCGGTCCCACCCCCGGCCTGGGGGGCCGCGGTACGCCCCTCACTCATCTCGGGGGTAAGGGTTTAAGGGGGAAGACTGTCGAGGGGGGGAAGGGCGTGAGTGTGGGGGATGATGGTGTGAGTCGGTTTGCGGGAGGCTGGGCTGGAGATGGGTATGC
The DNA here is from genome assembly GCA_013435795.1 of Chlamydomonas sp. ICE-L. Classification (NCBI taxonomy): domain Eukaryota; kingdom Viridiplantae; phylum Chlorophyta; class Chlorophyceae; order Chlamydomonadales; family Chlamydomonadaceae; genus Chlamydomonas; species Chlamydomonas sp. ICE-L. The sequence continues at coordinate 6,875,507 of JACBWV010000045.1, forward strand.
GCAAGGCAAAGGTTTCTGCCCCACACGTCACAGCGATGCATGTACGTGCATGTATGTAGGAAGTATGTATGTATACGTACACGGTGAGCCCGTGTTGGCCGGTGGCCTCACCACCCACCCAGGCACTGGGTCTTAGTCTCCTGGTGGGGTTACATAAACGGGTAAACGCCCTTGTATGCCCCCCCTCCCCCCCCCCCAACACCACCCCTCCCTTACAACCACAGTCAGACAAAACACACCGCCCCATCTCAGCCCTTCTCGCACGCCGCCCCACCCTGCCCTCACATCACCCCACCACCCCCCCCCCCCCCCCCCACCCCCACCCGCACACACACTTCTTCTCCCTACCTATTCACTTCTGATTCAGGTGTGGGCCCTCCCCCCACCCTGTCACATACACCACCCACTAAACAACACACCCCCTCCCCCCCCATCTGACTCTCTCCCTACCCTCACCCCCCCCCATCACACACGCACTCCTCCACTTCTATCACCTTACCCCCCACCACCCTCCATTCCCCCAAAGTTTCCAACACCGCACCACAATCTTCCTTTTCCCTCACTCGTACACTCTCCACATTCACCTGTGTTGATTCAAATAGTCCGGCAGAAAGACGGGACCCCCAGCCTACTGTGCTTCCGAACTACCAACATTGCGACTCTTCGCGGCTCAGTCGCTCAGAGCCGATCGCCCCCGAAGAACCACCCGAACCGTGGTGACAATTGCATGGCTCCAAACTTGCAGCTTAGTCTTCTAGATACAGTGCTCCCAGTCGAGACCGATCAACTCAGAACGCACAAATCGCAGTCTTGCACGTACTCCATATTTATGCAAAGAAAAGAGCTTGACCAAAGATGCCGATGATCCCGTGCGCAAGCGCGAGACTCGAGACCGCTGTCCAGGGGGACGGACCATGGCCATGGCGATCTGTCACACAATTGTGTTTGTAATAATCGCAACTGGATGCCACATTCACACGAATGTGATGCCAGATGGCATGCGCCACAAAAATTGCGCATGCGTGAGATGCAATCGCCCGTGGAAACGCTCGCATACGGAGAAAAGAAAAAAAGCATCACCATTATGAAGGTCGGACTTCTTGATATGATCGGGCCATAATTCCTCAGGCTGGGCAGACGTCTTACCGCGCCTGGATTGGATCCGAACCAGCTGTGTCGTGTTCCTCTTTTAAGCAAGGTCTTAGCTCGTCCTGACTCCTGCGAGATTCAACCCAGCATGACGTACGTCCCTCGGATCGGGCAGACTTGCCAGCCCCCCGGGCACATTTTTGTCGAAGCTTCTGTTGTACTTTTTTATTTTACCATTGTGTTATCCTTGCTTGCGCCCAAAGCTCGCCTCCCTGTGAGAGCATTCGCTGGCCTTTCTGGCGTGTTTTAGGGGCACATCCTGTCCTTCTGACGTTGCCCCATACAATCATGGCTCGCAGTATCCGTGAAGAACTGAAATCTATTATCCGAGCGCCATTGCCAAGCCATATGAGGGTCGGATGGTGACCTAAGAGGAGAGGATCTTATGATTATAAATGTCTTGCCTCATAGTATCGGAGAGCAATTGTGGACTTGTTCTTGAGCCGCGCGCCGCTTAGCTCTTAGCAAAATATGACAGTTTGTGTTTGAAAAAAATTCGCTAGGCGGGGAGTTGCTAGTGGGGTGACACGAAAAAGTCGGTTGCAAGTCGGTTTACACTTCGCACGTGGGCACGCGATGATTGACACCACCACGACCACCGCGAACCACCAAGACCATGATTTCTTAATATATAGATGTATGATGTCTGTATGTATGTATGTATGTATGTATGTAATGTAGTATGTATGTATGTATGTTATGGTACGTACGTATGGTACAGTCGATCTCAGGGTAGGCTCAATAGGCTAAAGAGACTTGCCAACTATGTAGGAAGACCTACAGGAAAAATGCATGTGAACTGAAACCCCATACAATCGTTTACTGAACAGGGGCCACTGAGTTTGTTGGCATGCTACAGTGATCATTTAATTACCTACAATACACAATTATTTTAATCGTCCTCTTATTGTCTGGCCGATGATAAACACATGCACCGAAGTGTGCGGTGGGGATCCACCTGACCCACCCCCCGCTAGCGCTGTGCGGTCATGGGCAATAGGTATTGTGGGGGAGGCGGGAGGGGGGAGGGGTGGGGGATGGGGGCGGTAGGGGCGTATTTAGGATGGGTTGTATGGGAAGGAGAATGGGTGGGTTTCCCCTACCAACCCCTATCAACCTACCCTACCCATCCCCTACCCCCCTTGTCAACACCTACCCAAGCCTCCTCACACCCCCATCAAACCCCTACCCTATTCTACCATGACCCCAATCAAAACCCTCTTACCAGACCCCCACCCCAACCACCGACCAGACCCACCCCCCAGCCCCCCAGAACCGACCCGAACCCACCCCCAC
>JACBWV010000045.1:6878451-6949759 GCA_013435795.1 Chlamydomonas sp. ICE-L
TTTCGTTCCCAAGGCGTGCCATGTTTATGGCGAGGCGGATGTGGTGACTGAGGATTCGTTATATGAGTTGAAGTGCACGAGTGGTGAAGTGCAGCTTGTTCACATATTGCAGGCAGCTTTGTATGCATGGATGCATGGTGACGACCGCAAGCGTATTAGGGTGGTGTATTTGTTATCGGGGACTGTCTGCGACATCGATTACGACATCGCATCGTTTGAGAGAGTGATGGATGTTTTGTTGTCACCAATCGAATGAAAAAAGTTGCTAGGATTTTTTTTCTACCCATGGTGTTATATACCTTGCAACAAAATGTACAATTCTGCTCAGGCATCTGGTGTTTCATTCGATGCATCAGAGATTCTCGTTCGTTTCCTTAAGTACATTTTCGAGGGATTGATGGTTGCTGTCGCAGCGTACTTCATCCCCAACACCAAGCTTCCGCCTAAGGATCTAATGATGATTTCTTTGGTCGGTGCCGCCACGTTCGCCGTTTTGGACCTGTTCGCCCCTGCCGTTGGATCTAGTGTCCGCAATGGTGCCGGTTTCGGAATCAGTGCCAACCTGGTCGGCTTCCCCGGAGGAGGCATGCGTTAGTAAGATGTCTCAAATAATGGGTGGTTCCGCTGTGCTTAAATCTCTAGCTAGCGAGTCAATCATAAAAATCGGCATTTTTAACATGAAAACAACGTCTGGAACAATAAAATGAATCATGATGGTTGTGCATTCACCTACAGTCGGTGGAACAGTTAAATGAAACATCCAAATAAACGGTATAGGGAGGCGACAAACGTTATAGTGTATGAGTGGATGGTCCTATAAAATGGCCCGTCCATCAAAGAAACCTCCTTACATGACGCATTGCACATCAACAAAGACCCCGTGTTCTTTGGGGGAAGAGGTGATCGCTTAAGTGCGGCTGGTCCTTCAATCTCGAAAGTACCGACAAAAGAACGATACGGAGTCTGCAGGATGGAGATCCGTGATCTAAAAAAGAACCACAATATTCTCGTTAACATCCTGCAATTTGTTGATTCAAAATCGTATTGTTGTAGACACCACTCGGTCCCCCTCTGGTGGTCGCGACAACATTAGGTAAAACCGTAATGTGCCGTACACGAAGCGGTTTCATTTAAGTATTCCGCCAACTGTAGTGACAATATCTGGTTACAAATCTTGAATTTGACAATTTTTCAGAATCCCAAAAATACAAGGTTTCCCAATATCCGTAGCTGTAAAATTCATGCTTCCGGTTTCATTTTAGTCGAGTGTAAGCACGTGTTTGAGTCTGTCGCGACCTACTCTAGTTTTGTTTTCCTTGTCCTTGTCTCCCACCATTATCACAGTTAGCGTGGACAATACCATAGTTAAGACGATTAATATAGTTCGTATCCAACTCCAAACTGTACATCCTCCGGACTCTAGGCACTGAATGTCATAGACCGCAAGCGCCGTGATCGCGATTGACAGAAGCAACATCAGCGCCAACGTGATGTTGATGTTGTTGCGCATCAATCTTGTCACTATGACGGTGATGTGGAATATGACCGATGCCACGATCACGACCCACCCCTGGGAGCGGATTCCATTGTTGTTGTTGTTGTTGATGATGTCAGACATATTCGATTAGATGTTCTTATAAATTGTTATTTTTTATTTTATGATGCGTGAGGTTGTCTCGTAAAGAAATATTTTATGATGCGTGAGGTTGTCTCGTAAAGAAATATTTTATGATGCGTGAGGTTGTCTCGTAAAGAAATATTTGCAACCAGTATTGGACGTGTTGGGATTAGACGTGTGTTTGTCGATTCATTATGGAATCCAAAAATCAGTCATCTGCATTCATTTCACTTGAGAACGTCAAGACTTGCGAGGCAGCCTTTCACGTCTACATGAAGGAGCGCCACAACATTGTCTTTCAGGGTGCGAACGATATTCTCCGCATTCGCCAAAAACTTTTCATGTTCATGCAGGGGGTGGAGAAGCGGAGAGATAGCGACTCCCTCTCATTGCGCGATAAGAACAATATAGCGTTAAATCTCATGCGGGACATGATGAAGATGGATGAGGAAGAATCCCCCCCGAAATCTGCAACCTATATCGAAAAAAAGAGCAACAACGACACTCTATTCATTCGTCGCGAAAGGGACGTTTTTCAACAGCAATCACCACGTTTGCCGGGATTGGAAGATGCGCCCCCTCGCCCCCAGAGCACGCTCTCTAGATTGCGCGCGGAGGACCGTGACACGGTCATGACCAACTTTGTAGATTCATCATCCTCTTACAACACAAACTCTCGTAACACCAACGACGACGGATCTGATCTTCGTTGGGATGGAGATGAAGTCCCTCATATATCAAACGAGGAATTCGATAGCCTTGTAGAGGATCTTGTAAGAGACCGTCTTACGTGTACCTCTGCTCCAGATCATAATGTAACTGATCATTCTGTAACCGATCAAAATCTAACCGATCACAATCTAAATGGTCACAATCTAATTGATCACATTGTAACTGATCATGCGTTTGCTTTGCCTTCTTCTGCGGTGATTCCCTCTGTAACCCACCATGTGGGTGATGTCTATAGGAGTGTTGGTCTCCACGGTGTTGATAGGGACGTTGAGGCGCACCCTCACCGCTTTCGCTTCGGTTCGAGTGTGACAGGGTTTGGGCGTGAGGATTTCCGCGGCATCTCGTGGATATCCGTGTCTAGCGCTATCGTTCCTATGGAGAAGCGAGCAAGTTCCGCGCGTCCGTACCTTCACGACTATGACTTTTCGTACCCTTATGTCCTGGTGAACCTTGAGGGATTCGATGGCATGTACGACGGGAGTTCCGAGGCCATCCGTCGGAGTTTTTGCGTGCTCGTGTTCGACTGTTCGTTCCGCGCTGCCAACGGGCGCGGATACGTCATGCTTAAACCCGTGCGTGAACTAGATAGGAAGACGTTCGACACCCCTCTTGCATCCCTCCGTTTGCTCGTTGTGTCGATAACACGTCCTAGCGGTGCATTGTTCAACAATAGTGTTGACGCCTTGCGACTGACATCTTTGTCCTACGAAACACAGTATGGGTTGTACATCCGCATCGTGTGCAACCGTTTCTTCGACATGAACGAGTTCGTAGTAGGGGACGATGTCCGGTTCTCGGAGTTCGATGGTCGTCCCGAGTCTGCGTCAGGTGCGGCAGATAATATGTCTTTGATCTTGCAGGCGAACGCTTATATCAACCGAGAGGAGGGTCACGAAGTCGTTCGTCTTGGCGAACCCAACGCTCAGGGTTTTTTGAACTCGTTCTACATTCTCGCTCCCGGTTTCTACAACAGCGTCGAAGGCACGCTCGTGTTGCACGAGCAGATGCTCGAGGCGATCCGTGCGATGGCATTGTTTGATGCGTTCGTGAGGCCAGGGGCCATCGTAAACCAATCCCTTCAGGCTTTCGTGACTCTCAATATCGGTTGCGTGCCTAAGGGCGATGACAGAATAAAATGAGTGTATTCATAAATTTGTTTAATGGCGGATCAAGTTGCCTTAGGTTTATCATCGTTGATTGTCGGTTTTGGGGGGAGGTTCGTCCTCCAAACTGACGAGGAAATGCAAGCGCTATTCTCCAACCCTCTTGTTCGTCATTTATTATTCTTTTTGATTGTGTATTCCGCAACGAGGAACATCGGTTGTGTCTACGCTGTTCATCTTCGTGGGTACAGTCGTTGAGGCGCCTCTGAAGACATTAGTTCGGAGAGGGTACCGCATCGAGTTTCGGCAGCCATGGATCCTGGTGGCGACCGCAAAATCTTGAGGACTCGCTCGCTCGCGTTCCTACGAATCAGTTTTATGTCTTACGTGATAGTGAATACACGTCAAGAAATTCGCCCAATTTAAGGACTTTATTTAACATACATGCATTGTCGCAAGGGTATCGTGGTACCAGGCTTTATGGGCAGTTCTCTACCAGTCGTTAAAAACGTGAAGCATGTGGAGGACTCTGCTGGCACGGATGCATTCAAGGAAGGTGTTAACAAGCTCGTCATGATTATGCATGCTTTCCATGCCGACATATTGGGTGACACGGTCATGCAGACTCTCTCTTCTATGGGAGATGATGAGTCTTCATCGGTCCACGTGTTCGAAATCACTCGCAAGATGAGCCCTAGCAACACTGAGTTGTTCCCAAGGGTGATGGGGGCTTTGTTCGCGACCCAGTTGGTTTGCACCCGGCACGGAATTACGAAGAACGATTCCGATTATCGCTCTTCGCATGTTTTCAAGGAGACATTGTACCATGTGTGGATTCCTCTTGCGGACAAGAGCGTGCACAGACGCGTGAGCGTGGCGATTGTGAATTGTTTCTGGAGTGCGTGGCACAACTTCAACTGGTTCAACATAGCGTTCGACATCGACTCTCTTTGCCATACCCAGGATCGGTTGTACGTACTTCACACGGACAAACTATTGAAGAGTTCAATTGTCACTTCGCTGACATCCCGCATCCACCGCGTTCAGAGGAAATGTTTCTGCATTTCGCCGGCGTACGTAGCCGACCGTGGGATCGTGACATGCGACGAAAATACACGGTATGACTCGATCGTATGCTGCATTGAGAGGGCGGCTGGTTCGTGCGCAACAGGGGGTGGATTATGGACGACATGTTGTGGGGTGTGTGGGTCGTTCCCAAGTGGGGTGTTATGTGCACGGACCCCACTAACGTTCGCCTGCGCCAATCGTGTCACAACGAGACCATCACAGAGAGCGAAGCCAAACATGCCTTGTCATCCTCTTTGTACATGCAGGTGTGCGAACCTCATGGTGTAGAGGTGACTGAAGAGGGTATCGAATACATACCTTACCTATATCCAAACACAAGTGACGTGTGCGGCCTCTGTCATGAGGCGTTCAAAGAAGAAGACATCGTCATCAATCTAAGTTGCAATCACAACTTCCACGTTACCTGCCCCTCCACGATCACCCATCACAAAAAAAAGGGGCGAGGAATTTGCGATTGGTTGCGCATTCAGAAAAGCTGCCCGTACTGTAGAGCAAAGGTTTTTTAGACACATTGAGTACACAAGACTATGTCGAGTTCTAACGATGCGCTTGACATGATGGGTGCGGTTGTGATGATGGCAACCGCCGACGATATAATTTTCCCTGGGGTAGTGAGAGAAAACGACCTCCTCCTTTTATGGACGCAGCAAGGGAACAGAGTGCTCGCAGGTAGAATCGGTTCCTCCAATCCTAGCGTGTTCGTAGACGAACATGAAGGGCTTGTCGTGAAGGGGGCTCTATATGATAATGGGAATTGTGCAGGCGGTGTTTCTGTGCTGACTCCTGACTCTGAGGGAGCTATTTCCATGTATGTTACTTTTAACACAGGAGTGCTTGGTACATCGAACATCGTGAAAGATATTGTCATTCAATCTGCAAAAACAAAAATACTTGGGATATCTGTATTCGAGTCGAATATTGTGATCAAGGATCCTAGCAACAACACTCGATACACTGATTTGATAGAATCTTGCATATTCGGGTCCAATGCCGGATACTTTGGATCTAATGCGGGTGAATACGGGTCCAATGCCGGATACTTTGGATCTAATGCGGGTGAATTCGGGTCCAATGCCGGATACTTTGGATCTAATGCGGGTGAATTCGGGTCCAATGCCGGATATTGAAATTGAAATTGAAATTGTTACATCCAAGAAATATAAATACTCTAGGGACGTGAGATTAAGGACACCACAGCGTACGCAGAAGCTAGCTGTAGTCACCATAGATAAACACAAAAAATATCCAGTACTAGTTGTGATCCCACCCGTAACTGACTGAGAGTCATTTCAGTCAGTCACGTGGGTGGCACTAGCTGGACCAAAAAAATGTTAATCTCCGGCGGGGTGGTGTTCCATGAATCTACGACATTGTAAAATAGTCTGAAAGCTGTCAACAGAGTGGTGGTGCAGCTGGTCTGCTAATGTAAGAATTTCTAAATTGGTAAGACCAAGGGTGGTCATGGAGGTCACAAAGGTTCTGGGGATGGTGCTAGTGGTACCAATGGTAACAACTAGGTAGTGAACAAGGTAGCCAGCTAGTCTTAGGCCGGCAACCAACTGGGTGTGTTGGGCATGTTTATCCTCTGCCTTAGTGGCATGGTTGGTGTCAGAGCAGTATCCCAGCTCTAGAATCCAGATTTCCTTGTCAGCAGCAATGGTGGGTGAGTCCACCTCGGGCAGGATGGCGAGATCTGGCCTCAGTTTGGGGCAGATCTCTGCTGAGATGGAGGGAGGGCGTAACCAGTCAGGCAGTGTTTTGCCAAGGACTCCGCGGGGGAGGTCCTCCAGCCTACCTGCGTCCATGATAACGCGGCGGGATCCAAGGGCGCCTTTGCTGATGGCCTTGTGCAGTAAGTGGACAGCTGCGTCATGACGCTTGATGTACATGCCCTTGAAGGTGGCGTGTGTGCAGCCAGCAAGAATGTGGCCAGCTCCGTCCTCGTGGGTGGTACAAATAGGGCATGTGGGGGAGGTGGCAGGGTTGGGGTTGTTAGCATAGGGCATCTTCCAGCGATAGGCAAGCTTCTTGTTCCACAGTCGGCCCCATCTGGCCTTGAGGATGCAGAACTTAGTTTTGTGGGTGATGTGAGAGGATGTCCAGAATTTATTGCTGGAGTGGGGTAGATGCAAGGGGGTGTTATCAGCCCAGGTGGTGGCATATATGACTTTGAGGGGATGTTGTCCGAGGTGGCAGCTAGTGGGAAGGTTAAGACTGATCCCGTTGGTGAGGTTAGGTGCTAAGGCTCGTGGGGGAGTTGTGCCAAGAGGTGTGCAGGGGGGTTGGACAGTGGGCCAATAGGTGTTGTGGCGGGGTTGTTCTCCAGTGGTGTCGGTGTATCGTACAGATGCTGGGTTGGTGGCTGCATTGCGTGCTAGTGCATCTGCTCTATCATTGCCCAATATGCCAGTGTGTGAGCGTACTTTGCAGAGGGTAGTGTGTGATCCTGCCAGAATGCGTTGGACAAGGTGAGTGCGGATAGAATGCAGGAGTTCAGAGTGAAGAGAACGTGTAGAGGTAGTAGGATCTTGAATCATTTTGTTAATGAGTTGGAGTGAGCAGAGGCTGTCAGTGTGCAGGGTGAGGTCAGTATTATAGTCAATGCGTGCTATGGCTTGATGGATGGCCACTAATTCAGCCCGGTTGTTAGTTCTGGTGGTGCCTTGGCCTCCTGGGTTAATGGAATAGCTCATACCAGCCACAGGTATGTAGACCCCTGCACCTATTTTGCTGGGGGTGCCAGGGGCTCCCTTGATCAGGCTGCCATCAGTATAGACCTGCAGACCTAGGGTAGGTATGGCTGGGTAGTGGCAGGGGTAGATAACTGTGGGGAGCAGAGGGGGGGCAGTGGTGGGTGGTAGGCTGCCAGGGCAGGGTAGTGAGGGATTTAAGAGTCCTGGGGTAGGTGATTTGTGTGTCTGAAGAGGTAAGGGTAGGATGTGCAGGGAGGTTATGTGGTTCCCAGTAGGGTGAGATGCTGAGCATGTGCTGTGACCAGATGTCTTTGAACCCCTGGAGACGGTTTAGGTATTCAGGTTGGCTGCTTGGGTTGCTGATGATGAGAATGTGGAGCTTGTGGGAGGAGGTAGGGTTGTGATGTTTGCCCCCTAGCCAGGTTTCAGAGGTGCTGTAGATTTCAGAGAAAGGTCTGGAGTCCACGTGATGGATCCAGGGATGGTGCAATAGTTTCTTGTAGGGGGCATTATAGTTGTCTGGGATGAGTAAGACAGTGCATGTTGGGATGTGTTGTGCTTCTGCGTGGTCAGCACTGGCTAGAGCCCACCTGAGTGCCTTGTGTGCATCGGTGACGGAGGTAGGGATGTCCACCAGTGATCCCCCTGTCCAGATGCTGTGGAAGAGATCCCCGTTGGCTCCAAAGAGCTGGTCAGCTGGGTTCATGGAGGAAAATTCTTCATAGGCAGAATCTAGGTTGAGTGGGGTAGCAGTGCGGTGATGGGTGATGTTGAGGTGTAGGTTAGCTTGGTGCAGGGCTGGGGGAAGAGTGTAGGTGGAGGCAGGGGTGTCCTTGTGTCTGGTGTATAGGGCTGCAAGGTCAGGTAGGAATCATCCTTGTGTGAGTTGGTTCCAAGTTGAAGGGCGTGTAGTTTTATTGTATTCATAGTGTGTGTGGAGGGAGGTGAGAAGGGTGTTGGTACTATGACCCACACATTTCCCGGTGGGGTTATAGAGGAATGTAGTGTCTGCATGCGTGTGGGTTTGATGGCCTTCTGAGCCAGTGAGGATGCCAGTTTGGGCTGTGTGTTTGAGTGGTGATTGGATGTCCCAGGTAGGGTTTCGGTCATGAGTGTCTATGTGAAGAAGTTTGTGGACAAGGGCATGGTTATCAGCGTTGAAGCCAGGTGTAGTGGCCCATTGTCCCTGTTGCTGGGAGTTAGTAAGGTGGGAGTCTCTTCTGGGGTTAAGATGGGTTGTGGTGGTGGGTGTGTCTTTGAAGGCGTGGAGAAGGGTGTCATAGGTGGATTGGCCCAGCATAGTGATGAGGTGGGTGGTGTGGTATGGTTGTGGTTTCCAGTGGACCTCAGAGGTGGTGGGAGTAATTGGGTTACTGTGAAGGATAGTGTAACCAATTTGGGTGTATTGACTGATATGGTCGTTGTGCATGGTGATGGGGGCCCATTGGAGGTGGGCAGTGGTGGTGATGCTGGTGTCCCTAGTGTCCATGGTCCGTTTGCTGCGCCAGCTGGTGATGCTGAGGGGTTTGTACTGGTTACCATAGGTGAGGTGAAGGAGACGGGTAGGGGGGGATGGGGATCCAGGGGTAGGGTGGAGCATTGCTGCCTTGAGAAGATCAGGGTTGGAGACCTTAGTGATGTTGTAGTGCTTAAAGAAGGGCTTGGCTGGGCCGCGGATGATGGCCTTGCAGAGGTGAAGGCGGGATGCCCAGGTTGTCGCGGCTTCATTGTTGCCCCATGCTTTACCGTAGTGGTCGACGTTGGCGTTCCATTCGGCTGTGGAGTTGCAGGTGGTCCACGCCCACCATTGTTCCCCGCTGAGGTCTCGGAGAGGGTCTGCTGTGTAGTCCGCTTCCTTGACAGGAGGTTGCGCTCGGCTGGTGGGGTAGCGCTGAGTTGGGGTGGAGGCCGGGCGGGCGACAAACATGTTCTGCGCATCGGCTGACGGTTTGGGTGGGATGGTGTATGACGAGGTAAGTTGTCGCTGCGGTAATGGAAGAGGGTTGGCATGGCTGAAGGAGGGGAGCAGGTCGGGGTTGTTGCCAGTGAGGTGTGCTGTAAGGAGGTTGAGGGAGCGCCGATGGTGCTTTGTGACTTTGCCCTGTGTGATAAGAGGGAGATCCGTGGTAGTGATAAGGTGAGTGCCTGCTGGAGTAACCAGGTCGTGGTGTGTATAGATCCCTAGATCGTGGAAGGGAGTCACAAGGGAGACAGGGATGTGAGCAGGTTGAGGGAGTACTGATTGGATGTTGAGCTTATCCAGGAGTTCTGTGTCATTCCAGGTAATTTGGATGTTTGAATGGTCTAGGAGTTGAAGTTGCCGGGCAAGAGATGAGTATTGGAGGAGTTTGGGAGAGAGAGAGGTTGGAGTGAGAGTGTGGAAAGTTTTGAAGGTTTTAGTGAGGAGAGATATGGTTAGTATGCCCAGGCGTCCAGTGTCATTCATGGCGTGGGTGAGGGCAGAGGCAGTAATTTGTGTGTATTCAGTGAGGAGAGAGGGGATCCCTAGGCCTGCCTCTGTTTTGGGCAGGTGTAGTGCCCTAGTGGGGAAGGACATGGGAAGGCTGCTGCACAGTTTGACTGTCTTAAGTACTGCTTTATCTATAATGTGGATGTCTGTGAGAGAGAAGGGGGCTACGATCATAGGGTATTTGATGGCTGCTCTGATGCATTGTGTGATTATGCGTATGCATTGTTCAGGGGTTGCCCTGCTTTTAGCTTTGTTGAGTATATGTAGGCCCTTGGTGTGGATAATGTCAAGGGTGGCATGCAGTTGGGTTTTCCAGTTGAGGGTGAGAGAGATGTGGACTCCTAAGTATTTGTAGGCTATATCTGGTGGTTGATAAGTGGCATATGTGTCTCCAAGGGCTATTTTGTCCTGGAGTCTTTGTTTGAGGATATCAGTGTGGGTGGGGTTTGAGGGGTGTGTCTTGTGAAGGATGCCACTGACCACACATTTGGTAGCATTGAGAGGGATGCCAGACCAGGTGCTGAACAGTTGGACTTTACCACATTGGATGCGGAGGTCCTCGACCGTTCCAGTGAGGACTGCGGTGTCATCCGCGTACCCCAGGCTGCTGGTGAGGTGCTCGTCAGCCTCCGCGGTGGGAAGGGAGGCAGCGCGGTATCCCCACCTCCTGAGCATAGCCATAGGTGGAGGGGTTCAATAAAGATGATGAAGAGGAGAGGGGAGAGTGTGTCCCCTTGGATGGATCCCCTGGTGATGGGGATGGGTTGACCAGGTGTGTTGTTTAGGAGGATGTGAGTGTTGGAGTTGGTATAGATCCCTTTGACTGTGTCTATGGTGTCGTGGGTGAATCCAAGGTTGTGCATAATGCAAAGAAGTTTTTGGTGATCTATCATGTTGAAGGCAGAGCTAAAGTCAAAGTAAGCTGCGTACAAGTCTTGTTGGAAGAGGGAGGCATCCTCTATGTTGTGCAGGAGGTTGAGGAGCTGCCTATAGGTGCTCTTGTCTTTTCTAAATCCCTCTTGGCAGGTGCTGAGAATATGATTGGTTTCTGAGTAGGTGGAAATTGTGTTGGTGATGAGAGAGGTCCAGAGTTTAGCCACAGAATTGTTAAGTCCTATGGGTCTATAGTTCTGGGGAAGGTACGGGTCAGATTTTTTGTAAAGCATAACTGTGTGTGAAGTTTTCCAGCAGTCTGGGGTTTCTCCCAGGATCCAGGAGATTTGCATAAGTTTGTGAATGACAGTGTGCATTTCGGTGGGGAGACACATCAGTAATTCATTGGGTATCCCATCTGGTCCTGTGGCTTTATTTGTGGCCAGTTTTCTGATGCAGTCGGTGTAGGCAGTTGGGGATGAGAGGTAGGTGTAGGGTGAGGCAGTATGCTGAATAGAGGTGGCGGGGGTTTCGAGTTGAAATTTGTCAGTGTGTGTTTCCCAGGGGGGAGGGGTAGAGTAGGCAGTGTAGTTGCCATTGGGTGGGGGCACAGGGGGAGACATGAGTTTGCCCATGTGTTTGGTCAAAAGGTCAAGGAGATCTTTAGTTTTAGTATGAAGGGTTCCAGTTTGCTGGTTAAGAAGGACAGTGGGAGAGTGGGGCTGGCCGTCTGGTTTGAAGATGTGTCTATGCGTAACCCGCGCCTGTGTATTAAGGCGATGGCGAAACTTCTTGATGGCCTTGGTGCTTCTTTCCTCCTTTTGCAGGGCTTGGATAGTGCGTAGCTCCTGGATAGTGTGTTGTATGTCATCAGTGAGTGATTGACGGTATTGGGTAAGAAGGGGGTTGTGGAGGAGAAGGAGTTGGACTTGCGTTGTAGTTTGTAGAGGGCAGTCTGGAGGAAAGGATGGGGAAGAGCGCAGGTTATCATATCCATATTGGTCCATGGAGTAGGATTTGGTGCGGAGAGTTTTAATGTGTTTCACGTGTTGGTTAAGTTGTTGGTAGGATTTAGCTGTCTTTCTGGGGAGGAAGATGCCAGAGATGGTTTGTTTAGTGGGGCAAGTCTCTATCATTATACTGAGGGCTTGATGCAGGGTGGTCATAAGGTGGTCGGCCATACTGTTGAGGTCTTCTGGAAGTGTAGTCATCAGTTCCTGCCTGATGGATTGAATGTGAGAGGCAGTCCTGTCTTCCACAAGAAGGTCCTGAGCAGTTTGCCAGGCGGATTCTATGTTAGTGTGGGAGCTCAGGAATTGGTGGAGGTATTGAGTAGTGATGGCTTGCCTAGTTTTCTCTTTGTCTGATTGTTTAAGAGGGAGGAGGAGCTGAGGGGAGGTGTAGGTGTTGGTTGGAGGTATGACAGGAGGGGGGAGGAGAGTGGAGGTGAGGCGTTGCTCAAGTGCATGGTGGTCTAGGGTGTCCCCCATTTGGTGGGTGCTTTCAGTGGTATGGGTGCCCGGAGGTGAGTTGATGAGCAGGATATCATCAATACGACTGCTGTAGGGGGTGTTGTTGCTGCAAGAAAAGTATGTGTGAGGTCTGGGTTGTGGTTGTGGAGTGATACAGAGTTGAGAAATGTGTTGCTGGTGAGAAATGTCATCTGGATATTTGGTTAGACTGCTTCTGTCAGTGGTGTGGCATGTGGCATTCCAGTCCCCAGCTAGGATGTAGTGGTGGGTAGGATTTTTCTCAGTAATGTAGTGGATGTAGGAGTAGATGTTCTCTCTTTTGGGGGCATTGTTACAGGGCATGTAGACGCCCAGGACATGGGTTATGTTGTTTATGGTTTGGTGAGTAATGTGTCCAGAGAGTTCGACTGGAGTTTCATGATTGACTGGGTGAGCAGTGACTGTTTTCCTGATTAGGGTAATGACCCCTGCTGAGGAGGTGACTATTTTGTCAGGGCTGGTAGCTTGGAGAGTAGTTTTGCTGTTGTGGTGGAAGTGATAATCATGCATGTCTGATTTAATCATGTTTAGAATGGATTTTCTGTGTGAGAGTAGTTTGGTTTCAGTGAGAATTATTATATCATTATCCCTGGATCTAATGTGAGCATAGATGACTTCCCAGGAGGATCCAATTCCCCTGCAGTTGATAGTGGTGATGTTAGTGTCATTAAGAATGTGTTCCTGCTGTTGGACAGGGTGGTCTGAGGTTTGTTCAGAGTATTTAGGCTTACTACGTTTCACCGGTGAGGTGGGCTTGGTAGTGCTGATGGACTGCTGCTTTTTGGACGGGGGGGGAGCTCCAGGGATCCGGGTCTGTCTGAGCTTGTTGTATTCAGGGATGGTAGGCCTGCTGGGGGTGGGGAGCCTTGCTGCCTGTATTGGGGGGGGAAGGTCACTTCGTGACCGTTTTTTAGTGGTGGTAGTTTTCTTGGATTTTTTAGATTTTTTGGTAGAGGTATAGGGTTTCTTACGTTTTGCGTGGGATTCATCCTCAGATACTAGATAGATAATGTCATCATCTTCGTCTGTGGGTGTTTCAGTGTTATTTTGAGTGGTAGGGATTGTTTGATGTGGTGGTGAAGGTGGTGGATTGGTGTAGGTGTTGATCTGTTGAGAGTCTTCTAGGATGGTACCATTGGTATTAGGGTGGGGATTGGTTGGATCAAAATAGAGATCAGGTTGAAATGGATGGCCATGGAAGGAGGGTGTAGCCTGGCTAAGAGTGTAGATGCGCCCCTGGAGCTGGTGCCAGTCTTGGGGGGTTAGGATGGTGGGTCCAGAGATTTCAGAGTCAAGGTTGTACCATTTATTGTTGTAGTATTTGATAGTGATTGCATGACCATAGCCATTGGACCAGTAGTGCAGTATGAATTTGGTGCTATTGATGGGAATTCTGCTAAGGATTTGTTGTTTGGTGCTACCAAGTTGGATGCCTGTTTCATAGTTTTCTTCAGTGTTAGGAGATGAGGTGTGTAGTGGTGTGTATGGGTGTTTCCTGTGGCTGACCAGGTATCCAGTGCCAGTCTGCTTGGTGAAGGTGTAGTAGTCAATAAGGGCATTATTATAGTTTCCAGAGGGGTTGAGAAAATATGATCCCATAACCTTCCAGTGATTATCAGTGGCTCTAGTGACTTGAGTGTGGAGTTTGTTAGCAAAGTCTAGGACTAGATTGATATCCATGGCTTTGTATCCAAGGTAGGCATTGATGGAGTGAATTTGGCAGTGAGAGGCTGTTTGGGCTTCCCAGTATGGGGCAGACTTAGACTTACTTTGTAGGCGTCTGCTTCCTCTGGGTCTACCTCCTCTGAGTGTGGGGGGTGTAGGAGGAGTGGAGAGGGGGCAGCTGTAGGGGTACTTACTGCTGTGAGCATCCTCCTGAGTATCTGAGCTGTCTATGGGTAGAGTGAGAGCAGGAGAGATAGGGGAGGGAAGAGTGCAGGCAAGGTTTAATCTGTTACAGGTTGTAATCTCAGCACAGGAGTGGCAGGCTGTGCCTTTGGTCTGGCAGGGGTTCACATTATAAGGAGATAGTTTCCAGAGGGGCTCATATCCATGTCTATTTTTTCTATTTTTGTTGCTCTTGCTATGGATGTTTCCACTGGGACAGTGGGTAGTGCTGATAAGAGAGAAGAGCAGGAGGAGCAGTGCTGTTATCCAGAGGTCCAGGGGGTTTGCTACTTCCTGTGTCCCTTGAAGGTGTTGGCTTTGGGGTAAGCCTTGTTGGCTGTGGTGCTGGCAACCTGTGGAGTGGTGAGTGTTTTGATGTTGTTGGTTTTTGGTGGCAGGGATGCAGGTGTAGAAGGTACTATAGGGTTTGGTTTGATTGGGGTTTACCTTGAGAGCAGCTGTTTGGAGGAAGCTGCTCCAGTCATTTCCCAGTTCAGGTTCTGCTGGGGTGTTGCAGTGCTCACTGGTGATGGCACCTGCTCCAAAGATGTCATCATCATCAGCGGCTTCATAGGGTGCAGGTGGCCAAGCTGCAGGTGGATCAGGGGTTTCATGGTTGAGGAGCATGTCAACAATGGCCTTCTGGTAGGTGGTGACATGGTATTCGGGGGGGTGTCCATCCAGGGAGGTCTTAAGAGCCTTCCATTGGTCCAGGTCACCCTTGGTGTGGGGGTCAAGGGGGACTTTTCCCTTGGCGGAATTCTTGGAGATCTCTCTCCTGATCATCCAAGTGGCCAGGCAGTTCCAGATCTTGCCTGGCTTGCCCTTGGTCATGGCAGGGTCGTAGTCAGGGAGGAAGGAGGGCCTGAGGGTGTGGGTAGAGCCACCAGAATGGAGGATGCCTCTGGTGGAGAGGAAGGTTATCAGGACTGTAGCTCTGTTTAAGAGCATGAGGTGGATGCCTCGGTTGGCTTGTGTTGACCTGGTGATAGGATCATGTAAGTAGAGAGGGATGCCCTCCCTGGTGACAAGGGAGTTGTTAATGTGAGCAGGGGTGGTGACATAATCGCTGCAGATCTTTTCCCTGGAGATGATGTCCCACAGGTCTGGTGAGTGTAGGTCCTCATCAAGGCCCTCCAGCTCCTTGGGGAACATCCTCCTCAGAGTAGCGAGGTAGTGCCTGTTGGATTCCATGATGACTTGGTGCAGTCCAAGGCAGTCTTCAAGGTTGACGATCTGGTCAGTCTTCAAGATCACTGAGCACTGGTAGGCATCTGAGGGGATGTTGGAGGGGCTGATGAAGAGGCTGTAGTGGTCAGTCCTCCTGATGTGGAGGGGGAGCAGGGACTCAATGGACTCCTTGATTGCGGGAGTGGCGCACATGGCGCTGGTGACAGTCCTCTTGTCGCGAGTGGTCTCTACCAGCATGAAGTTGAGTGAGTTATGCACTGTCATGGTGTCGTCGTGGTCTTCTTTGTTAATCAAGGCGAGCTGGAGGATGACCTCGAGCTTCACAAGCCAGTTGGGTTTGTCTTCTGCTTCGATGTTCCTCCAGTCGGAGTGCATGTAAGCTTCAGAGGCTCGGCGAACCTCCTCGATGTCGTGGAAGTCGAGGTGGTCAGGAGGGGGATAAGTCACTGGGACAGAGAAGCTGAGGGGAGGTGATGGTGAGGTGAGTTTCCTGGGGGGTCCTGCGACTTCCGCATCATCTGCGGCGTTGGTCTTCTGCCCCTTGGCCTTCTTGGTGGGAGGGGCATGGTCATGGACAGGGGCATCAGGGTTGGAGAAGGGTGTGGGAGGGTCAGTGACATCTGTGCCCTGTGCTTCTGTCATATGCTCATCTCCCCCTTCAGCTAGGGGGTCTGGAGATGCCCCTGGGGCTGGTGGGTGTGCAGGGTTGGTTGTTCTGCCAGGGGGATAGTGGGGAATGGGTACAAGTGTTGTGGCAGTAGGTGCAGTGGGTTGCTCTGAGAGGACACTTCCACTGGGAGTATGGGTGGGGATCCTGGTCTGCTGACAAACATCAATGATCTGCCAGGCAGGGTTTCTGGTGGACCTGCCCAGGGAGGTAAGTCTAGTGATGGTGTTGGCTCTAGAGATGGTGCCCTTGGGATAGAGGCTCTCACTGTCTTCAATATTAACTAAGATTTTGCAGGGGATGAGGTGGTTGGTGTTTACTAGAGGGGTGAGAGTGGGTACCCCTGTCTCAAGGTTTCTGCTTTTGGTTAGGACTGCAAAGTTGCAGAGGTGTTTGATAGTCAGGAGGGGGAGTTTGTGCAGGTGAGTGGCATGAATGTGGACTGTTACTTTCCACTCTACGGGTGTAGTAGGGGTGCTGCAGACTTGGTCGACATGCTTCTCACTGATGTCGCCAGCCAGTATGCCAGGGGGCATCTGGCGGAATGCTGCGTTGACATGCCTAGGAACTGAGTCAGGGGTGGTGCAAGCCAAGGCATTGTCAGGGAAGAAGCCGGGTCTGGGCCTGTTGGTAAGCCTCATGCTGGTGGTGTTGCCAACAATGCCTCCCAGCACCACCTTGATAATCTTGGCATCTTGGGGAATGCCGTGGATGGGGTAAGTCACAACTGTAGGGTCGCTCAGCTCGGCCGCGAAGGGGTCGATGTTATGGAAGACTGATTCGTCGTTGGGTGACGGAGGGTGGATGGTTGCGTTAATTTCCTCGTGGGTCTCATAAACTCGGATGGCTCGCTGTAGGTGAGTATCCAGGAAGACGTGGCGTTGCGCGGTGAATCCTCGGGGGGGGGTAGAGGACGTCCCCTCTGGATTCGAGCACAGGCTTGGTGCCACTGAGACCTGTCGAGGAGATATTGTTATTTGCGAGGTTCGGATAGCTGCCGTCAGGCTTATGCTTTCCATTTTGGGGGCTGCCGTCAGGCTTTTGCCCCCCATTGAATCTGCAGGATTCAATAGGACTTTCACCTTCGCCACGATGGACGGTATTATCCCAGTAAGGGTGGATTTGGGGGAGATGTTGGTTTGGATGGAATGTGTTGTTGCGGAGCAGGGAGACGCAGCAATGGTCGAAGGGAGGTTGAGGGTCGGTGCGTGAGTACAGGTCGTTACTGGGGAGGCACGACTCGTAGTTCTCACCTGTGAGGAGCTTAGATTGGAAGGGGCCATATCGGAGCATTGTATCGTTGGAGGGTTGTGGGGCTTGAGAGTTGCAAGTGTTGTGGTGTTGGAGGGCTGTGCTTGTTAGGAGGATAAGAAGGACGACGATGTGGATCGTCGCGTTGGAGATGGTATCTTTTCCATAGTAGGGTTTGGTGGTGATTTTTGATTGTTTGATGCTGGAAGTGGAGATGATATTTTTTTTGATGGTGGTCAGGATTCGTCGGAGGGTGGTGACGATCATCGTGGGATTTGGTATGCAGGTGCCCCATCCTAGAATATCTGTATAGCAGGTGTTCCAGGATCGCTTCGCGACAGCGTGTCCGCTCGAAACGTGGTGTTGTTCTTCCTGTTTGGTGTAGATTTGGTAATCCGCCCGGTACGGGGATTTGGTGGTAGAATTTGGTTGGGTGATGCTGGCAGAGGCGTTGGGCGCTTTGATATTCCCTACCTTTTTCCATGGGTTTTGCTGCGCTCTGGTGCTTCCAGAGCGCTGCTTCCCTGGGTTCGAACTGCTCGCTCGCCGACAGTTGAGATGGATCATTTTGGAGGAGGTGGAGGTGGGGAGCGGTGGATCTGAGATGGGGGCACATTGCTCATTTCCCTCGCGGGTGTGATCGTTACAAAGCCTAGCGTCGCGGCATTCCGAATCCAGTTTCCGCTAATGCGGAGGGGAAGTAGCGCCTACGAAATCAGAGAGCCTCAAGCGGTCTATATATATAGAGCGTGTATATATGAAGGGGGGACTCTGACAATTATGGTGCCTGATACTCTGTTTACGCGTCTGGCCACCGGCTTGCTTGCTTGCGATATGATCGTAATGCCGGATATTTTGGATCTAATGCGGGTGAATTCGGGTCCAATGCCGGATACTTTGGATCTAATGCGGGTGAATTCGGGTCCAATGCCGGATACTTTGGATATAATGCGGGTGAATTCGGGTCCAATGCCGGATACTTTGCATCTAATGCGGGTGAATTCGGGTACAATGCCGGATACTTTGGATCTAATGCGGGTGAATTCGGTTCCAATGCCGGGACACTTGGATTAATGCGGGTGAATTGGGTCTTCCAAGCGGATACTTTGCATCTAATGTAATGCGGTGGTGAATTCGTGGTCAAAATGCCTGATACTTTGGATCTAATGCAGGTGAATTCGGGTCCAATGCAGGATACTTTGGATCTAATGCGGCCCCCCCCCTTGCCCGATCTATTCGGGGCCAATGCCGGTACCTTTGGATCTAATGCAGGGGGTGACTTCGGGTTCAATCGCCGGATTAATTTGGATTAATTGCGGGTGAAGCTCGGGTCCAATGCCACGGATACTTGGATTAATGCGGGTGAATGAATTCGGGTCTAATGCGGATACTTTGGATCTCTAATGGGGGAAACTGGGTCCAATTGCCGGATACTTTGGACTCTATGCAGGTGAATTCGGGTCCAATTGCGGATACTTTGGATCTAATGAGGGGGTGAATTGGGTTTAATGCAGGGATATTGGATCTAATGCGGGGAATTTGGTCCCAATGCCGGATACTTGATCTAATGCGGTGGGAATTCGGGTCTAATGCAGGATCTTTGGATCTAATGAGGGTGAATTAGGGTCCAATGCGGGGATACTTTGGATCTAATGCAGATGATTCGGGTCCCAATACCGGACACTTTGGCTCTAATGCAGGGGTGAAGTAGGGGGGTTTAATTGCCAGGATACTTTGGAACTAAGCGGCGTGAATCGTGTCACCAATGGCCGGATACTTTGATCTAAGAGGTGGAATAGGGTTCTATGCAGAGATACTTTAGGATATAATTGCGGGTGAATTCGGGTTAATGCAGGATACTTTGGATATAATGCGGGTGAACTCGGGTCTAATGCGGATACTTTGGATAAAGGAGGTGTACAGGTGTTAACACCCGATAAGCATGACAATAGCCGAAGGGTCCGCATGGCCGCGTCTTTGACGAACAGCACTGCTCCCCCTCCAACAGTAATCATTTCGACGACCCTCCGATAGTCTTACACCGCAATCTACCGAACTAATCTAGCCGCCCGGACTCAGGCAGCAGCGCGTGTGTATTGGTTTAAGTAGTCCGGTCCAAATACGGACAGTAACGCTCCGTAGATGAGAGAGGGTAACAATCAGACGACATCGAAGTGTGTCTCCCCTGGACTTCGACTTTCGGGCCTTGACGGTTTCCCCCCCGCAACTAACCATAGGGTCCCCGCAATGGACGCAAACATGATCCCGGGGACAAAGGTAACGAGAACCCTCCGTGCCACCAAATCCCCAACACAATGCCCCGTCCTCGAGCATCCCTCCAGCGCGAACCGCCTCCTACAATCCCGCTTTACCTACCGGTCCACTCAGCAACTATGATTCGCGCGAACTGTCGCCGCAGGCGGGGGGATCGCACCGCACCCTTAGTGTCTCGTTGGAACTACTCCGAATTGGACTCTCCCCGAATCCGTACACGACATCCCATTAACGGGGGGGGTAATGATGAAGAAGCGTTACCTAGCCTTACCATGCCCCGATTTGGAGACATGGTTTTTTTTTTGTCCAGGCTCTATATTATTTCGCACGCAATGATTTCTAATACTTGGTGCCGCCGCGACTCTTCAAGAACATTCCTGCTGCCATCGATACCTCCCAATTGCATCTGCCTTGCCCTTGAAACGCATTACAATGAACCCAGCAACGCCAAAATCCCTTCCCGCATCCTCTCAGCGCCACCACCCAACTTTGGTCTTCAAAGTTCCATAATTTTCTTTGTGTCTTGGAACGACTGAGGGAGGGAGGCCAGGTTTTGGTGAGTTGGCAATCGATAGCGGAACGACACAGGAAAAACCTTCAACTAACTTAACTGCACACTGCTACTCCAAACCTGCCCCGTTCGGCCACCCGAAACACGGCCGTAAAATTGTTTCAATTTTGTTGGAACTGACGTATCAAACCGCCGCACAGAGAACGCGTGAATGCATCTGCGGAAAGCGGTAAACTTCCGGTTTTACGATCGCGCTAGCCCTCCATGGGCATCGGTGGACGCGTCATGAGACCCGAAAGACCCCCGCGCATCCAATAATAACGGCGTTTCTCTCGGCCTTTAATCAACTAAAAACCGCCAATTTTCGAACGAAAACGCCTTTACTTTGACTTCATTACATCATAGAGCAAACCGGCTGTCCAGCAGAGCACGCCCCGCTGCGTACAGCGTTCGAACCATTGCGACTGTGTCCAACGCGTTCCATATCCTATCTCGCCCCCTCACCCGCTGTCTATCTTATCTCCCGTGTCGAGGGGGCATTCTCGTTTCGGTCTTCCTCCAACGGTGGCGGTACATTTTATTATTAATGGAGGATGCAGGTATTCACCTGGCATTGTAGCGCACACCCCGCATTCCCTTCCGTTCCGCTAACCTACCAGCTTGTCCCACTGGGGCCCCCAACCGATGCCCGCAAGTTGAAACAGAAAACGACCCCCCGCTTTCTTTTTTCGTCAATCTTCCTATCGAACGTTCACACTACATCTTGCGTGTACTCGTCAAAACATGGTGGCTTTTACACACAGAGGACCGAGTTCCGACTTGGGGCTCTAACTGGTTAGCCGCGCCACGGCAGCGATGTTCTCGAATGTTTGATCCTATGAAGCTTATTTTGCGATGTTTAGGTTTTCGCCAGCAATGTCGGTTATACAACGTCGCTGTTGCGTCTCAACATTTTTCCATCTACCTTCCAAAAGCAAAATGTTTTGCTCTATAGAACTTAGACTTTGCCCCCACTGACACATCCAACGCGGTTTTTTTTAAGTAATGCCCTTTTTTGCCTTCTTCCGACCCTTAGCCAGTAGAGATTTCGTCTAGTCGCAGTCGGAGGACCCGCCCTTTCTAAGTGGCCGTCGCTGGCTTTCCCAATCATCCCCCTCCATCTTTTCTCGCCATAAATATCAATAAAAGGATACGTGCAACGTCATTGGACTGCCGAAGCCACGTTCGCGAGCAACCTCGCATACGGGACCATCAAACACCGTTTCATGTGGTCAGTAATCGACAGCCCTAATTTCGCCACGCAACTTTGTCATTTAAACCCAATATCACTAACCCGCCTGTGTATACGATCAAACCTTTGCGTGACAAAGCAATGTTTTGCGCGAGCACAATCAACCTATTGCACAAAAAATCACCGGGGCCCCCCTCCGCTGGTAAACTCGGCGAATGAATGCGTCATTCGCCGCGTCCCAATCTTGGTTGTAACGCTGGTAGCGTATCCTACCCTCGTTTGTTTGCCCTAACACGTTGTCTGGTTGGACCGGCGAGCAACACTGCCTTTGCTCAGCCGTCCAATTTGGTGTACGCAAGGAGCCGTATCCTATACCTCGTTGTTCTCGAGCCAAACGCTTCTCTCGTGGTACGCCAGCCCAGCTTTCAACGTATTCGGTCGCGTCCAACATGGTATTGAAATTATCCGGAAACGCTTTACCCCCCCCCCATGGTCCGTAACTAATACCAAGGCATGGGTCGCCAAGAGCCGACAATCGAACCTTGTGTACCTAAAGCACAAAAACGCATTCCGAAAATGCAATATTTCGGGAGGCCAATGTTCGCCATGGCGACAATTCGAACCTTGTGTACCTAAGCCCCACCATTCGAATGCAATATTCTTCCGGGAGCAATGGTCCGCCAAAAGGGCGACACCAATCGAACCTTGGTGTGTACCTAAGCAACGCCCTTCGAAAAGGCCGTGGTTTTTTGGAGCAATAAATACCGCATGTGCCCCGCTCCCACCTGGTATAATATCCATGTGCAAAACCGGACGCGATAATCCTAGCAATGCCTCAAGGGCAACATCGAACCTTGTGTACCGAAGCAACGCTTCGACTGCCGTTGTTTTTTGGAGCCATATAACCCGCAAATTGTGGCCGCCTCCAACCTGTATAAATATCAATGTTGCAACCGGACGGATATTCTGCTAACAATGCCATCAAGGGCAAACATCGAACATTGGTATACTTCACACGCATTCGAATGCCCAGTATTTGGAGCACACAGCAAATGCCTACGTCGAACCTTGTGTTACCCCTAAAGCATCACGCATTTCGTAATGCTGTTATTCGGGAGCAAGCCGCAAATGCCTTGGCGTCAACCTTGTGTCCATGAGCACTCGTTTCTTCATGTCTTAAATTCCTATTGGGTACAATGTGTGCAAATAGGCTAACGTCAAACAAACCGTTTGGGTACATGGACACCGCAGGCAAGGGCGTATTCGAAAGCAAATGTTTGCTTTGTCCACCGTCCAATATGGTATAAAGAAATCCGGTGCTACACATTCCCAAAGGCCGTGTGCGGGGGAAGAAATAACCCGCCCATGGGCCT
Source organism: Chlamydomonas sp. ICE-L (assembly GCA_013435795.1). Lineage (NCBI taxonomy): Eukaryota > Viridiplantae > Chlorophyta > Chlorophyceae > Chlamydomonadales > Chlamydomonadaceae > Chlamydomonas > Chlamydomonas sp. ICE-L. The sequence goes on from JACBWV010000045.1 coordinate 6,900,926, forward strand.
CCTCCAACCCCTGGTATATATCAATGTACAGCGAACCGCGAATATTCGCGCTAGCAATTGCCCCTCAAGGGCCACAATCCATCTAAACCTTTTGTTTATACCTAAACAGAACGCATTTCCAAAATGCCGTGGTTTCGGGAAAAAGCATACCGGCATGTGCAGCCCTCCAACCTGGTTATCTATCAATGACAGCCGACGCGATATTTCGCTAGCAATGCCCTCAAGGGTCAACATCTACCTTATAGCCATCAGTAACACCATTTCGACTGCCGTAATCGGAAGCAATGTTGCGCATGGTCCCACCGTCCCATATTGGTTATAACCGTTCTACGCATTTGAAATTCGTGGTTCCGTAGCAAATCCGCAAGTGGGCCCCCCTCCCCCATGGTTCTATCTCAAAACGCACCTGACGCCCGTGTTTCGGTCAGCAATGCCCGCATGGGCCCACTTTCCAACCATTCCAATCTCAAAACCGCACCCTGACGGCCGCCCGTTTGTTTTCCTGTACAAACACACCGCTGCGGAACCATCCCAACATGTCTATCTTTTGAAACGCACCCGGGAATGCCGTGTTCGGTGAAGTCCAACGCTGTGTTGGGTTCCGCCTACAACAATCAATCCCCCCCCCATTAAGTTGTTCGAACCTCCCCTGTTTCCCCTTCCTGTCCATTTTTGCACCCAACCTGCATTGCCTAGCGAGCCAACGTGGTTCCCTTACATGTGGTCCAACACCTTGTTCCCGGGTGGACGGTGCCACAGGCGTCTTTTGCCTAGCAACCATTCCCATTGGGCCTCGAAACACAAGTCTCAGGCCCGCGTTTCCCTCTCTTAAATTTTTGTTTGCCAATTTTTGACACAGCAAAAAGCCGCCGTCAGTGTTTTTTTTTTTTTTTTTTTTTTTATTTGTTTTTTTTTTTTTTTTTTTTTTTTTTTTTTTTTTTTTTGTTTTTTGTTTTTTTTTTTTTTTTTTTTTTTTTTTTTTTTTTTTTTTATTTTTTTTTTTTGTTTTGTTTATTTTTTTCTTTTTTTTTTTTTTTTTGTTTTGTGTTTTTTTTTTTGTCTTTTTTTTTTTTTTCTTTACTTTTTTTTTTTTTTTTTTTTTATTTTTTTTTTTTTTTTTTTTTTTTTTTTTTCGTCGAACTTGGCGCACAAAAACATCAGTGGTTTGCCGCATACAAAAACCCTCTAAACCGTTGTGAACGAGACGTTGTAACCCTTGGGGGCCAAAATCGTTCGCTAGCACAACTCTAATAGGGCCTTACGTACCTGACCACCCCACTATTCGAGCGTTCGAAGGACGCGGTGCGTTTTATTGCCGACCCCCCACCTTCCGAAATTGCAAGTGTGTTACGGCTGAGCAAACCTCATTGGACGGAGGTAACCTAGTCCCCCTCCGGCGTATCTGAATTGAAGGCGCAGCCCCTCTATTTCCCTCCAAGCCCCGGATGGCCCTCAGAAAGCGTCCTTATTTGGCACGTTGGCGGCGTAATCACACTTGGGGGCAAGAGTAGTAGTAAAGTAGTAGCAAATAAACGCGTAGCATTGTCTTCTAATAACGGCATACAGAGTGGAAGTGGGCCAGCCAGTATCGTTTTTAACCACCAACCCTCAAATCAAATCTTCTTTGGCGTACAGAAGAACGGGTGTCGTATTACAGTCCTCTTCTGCCTCTCTGCGTCGTCATCTCCTCATACGTCAAGCATCTTCTTTGCCTGCCGTATTTGATAATTAACTTGTTTTTTTGGGGAGTTGTAGAGCCGAAACAACTTTGGGTTTCGGTCTTCTGTCGTTCCAGGCTGTCACATTCTCCTCCTCTTCTTTTTTTCCGATGGTCGGGTTCGATTAACCACTTACTGGTGTGCTTATAAGTCCTCACAGGGAGTGGTTTGGACATCGATGCTTAGCCTTTTTCTTTTTTCCTTCCTGGTCCGAACCGATCCCGCTGGGTTCATACATACTCGATGTCCTTTTCCTCCGATCATCCCCATCCTCCACTCATAACTGGGCCAGCCCGCGGTGGTTTCGTGGTACTTGGGTGGGGTGCGGTCCTTCTGTGGGGATAGAGCTGGCAAGTTTTGTCGAACACCCACTTTAAAACGCGATTCTAACAACCCCATAAAAAACCCCGTTACAGGCCCGCGGTGATAAACTGTTGACCCTCGTCCCCCCCCTCCGTTGGGCCGGTTTGCCGTTTCCTCCCCCTCTCCGCCTGTTTTCTGCGAATTGTGCTCTCCCCCGCGTGCGCCGTGTCCCCCTCAGATTATCCTTTCGGAGAACGTAGACTCGCTTGGGTCTGCTAGAGTGGGGCAGGTTTGCCTTTTGTTCGGTGAACCTCGATTCATGCTTTTCCCCCTTCTTTTGCCTTCGACACGATAAAACCTTGGTCTCCCTGTTCCACGCCAAATCTTGGGGTAGGGGTATCCACCTATTTTCCAGGCAAACCCTCTGGGCAGTTCGCTGTTGTCCCGGTTCTAATGCAATGAGTCCTTCCTCTTTGGGTGACTGGGGGTGGGGGAGACTTTTTGCTAAGGAGGACCGAAGCCTTTGCGTTTTTTTGGGTTACAAGCTATCGTTGCGCCCGACAGTGTCGGCCCAAGCCCTCTTTCAAAGCACCTGGACCCTGTACCATCTTGACCTCCGAGCGCCGTATAAAGGAAACATATGTGCAACGCCCTACCCACTCGAGCGGTGCTATGCGAGATCGTCCGCGAAGTCCCCTTTTGCGCAATTTTTTTCTTGGCGTAATGAGGACGTGTACAGATTACAAACGCCCGTCAGGTTCGTAACGAACCCTCAAAGCTTGGTGTGATCGCTCAGCAGGGTCCAGGCCGGTTTTCCCTAGGCCCCCCCTGTTGTCCCATTCAGAGCAATGTTGTTTGGGATGGACGACTGTCTTGCATTGGGGAATGAAAGAAAAAAATAAACGACCAGCCTTTATCGCGGCTCCTCTACGGGTTGTGTCAAGTGTATGCAGGCGCGTTTCATCGATGCGGCTCCGAGAGAACAATGAAAAGGTGAAAAAAAAAAATTGGGTGATTTTAGAAGCGCTTGTCCATCCTCTTTCCTCCGACACCCCCTTGATTTGTTCCCTTGGAAGGATTGTTACGTTTTCATCAAATTAATCACCAGTCATTATCCATCTCTCTCCGTTTATTCTTTCTTTCATCATCCGAGTTTCGTCGCTTTTACACGACGAGGGCCTGTGCGAGAGAATATCCTCTAATCCGATATCCCTTTACCACAACTCCTCTTCCGAGTTGCACATAATGCAGCTTACCATTAGTGAGGTTCCCTAATAACTGGGGATAATATTAAAGAACATCGTGGGCCAACACAACCCTTCTTAACGATAACCTTGTATGGCGTAGATGAGAGGGGGGTTAATTCATTCTTGGTTTTTTTTTGTTATATATAACGAATTATTGGTTGTGCTTTGATTGTTGTCTTTCTCCCTTTCTTTCAGTTATTTTCCCTTCAATTTTGTTTTCCCCCCCCCCCCCGCCATCATCTGAGAGAGGAGGATGAGGTCGAAATTAAAGTTGTTCCTAGCAGTTAGTGCGCGTGGTAAACCGTGAAGACACCGCTCCGCCGCCGCCAACGTGATTTTCCTTTTGTTTTTCGCCGTGTCGTCCCCTCCCCCCCTCGAGAATTGGCGCATCTCCAAGGGTGGCGCCCCCGCCTGTTGATGTGACCGCCCTCCAATTCGCCTTCAACCGCCCGATACATCGCTGTGTTCGCGCGCCGTCTTTCAACTGATACTACTACTTCCAGAGAGGGAGAGAAAAAAAAAAGATGAATTATAATAAATCTATCGAGCGGCATTGGCCGTCCTCTGAAAAAAAAAACAAACCGAAATGGAATAGAAACTTGTTGGGTAGTACACTGTAACATCCGCCCCCCCAATATAAAACGACGATATTTCAGGGGCGTTTGGGGGGGAGACGTTCAGCTCGTTTTCTCGCCTCTCTCGTTAATTGGAACGTCGAGGAAAGTTCACTCTGTGGGGCAAAACTACTTAACAATGAAAAACTGGCAATCATTTCCTGTGTCCTGGTTCCCGAACACTTTTATTTTGGATATACAATACAACTCTGACAATATTTCCCCGATATCTGACTACAGTTCTCACAGTCGGCGGAACGTAAAAAATGAAACATCCCACAATAAACGGTATACAGAGACTCAGGCGCGTCGACAGACCGTTTATAGTTTTATGAAGTGGATTGGTCCCTACAAAATGGCCCTTCCACCAAGAAACCTACTTTCATACGCATTGCACCATCAACCAAAGACCCCGTTGTTATTTTTGGGGCCAACGTTAACCGGGGGAAGAGCGATCGCTTTTAAAGTGGTGCGGCTGGTCCCTTCCCAAATGACATCTAGAAAGTAACCTACAAAAGAACGATACGGAGGTCTGCAAGGATGAGAAGCCGTTATCTAAAAAAGCACCACCGATATTCTCGTTAACATCTTGCAATTTGTTGATTCAAAAAATCGTTATTGTTGGGTGTCTTCCCTGCCCCGTGGTATTTCCTACACCATAGGTTTACACCGTAAAGTTGGGTTGCCGTCACACGACGGTTTCATTTTAGTATTCCGTTGACTGTAATTTATCACTATCCATTCCATTGACATCTCTTCTGGTGGACGCCACAGTTTCCTTGCTTTTGGATGATCGTATTGGAAAATTCTTTTGTTGTTGAAGGTGCAAAAAATTCCCATCCCTAAAAATTATTGACAGCCAACATCAACATATACCGATTGCTAATAACTTTCCAACAATGTTTTGAGTTCGTGTTTTTTGGATGTCCACCGGTGAACAAGCGCCGCCCTTCCTCTAATCATAATCACTGTGTCGGATTAACCCCATTGATCCGGACACAAAAGGGTGACTATTTATTTTTTTTTGGAGAAGTGCCTTGACAATGTGTGACATGTTTTTGTTTCTTGGGCTTGATAAGATTATCAATACGCAAAATATTCCCTTATACACATTTACGAATTCTAAAATTCTATAAAACAATTTTGTAGTTTTTGGTTTTTTACAAAACAATCAATGGTTTTTGGCACCCGCTTCCCCCATCGGTCCCTGCCGCAACAATGTTGTGTCCAAGTGCAGGTGCGTATGACATCCCTTCCGTAAAACAAAGCCCCTTTTCGATTTTTGACTTCCTTTCGGTAATGTCACTTTTTTTCCGCCTGATTTCGGCGGAGTTGATTTGCTCGCGTCCGATGCCGCACGCCCAGTGGAGCAGCCAGCGCCGAAGCCTGCCTTTCTGCTCCCCCTTTTGTCGGGAGAGGTTCCGGGCCCTTCTCCTCGTGTCCCCTGATATTACCATCGAAAACAAACACCCTTTGTGGGTCCGATGGTCGAAGCGGATGATAGCGGGCAAGCCACTCACGCGTGCGACCCTTTTTTTTAATTACACAAAAGGGGCTGTAATAATAACCAGATTGGAGTGGTGGTCTGTAGGTACATTAGTAACATAACCTAGTGCGTCCACTCCTCATTGAAGTGGCAAAAGGGCGCCCCCGGTTCTCTCACGGAGGCGTCCGCTGGTAGATGCGTGCATATCCAACCTCGGAGCAACGACTAGCGCCAGGTCCAGGGGAGCCCGCCGTGTGGAAAAACATCACAAGATTCCGGTCCAGTGTTCCATGTTTCGTCGCGAAGAAGTTAACGTGCCGTAGTCCGTACAAAAACGCTGATTCCTGTCCTCTGCATACCACCGCCCGCTTGGGCCCGGTCACGCCTTCTTGAATAACGCTTGTCACCTTCACACCAGGGCCGGTAGCGTCCGGCATGCGCACCTATGTTTGGCCTTTGCGTGAACAAGTTCGTGTCACTTTGGCTTCTCTTGATCTTGAGTGGTAGCCAGTCCAGTCCCCGGTTTATCCCCTCCTGCTATCGACATGTCGCGAACGTGTGCTTGTTTCAAGGATTATTACTAGAGGAAGAGATTCCTGTTTGTGCTTTTTGCTCTGTGTATAACTGCTTAAACTTGCTGGAAGGTGGAGCTCCCTGTAGTGTTGAGTAGTAGTATGTAGTAGTAGTTCTTGTATTGTTTCTCACAAACCTCAGGTTTTCTCGGTTTTTCTCCCAGCGTAGCCGCTTTGGAAATCCCTAAGACAAAGCGTCAGGAAACCACGACTACGGGCAGAGGCTAGCAAAAGGGAGATTTCCTTAGTGTTGGTTTGTGTTTTGATGTTTGATCGATCCTTGGTGGCCGGGCTCTTCTTTCTTCGTTGACTGCGTATCTGTGACTACAACGGTTTTTTTTTGAGAAACGCCCGCGCCGGTATCTTTCTATTTTGAATTGTCGTTTGTTTCAAGGTCGATGTTTCCGGGAGTTGTAAAGGATAACACACTGTTCTTTTCCAACTTTGTTTTGGAGAAGAAGAACTTTAAAATACAAATCCAAAAAAATCATTGGCGATAATCATGATTTTTTCACTCCCCCTCGTAGAAAAAACTATTGCTGTCGCCATGCTCTCCACCCCCCCCCCATGATTCAAAAAGTCAAAGTCCAATGTATCGACCGTGTCACATTTCATAAATTTTATTCTCCGCGGCGTATTATTACTATTTTTTTTGCGATTCATAAGTTGTATTATGATACCCCCCTAAAACAAAACCAAAAATCACGTTCTAGGTTTAATCAGTAGTTCAAAGCAATTCCATCCGAATAAAGTATGATGTACGTCGAATGTATTTTTTTTTTTTCAAAATGAGCCTCTGAAACCGCGACTCACAACCGCCACATGCGACGGAGAGAGGGGACGTTGGGTAGGGCTCGCATTTTCAGTCAACGTGAGATTCTTTTTTTTATTATTTCATGGTACCTAAACATAAAAATAAAAACAATTTATGATTTCCCACACCCCCCCCCACCAATTGTTTTCGTGTAATTCCGGATTCTTGCATCACTTGGTCGCCATTTCGCGCTTCCTGGTGGAGGAATTCGAGATGAGATATAAGATAAGTTCGAAGTTCCCAATATCTAAGATCCTTGAAAATCGACCCTGAACCCTTTTGAGAAAAACCCGAAAGGGTGCATTTAAAGTGGAACCAAATTGTGACACAAAGTCCTTCAAATGGCTTACCGTCCCTTTTTATTTTTTGCGTTTTGTGACGCAAAACGGGAAATGTAAACGAGTCACTCGGGATCGGGGACGGCGAAGATATCGAAGCGTTCGCTTCTCAGTTCATGCTTGACGCCACGACCAAAATCCAATTCAAGACTTCAACTAAAAAAACATCTGGTTATACTTCTTCAAGACGGGCATACTTGGAATTGAAGACTGTTAAGGAATTGAAAGATATGCTAAGACATGGCGGATTTACTTTAAGTGGAAAAAAGAAAGATCAAATCGATAGATTGTGTGAATTGTCTGTGAAAGATTTCAGACAACTTTCAAGAGAGGTACATCGAGGAGGTTCTGCAAGTAGTCAAGCTGACTGTGTAGGAGGTACAGTTTTTTGTCCAAAAGAAAAATATTGTAGGAGACCGTCAGCAAGCTGCTAAAATAAAGGGGGAGTCGGAGGTTGCAACAGTTGCCTCGTTTGCTTTCCGAAAATAACTAAACCTACACTCGGACAAGGGAATTATGTTACATAATATCCCGAGTCCCCCAAAATCCTCTTGTATGTGTTTATCTACTACACTACGCTCGACACTGCGTTCTCTAAAGAACCTGTCAGCTTGTAATCAATTTTGCGTCCTACAGTCGGCGGAACAGTAAAATGAAACATCCCAATAAACGGTATAAGGCGTCGACAGACGTTATAGTGTATGAGTGGATGGTGGTCCTACAAAATGGCCCGTCCAGCAAAGAAACCTCCTTTCATGACGCATTGCACATCAACAAAGACCCCGTGTTATTTTGGGCCACGGTACCGGGGAAGAGACAATCGCTTAAGTGCGGCTGGTCCTTCGATGGACACTCTCGAAAGTACCGACAAAAGAACGTTACGGAGTCTGCAGGATGGAGAGCCGTGATCTAAAAAAGAACCACGATATTCTCGTTAACATCTTGCAATTTGTTGATTCAAAATCGTATTGGTGTTCCACTGCCCCGTGGATTTCTACACCATTAGGTTACACCGTAAGGTGTGCCGTACACGAAGCGGTTTCATTTTAGTATTCCGTTGACTGTACCACAACTTCCAGTTTGCAATATTTCTTTGGCCTCGCAAGAATTCCGGGGCGGATTGGGTACATTGTAAAGCAATTGTGGATGTTAATGGCTGCATTCAGGTCACGGTTTACAAACAACTTGCTGTTCTCCATGGTGGAACTACACCATAGCAAGCCTCGAACCGTGCTCCCTTCTTTTTCGGAATGCACACTCTGGAGGACGGTGGCTCTGTCCTTGTGCCAGATCTTGGTGGTACGGAGTTCGTCAATGACGGCAACTCGCCCCTTGAAACGGTCGCTAAACACCTTGAACAGCGGACGAGAAGTCCGCCTCGAGATTGACATCGTCCCCAGACCCGACTAAGTTGTGTTCTTCTTACACACATCTTCTGATAAGACTTCTTATTGAGTGTAAAGCTATAATGTGTATCAAATATCTAAAAGAGGATGTCTAACTTTATGCATCGTAAATTAGTTGGTACTTCCTTGCGTGTCGATGGGTACCATGTTCCGTTGGATGCGATTCCGGATGCCGAGATATCACATATTAGGGAGGATCTCACAATGACTCCATTGCAGCCCTTCGGGCAGGATTTTTTCGCGGGTGCCCCTGTTCGGTTCCCTTTGTTCCGTTCTTCAGATACTGAGTTGATTCTTCCGAAATACTACGGTCTTGAGCGGTTCGGTGTCCCATCCAACTCCGCCGACTATTTCCACTGTGACGATGCTGGTGGTGGTGGCCGGGTAGCGTTTATCGGGCAGTTGCGTCCCGTTCAGGAGTCCGTGGTTTCTTCCTCCTTGAGCGTGCCCGCGACCCCAAGGTGGCTGGCGGCATCATCACGTTGCCTTGTGGTGGTGGAAAAACTGTCGTAGCTCTGAAGATAGCCTCTGAGCTAGCGTGCAAGACGTTAATCGTAGTCCACAAGGAGTTCTTGCTTTCCCAGTGGCGTGAGCGGATTGAGCAGTTCATGCCCGACGCGTCGGTGGGCCTGGTGAAGGCCGGGGTAACTGATACACATGGTCGCGCCGTCATTCTTGCGAGTCTGCAAAGTCTTAGCATGAAGTCTTATGCTGCCGACACCTTCTCTGAATTTGGATTGCTTATCGTTGACGAGTGTCACCGGGTGGGCACGGAGGTTTTCTCGCGCGCCCTTTTCAAGACATCGTTCCGGTACTCCCTTGGGCTTTCTGCCACGCCTGACCGGAAGGACGGGATGACCCGGGCGATCGTGTACCACTTGGGTCCACTGGTGCCTCTTCTTCAATTTGATGATTCGGTATCGAGTAGTACCGGCAATGACAGGGTTGTCCGTGTTTGCGTGGTTCGGTTTTCTTCGGATGCTAGGGAGTATGCGCGTGAGGAGGTGATCCAAAGGCGCGTTGCGGACGGGCGAATGAAGGCAGCCCCTTGCATTTCTCGCATGATAACCAACGTGTGCGATTTCGAGCCTCGCACGGCCTTCGTGGTGGAGCTCATATCCGACGTGTTGGCGAGTGCCCCGGATCGGCGTGTGCTGGTGTTGTCCGATCGAAAGTCTCAGCTTCAGCATGTGCACGACCTGCTGGTTGCAAAGGAGATCGCGGTTGGTTTCTACTGGGGTGGCATGAAGCCTTCTGAATTGAAGGAGTCATCGTCGCGCCGTGTGATTTTCGCCACTTTCCCCTATGCTGCCGAGGGCATGGACATCCCTAAGCTGGACACGCTTGTCCTTGCATCCCCAAAGACGGATGTTGTTCAAAGTTGCGGTCGCATCACTCGTTTCCGACCTGATGCTGATACTACTAATAATCCGCTTGTGATAGACGTCGTGGACACTTTTGCGGGTATTTTTGTGGCTCAGTCGCGTAAGCGGCAACGTTTCTACGCTTCTATGGGTTTCGCATTTGATTGATTCATTTTGTGGTCGAGCTGGATACACTTGGACCTGCTGGCGTTGGCTGTATGAATACAGTCAACATCATTAGTGTGCATATTGTAATGATGATTACTACGAGTGGGATGGCTGGAAGAGTTGATAACATTACGGTGTGCCTAACCTACACATTTTTGATATTTTCAAACTACAGTCTATCGACATTTTTTTGATTTGCATTTGTATGTCTCCCAATCAGCTCTGGAAGTTTCTGTAAAACAAATAATGTTCAAGATAAATCTGTTTGCTTTTATCATCGCTTTCTCCTTTGGAATAGGCTACTGTTACATGATGTCCCCCCCTCCCAAGGTCGTCGTTAGGTTTCCTTCACCCGCTAATGCCGGGTCTATCGTTTACCAAGACAACGCCAAAAATTGCTTTACGTTCGATGCTAAGGAGACTGCGTGCAGTAAGGATGCCATTGCTCAGCCTATTAATGTAGAGGACTTCAAGGGGGGTATGTCTGGTAGGAGGAAATCAACTCAATATCGTGGCAACTTACGATAACATTATTGACCGGTCTGAGTGTAACTGCTGAAATACGAGATGAAGGGCACAAAATGTAATCGCCTATCTACCCGATTATTCAACGGTCACAGGTCCCACAATTTGTGTCTCCGACTGTATCGTCATGCTCGTCTTCTTCTTGAATGGCTTTGTGTATTGCCGCTATAACCGTGAGGTCAAATATTTGTCGCTTTGACGCAGTTCGACTTCTTGTGTTTTTGCGGCTTCTCGTGGGTACTGTGTTGCGTGCGAACTCGACTGCCTCTTCCCAGTCTCTGGGTCGTCGAATCATTTCATTTTGTTGTTGAGTAGAACGGACAGATGGAACAGCTGTGTCTGTGTGCGTGTTATCGGGCATGCAAATGATGCAGTGTTCTTCGTCGGCGTGGAAGAGTTTTTTGAATGCGGTTGCGAAGTTGGGATTCCCTTCTTGTGCTCGTGTGTTTGGTGGTAGTTTCTTGAACGTCAGGACGAATCTGCAAAATACGTTGGAGTTATTCGCGGCAATGTTCTGTAGCGTGGTCACGAACTTGTGTCCGATGCGTGTTGAGTACTGAAGCAGGAGGCTATCGACAAACCTCACTCGGTATGCGCACGATTTCTTTGTTTTGGGAGATTCCTTGGTAGAATTCTCGGAGTGCATCATTTTATGCACTGGTTGGGTGCTCGGGACAAGTAGTATTAGTCCTTTATTGTCTATGTTTGGCGACTGCGCGTTTACACAATCTGGATCCCATTCCACGATGTCTACTTCGGGTTGGGTGTTTTTCCAGTCCATGACCGCGTATTCTTGTACTAGTAGGATTCCTGTGTCAGACATTGTTTTCGTGGCCGTCTCGCATGGGTGGCAAGCCTTGAGGACTGCGTTGATGAAGTCTGCATTAGTGAGTGTAAAGGGGACTTCCATTTTAACAAAAGGATAACTATACCATATGTACCGTATTTGAAGATTTGCGTCTGCACGATGATGCGTTTTTGCGATGCCTGTGACAACATGATGTTCATTTGCTCGTCGTCGCAGTCTTCATCTGGTCAGAACGATGAGCAGCGTTTGTACTTTGAATGTTGCAACTGCCAGAGCGTCGCTCCCGTCAAGGACGCCTGCATCTTCGAGAGCAACCACTCCGACGACCGGAATTCTTTTCAGCAGTTCATGTCGAAGAACATCCGGTACAACGTGACGCTGCCTCGTGCACACAACATCCCTTGCCCCACGTGCAGCCGCAACAACGATGATGACGATGGGGGATCTTCCTCTGTTCTCTTCATCAAGTACGACGCCGACCTGAAGTTCTTGTACTTTTGCGAACGGTGCGACACGTTCTGGAAAGCAGGTGGAGGTCGCTCAGCTGCCGCAGATTCTCCTAAGGATGCTGCCACGGATTTCCCTAAGGATGTTGTCGCGGATTCTTCTAAGGATGCTGCCGCGGATTCTCCTAAGGATGCTGACGCGGATTCTCCTAAGGATGCAGCCACGGATTCTCCTAAGGATGCTGCCACGGATTTCCCTAAGGATGCTGTCGCGGATTCTTCTAAGGATGCTGACGCGGATTCTCCTAAGGATGCTGACGCGGATTCTCCTAAGGATGCTGCCACGGATTTCCCTAAGGATGCTGTCGCGGATTCTTCTAAGGATGCTGCCGCGGATTCTCCTAAGGATGCTGACGCGGATTCTCCTAAGGATGCTGCCACGGATTCTCCTAAGGATGCTGCCACGGATTTCCCTAAGGATGCTATCGCGGATTCTTCTAAGGATGCTGCCGCGGATTCTCCTAAGGATGCTGACGCGGATTCTCCTAAGGATGCTGCCACGGATTTCCCTAAGGATGCTGTCGCGGATTCTTCTAAGGATGCTGCCGCGGATTCTCCTAAGGATGCTGACGCGGATTCTCTTAAGGATGCTGCCACGGATTCTCCTAAGGATGCTGCATCGGATGCTCTCTCGGATTCTCCTAAGGATGTTGTTGCTGGCATTGATGATGTCGTGGGAGAGAGGAAGTCCGTCAGTTTCAGGTCGGTGTCTCGCAATCGGAAAGCTGTCCCCGCACTGAGAACAGTTGTAAAGAGAACAGTTGTAAAGAAAACAGTTGTATAAAGGAAAAAAACTATCGACATAGAGAGAAATTACCTTTACTGCTTATTTGATGTCTTCTTTCGTCACTCTGTCGTCTTCCCTGACTACATACGAGCGCGCCAAGGTAATCGGTATGCGCGCCGAACAAATTGCTAGGGGTGCTCCCGCATTGATCGACGTCCCCCGCATGATGGGTTCTCGTCGTTTTGACGCTTGCGAGGTTGCAAGCGCAGAGCTTGACGCTGGATTGCTGCCTCTTGTGGTCGCTAGGACTTTATCAGACGGCAAGACGGAGCTCGTGCGCATTTTTACGTCGTCCTCGACTTCATGAATTTTTGGCGGGCAATCAATCAATTTTGTCTTGAGAAGATGACAACCAATGTAGCGAGGAGTGCGATCATCTCTATTGCAGCATATACGTGCACACGTTTCTCCCACGAGCTTCGGCCATGTCTCCTGCCATCCTTGCGACGGGTGCCGGTAGCTCATCGTCCACCTCGAGCGCTGCATCGAGGATGGCGACTGCTTCTCTGTGCCATCGTGATACGCACATGCCGTACGTGGCGCTGAAGACGATGATTGCCGCAACTAGGGAAGCTATGACGAGACGGGTTGCTCCTTGTGCCTTGGTCGCAAATAGGAATGCGGCTAGCGCAAACCCAATACTGGACAAGAGGAACATGTTACGTGCTCCGCTGTGATATGTGCTTTGAATCTGTGCACTGCTTGTCAATGCAGCTCGCATAGCCTTACCGACCATTGCTGGAGAATTTGCATTTGTTTGTGGTGGAACAACGCCGCCTGTATTCGTTAGGGGTGGTGCTTGCATCATGGTACACACAATGTTTACATTTGGAGGACAAACAAATATGTAAACCTGGTTTCAGATGCAATCGTCCCCCCCAGAGCGTCCCAATGTGGCTGACATTCGCAAGTACAGCTTCCAAAAATAAAATGAAAACAACTGTATTATGTCTACATCATCAAGACCGCATGCAGAGTAATGCTGGATTTCCTATTCGCATGATGCACCCTACGATCGCCTTGGTCATGTGGTTCCTTTACTTTTTCGTCATGGCGTATGCCGTCTGGTTCCAATTTTGGGCTTGAAACATTGCGGAAAAGTGTGAGAAGATGGGTTGTCCGATGGGTCAGGATAAATTCCTTCTCATGTTTCTTCGCGTCGCGCCTGCTTGGCTTACGCTGTACGCGATATCCCAGCTTGCAGGTGTGGTAGGGTTTTGGTTGGACATATCGGTATTTGTCTTGTTGATGAGTTTCCTCGTTTCGACCAAGATGTTCTTACATAAGCATGCGAAGAGGGGGGATGCGTGCGAGGACTGTGTTAGTAATGGGTACATGCGCGACGTAGCGGACATGTTGTTCTACATATTTTCGTTGATTCTCGTAAGCTTCGTGACTTTCTGTATCTTCTGGAAAATCATGGGGAAGGGGGGTATTTAAACATTAGAAAGTGCTAATGAGGAAAAAATGGTACATTGCCAACGCAATGAAGATGCTGATGCGTGTCCATTTGATGGTCGGTGTATAAAAGTTGAATATTAACTCTCTGATAATGAAGATTATCCATATCAGGGAGACGATGAACCACGTTAATGCGCGTGCGCTCATGGACATGGATCCCGACACGCCGAATGAGTCGACATTAGGTGACATGAAGGTGCTCGAGCTTTATTCCATGTCCGGGAACTTATGAACTTCAGTCATTGAATCAATCGGTCTGATGTTGTTGCCGTGTTAAACTCGTCGAAGGTAAAAAAATAACCTTAAATACATAAAGTGTCCGGTATTCTTCATGTATGAATCCCCTAAGAATTTCATCGTATCCAATACGGTGAAAAGTGATATTGTTTCGGTAAGCGGAACAACTATTTCCATCGCCGATGTGGAGTGCAATCCTAAGTCGACAGGGGCCTTCCGAGTTTGCTCTCTTAACGTGAGTCGCTGGGAGATCCCCACGTCTCCTACCCCCCTTGACAACAACGGGGCTATGATTTTACGTTGCCTCCCTGACAGAGTTATAAATCTGTTGTCGAAGCTGGCGCCCGACGTTGCCTTGTTCCAAGACTTCGGTCCCCTTCCGGAGTCCATCGTCGAGCTGACGCGCGCGTACATCGGTGCGTCTCGTGGCAATGTTAGCACGACTCGCAGGGCAGGAAGGGTTGGTCGTGTGCGCGTTGGGTATTCGGAGATAGACGATATGTTGAGTAAGTTGGCATTGTTGCCGTCTGATGATAAGGAGGCGTGTGTCGATGGTTTGGGTGTGTATTCGGCACGCGACATTAAGTTGTCAGCTAGTTCCTCAAAATCCTCCAAGCGTTTTGGAAAGGTTATGGTACAGACCGGCAGGCACTCCCCCAATGATGGCGGCGGCCTCGTGATTTACAATGTTGGGCTTGGTGACCGCTACGAGTCCGGACGTACACACCCCAAACAGAAAGGTGCTATCATACAGATTTTGTGCGACGACATCATAAATGAGCGGAGCAAAAAGGGTGCTAGAATGATCATGGTCATCGGTGATTTCGGGAAGAATAGTACCGCTTTGTCTGACAATCTCCGCACATGTGGAATGATTATGCTGAACGATGACACCCCCACGACCTTAGACGGAGGTGTTTCTCACCTTTGTTGGGTAAGCATAGAGTTGTACCGTGCAAGTTACATCCGGCCTGTGCACAATCGGGGGCAAATAGTTATTCCCCTTATTGACGTGTGTCCCCACCACTTCCCTGTGTGCGTGAACATTGTCTGGCACTCTGAGAATGATGATGACGCATTAGCCATGCTTTCTGTATCGCGTTCGTTGCTAGAGAGTTGTCTGTTGCACACGCCGGGTGTAGATCGCATCGGCGGAAGCCATGTCCGTGAGAACTTTTCTTTTGATGGAAGAAGTTCGCGGAAAGGCAATTCCTACAAGAAGAAGAATTTTGGAAAGTCATCATCATTCGTAATGTTCACGAACTTTGTACCTACCCAACGTGTGAGAACCCTTTCGATAGGCGACACTTCTGGGTTTAGGGTTTAGGGTTTAGGGTTTAGGGTTTAGGGTTTTTAAAACCCTAAACCCCTAAACCCTAAAACCTAAACTTGGGGGAGGCGTGCTGTCATCATACGGTGTGTTTGTGGAGGCTGTAAACGGATGGTGGGTCCTCGACGTTGCGGGGCGCAAACACGTTTGGGGGTACATGATCAACGTCCCTGAAAAGGTGTGTGACAACATGGCGCCGCTTTATGTCCACTATTGTAAAGAGTACATTCCGATCGATTACATCGAGTACTCACGTTGGCTTGCATTTGGTCTTGCGCATTCTAAAAATAGTTAAAGTAGTGTATTATTATTGCCTAAGGTTCCCTCGTACCGTCATTTTGTGAATAACACGAGCGACGCCTTGTGTGACTTAATCCGCGTTCCTTCGCGTGGGGGTGGGGGGTCAGTGCTTCGGTTTTATGTGAACGCCTCGAACTATCGTTACGTCGGAATTATGGAGGGTATTTACTCCCGTGCGGCCGCCTTTAATACTCTAGACTGTTTGAAGAAGACGCCGCGAGTGTGGACGCGCTTCACTGAGTTGAACATCGCGCTTGCTGTCGGTCGCTTTGACGTTGTGCAGAGTAGGGAGACTGTGGCGTTTTCGGACTTTCCTTTGTTGTGGGAGCCTATTTTTTCATACTACAATGAAGTCCTCCCAGTTGCGCGAAAAAACCTAAAGCGTCTGCAAAACAATGCTGAGGATGACGTGTTGCCTCCACTCATCATGTTCCGTTCCCAGAACCCCTCTTCGGGGTTTTTGACGACCAAATCATTCGGGGATCTTGTGGAGGGTGATGTCGTTGAGACAAATACATTTACATTCACCACTTACTCATCGCATACTCAGTCGATCGTCCTGTCCAAGTCGTACGACATGGAGGTGGTTTACGTCGTCCCCACATCCCTTATCCCTGAGCTTTTCATATTGTCCAGGGCATCGCAGAGCATTGAATGGGTGTTCCTGCTTCCCAACGGATTTCCAATCTTACGATCACTTTATGGGGGTCTTTTGATGCT
The DNA here is from genome assembly GCA_013435795.1 of Chlamydomonas sp. ICE-L. Classification (NCBI taxonomy): domain Eukaryota; kingdom Viridiplantae; phylum Chlorophyta; class Chlorophyceae; order Chlamydomonadales; family Chlamydomonadaceae; genus Chlamydomonas; species Chlamydomonas sp. ICE-L. The sequence continues at coordinate 6,917,630 of JACBWV010000045.1, forward strand.
TTCCAAATGCAATCTTACGATAAAAATCGTAAGATTGTAGTCAATTTTGACAAAATATGCTTGAAATGAGCTTGAAAGACGGAGAAACGTACAGATTGCGAATGTTACAACGTTGAAATGCCATATTTTGTAACAAAAGGTGTTAACATCAATTCGTGTCTTACAATTATAATTGTAAGAAATAAAGGGAAAGCGGACGGTTATAAGTCGGCAGGCAGAATTCAGCTTTTACATCTTACAATAAAAATCGTAAGTATAATTCATTAGTAAAAAACGGCTATGTGTCAAACATCTTACTCCTCCTCCTCCCCCCCCTCCTCGTCCTCCTCTTCCTCCTCTCTCTACTCCTCCATGTCCCCATCCCCATCTTCCTCCTCCTCCATCTCCTCCTCCTCAGCAATGTCTGCATTGTCTCCATCCGATTGCACAGCCTCTGCTCTGGTGTCCTTCTCAATGGATTGACAAGCTAGGAGCATGCTTGTGTGGTACTTTCTCTGGATCTTCATACCCTTGGTGGGTTCGCAGCTAAATTGAAATGCGTCAATGGGAATATCGCCCGTCCATGTTGCTTTTCTCCTAACCCCCACGGTAATAGGCACAAGCTTGTGGTCCATCCAATCTTCTGGCCAAGTTGGGTATTGTGTTTCAGTGTACACCAACTTCTGAGCCCCAGAGTACAAGGGCTTTAAATACACACATTCCACTTCTCCATTCACTGGTAGTGATTTGACCTCCACCACGTCCCATCCTCTCAATCCGCTAGAGTCATCCATTTGTACCTTGACCACAGCGACATGACCAACAACCAAATCAGTAGTGGGCTCGTAGGCTATTCTTCTATCCGGCTTCGTCCCTTGTGAAGAATATAAGTACAACACATCCTCCTCCTCTGGCCTTTCCATATTAGTCTCCAAAGTGTGTGCGACCTTCATAGTCTTGGCAATCTCGTTACTTGCAGGTAAAATGTCTGACACATCCATGGACAAGTCATCCAATGCTGCTATCAAGCGCTTGGCCATTGATTTCTCAGACTGTGTCAGAACACGACTGGTTGCTGACAACTCCGATGGGAAGTCGACAAAATGTTGGTCTTTCGCGACAACCCTGCTGAGCCCAGTGAGGAAATGATGCAAAAGCTAGAGACGTGTCTCCAGACATATCGCGAGAAGAAAGCCGCAGATTGGCCTGAGGACGAGTTCGAGGCCTGCAAGGAGAAGGTTCTGGAAAGCTGCATCAGTGCAGGAACAGTAAAAGGGCTGATGAGGACCAAGAAGTTAGATTTAGCCCTCGTTGGGTTGCGTGCCAACTTGTTCCCAGAGCAAGACGAGTCAGTTAGCACATGATCTGTCAGCACTAAGTGCAGAAGTTAGCACCAATGGACTTGTTGGCAGCAGTGCAACATTAGCATTGTGCACAAGTTTCACGAGTGTACTTGTTTGCACCATCCAACACACATTTTGAGTGATTTCAGGATTCTAGGATGGCAGGTTGCAGATTTCAGGATTTAAATTTGTGTTATGTACATAATGAGCTTATGAGGTATGAAATTATGAATAATAAGTCCTGAGTTAGGAGTTATTAGTTCTGACTTGTATAAGGTACATATAAGTTCTGAGTTGTGAGTCATAAATTATGAGGTACACATAAGTACAGATTTCGGAGTCGTAAGTACTGAGTTGTAATTTTGAACTGTTGAGTTGTGAGTTGTGAGATAAATAATTATGAGCAATGCGTTCAAGACTTTGTAAACAGCTTTCACCTTCCTCTTGACTGTCCTCTACAATTGATTTTGTTTTCCAATACTTTCTCTCTCTCCATACGAGCAAATCAATGTTACAATTGAAATTGAAGGGAATAGTCTCTTTCTCAGGAATACAACAAAACAATCTTACAAAATAAATTGTAAGATATTTTCGTAAAAGCGACCAAAAAAGCAAAATCAATTAATTTGCGAAAACGATCTTACAATATTTATCGTAAGAATTCAGTAGAATAAAAAATCCGTTCGGAAGCAGGAACGCCCATTATTGGGAAGATTAATAACCTTCCGTGTCTATTTCTCCGTGAGGAGATCATGATTCCGCCTTTTGCCTTGCACAGGGTACTCCGTGTGTGTAACGGGTATGTCGAGACTCCGAAGGGGACTTCGCCGAACATGGTCCACAGCGGGACCGGAGGCGCCGTGTTCGAAAAGATCCGGATGTACTGGTCGGACAAGACCACCGCCGAGGAGTCTTCTCGTTTCCTGCGTCGCTTCGTCGTCGTGGAGATGCTAGGGTTTTCAAAGAATCGTATTTCGGAGTTCGACCGTGTCTACGGGACGGACTTCACTACTCTTTACAAAGCCCGCACGCTCATTTGAAATGTTGCAATAGGTTAAAAAAAGATTGCGAGAGAAGCAAAGCAATCAAACATGGAAGGCGCTCAACAACTCGATATATCTGACGACGCTTGGAGTGCGTCTTTGGTCCCTCATACTTCCTACACGCGCTTGGCATGCCCCCTTCTCTCCAGCCCATCGCTCGCTCTTTTGCCAATGGTGACACCCGAGGACGGTCTCTGGTCCCGGCGCACGGTCGCCGCAGGGAGACGTAACAACGAATATGATGAGGATATGTGCGAGTTTCTGAGAATCCGCTTCACTCCTGAGGACGTTCCCACCGAGGCGGGATTCCTGATGCGCCACGACGTGAACAAGATTTCCTTCGATTTGCGTCATGCATCTCTTTCGGTATCCGAGACGGCTCTGGACGCGTCGGACGGTGTAGTGTGCTCTGTAACTAGGACTGTGCGCGTGTTGCAGACGCTTCCTTGTGTTGCAATGCAGACTCTAGATGTGACCCGCGCCGTGTCAGACAAAGCGTTGTTCATCGACCATTTCGTCCGTGCACCGATGTCATATGGTAATGGTGCTGCAGCGTGGACCTTCGACGGCTCCCTTTACAACACCTCTGCGGCGCAGCACTTCGTACTGAGCGCCACTTCCTCGGACTGCGTTGGTGGTGGAATGCTCGCTGCTTCTTACATGGGGTTGGGTGAGGTGACTTGCGAGGGGTTCAATGTCATTCCAGGCGAGGGCGCAGGAAGCGAGGCGCGTGTCCGTTTGCGTGTCCCTCCTGAAACGGAGTCTTTCACGTTGCACATTCTGTGTTGTTGTTCAGGAGGAAAGAAAGCGCGCGAGTCCATGCTTGCGTTGCTTCGCGCAGGTACGTCCGCAAGCAGTCTCGTTTCGCGTCACGACATGGCATGGGAAGCTCTGTGGCAGTCAAGGGTTGACATAGTGTCCAAGACTGCAGGGATGTTGCAGGAGGAAACTTCCGCATTCATGCGTGACCTTTTCACTCTGCGCATGGCAATGTACCAGCTTCACGCCTCTTGGGGGGGCTTGATGGACCTTTCGGGAACCTCTGCGTCGGGGGCGTCGTGTGTGCATGTGGCGATTGCTTCGAGTCTGCTTTTGCCTGCTTATCGTGGTCAGGTTGTTCCTTTATCTCGTCTGCATGAAGATGGTGTTCCTGAGCTGGGACTGTCGGGTTTGTACCTGGACATGGTCCCATGGTCAGATATTGGGCGTTGGTCCGATCCTGCGACGGGCGCTCCGAGGTTTTTGTTGCCAATGAGCGATGGTTTGCGCCCCTTTGCTGGTTGTATGCACGCTGTGTCCCTTTGGGATACCTACTGTCTATCGGGGGACGCTGGTTGGCTTGCGCGTGTGGCATTCCCCGTGTTGTCCAACGTGGCTGATATGGTTTGCAGTATGGCTCAGGTGGGGGAGGCTCAATCGACGTATCCGTACTTTATAAGATACCACCTTCCATCGGGGTTGTTGCAAGGGTTTGGGGGGGAGTTATCTGATGAGGACCATGTGTTGAGCGTTGCTTCAGCTGTGACTGCTTTGCGGGCTGCTTCACAAGCTTGTCTTATTGTAGCACCTTCGGACATTCGTCGCTATCGATGGACCGATGTTTGCGACGGTCTCTTCTTGCCTTTTTTAGACGGCGCGCCTCCTCAGGTTCTCGCAGTTGACAATTCTTCTTCTGATATTATCGATTTGCGTACCTTGGGGGATGTGTTGCTTCCTCTGTGCCATCCTTCGTTGCGTGTCGCTGTCAGTTCTGTAGGATCTCAGGTGGACGCTGTTCTTTCTGATACATTCGAGTATTGGTTTCCTCGTTTGTCATGGGATAACGTCGGGGAATTGTCTCGTTTGCCTCCTTCAGAGGCGCGCTCTAGGCGAAGGCGGCGTGCTTGCAACTTGTTGTGGTGTTTGCATGCGCGTGCGCGTATTGCGCAACAAAGACCTTCTAGTATTGACGTTTTTGTTTCTGCTCTTCGGGAGTTTTTCTCCGAGTTCCGTGACGCTTGGGGGTGCATATCTATCGACGAGGGGTTCGGGGCTGACCTAGACTTGTCTTCTTCGCTTCTCCTTGTCATTGTGGCGGGTCTTCTGGGGGCGTCCATCAACGGCGAGGTTGCGGACAACCTATATTACTCGGAAGGAGGAGAGGGAGGCGTAGGGGGGGGGGTGTCGGTGTCTACGAGCGCGGTCATGCCATCTACTTGGCAGTTGGTGTCTCTGTTGGGTGCCGGTGGACGGTTAAATAAGGACTCGCATGTCCCTAACTGTGTGTTGTTGCCAAGTTCGGCGTTGGTCTCCTCTGGGGTCGCGTACAAATCATGGACGGTAGAGTCATCGACGACTATCCTTACGCGTAGCTGTATGCAAGCGGTGTCTACAAGCGCGGTCATGCCATCTACTTGGCAGTTGGTGTCTTGAAGACGATGCTTCCGCGTAGCTGTATGCAAGCGGTTAAGGTTAAAGCGGTTTACTACCGCAATTTCATTGGGCGTTCCTGCCTCCCGGCGGATTTTTTTAAAATTTCTACTCAGAATTTAGAAGAGTCCGCATATGCAGACCCGGCCAAACGAGCGTTGTTGATCCAGTTTCAGGCAACGTTGCGCATTTGTGCTTGATAGTACGAAGCATTAGAAGCCCATCGATAAACTTGTCCTTGATTCCTGCAGCAATCGAAAACCCATAGTTCGGATGTGCTGAATTTAATTGATTGAAAGCATTCGTTCAATTTCATAAGACACGCATTCTTATCGACATATGTGCGTTACATCCGCGTGCTGAGGAACACGTTCCACACGTTCGTCCAGAAACGCACGACGGCCGAGGCACTGCCAAAACGTGTTTTCCATGCCGAGATGTTCCCAATACCCGAAGAAGACGAACCTAAATGCAGGAGCGAAGAAGCAAACGGAAGAAACAAAAATAATGTTTTGTTAACAAAAATGAAGTTCAGTAATACCAAGATAATATATATTATTATATTGAGCATTTCCATCCATCTTTTAAAAATAGATTGATTAGGAATTCTTAATATATCATCTAATCTCTGATCTCTTTGGATATCGTGGAACGTAAAAGCATGGACAATTCTTTCCTTTTTCGTTTTAAACGCTTACTTTTACCAGCCTGATCAGCATTGACCCATCTGTGTAGTGAGCTCTTGGACACTTTGTATATATTACAAACCTTCCTCAAAAATATTTGTAGTGAACCACGGACCTGTATCTGGTTTCAGGGGATATCATTCAAATTATACAGAGTGTCCCAAACTTATTTGAGAACAACTGTATACAGTCAACGGAATACTAAAATGAAACCGCTTCGTGTACGGCACACCTTACGGTGTAACCTAATGGTGTAGAAATCCACGGGGCAGTGGAACACCAATACGATTTTGAATCAACAAATTGCAAGATGTTAACGAGAATATCGTGGTTCTTTTTTAGATCACGGGGAGATGTGCAATGCGTCATGAAAGGAGGTTTCTTTGCTGGACGGGCCATTTTGTAGGACCATCCACTCATACACTATAACGTCTGTCGACGCCTTATACCGTTTATTGGGATGTTTCATTTTACTGTTCCGCCGACTGTAGGCATTGTCGATTTACAGTGATATCACAATTTTAGTGTGTCCCGGAGGAACCCAACACGTTTGCAGCAAATGATCCAAACACGTTGCTTCGCAGCGTCCGCCAGCTTGTTGCTCCACGTCAAGGGCTCCGCCCCGGAAAGCGCGCGAGTCGTGGAAGAGGTGCCGCAGCCCGAGCGCCGCCGCACCGAGCCCACGCAGCAAACGGCCGAGCTCGTCCTGGACCCCGAGGACCGCGTTACAAGCGAGGTCACCAAGATGCTGTACCGCTTCTGCAAGCTCAACCTACTTGTCCAATCGTGATAGAAATGGGGTATAAACCCAACTACCACCTACCATTCGATGATATCTGAGAGCATGGCATCAGAGGGCGAGGAGCATCCTTCGGAATTTGATGGCCATACAAGTCGGCTTCGGTGTCAGCGTCGGTCAGAGAATCAGGCTCGCGAAGAAGACAGCGATCCGCGGGCGATTCGGGCGGCGTTCGAGCTTATGAAGGCGTTGCAGCAGCAAAACGATAAGCAGCAGGAGGAGCTTATGAAGGCGTTGCAGCAGCAAAACGATAAGCAGGAGGAGGAGCGTGCACGGTGGCAGCAAGAGCTCGAGGCGAGGCTGACAGCGCATCAGCAAAACGATAAGCAGCAGGAGGAGCTTATGAAGGCGTTGCAGCAGCAAAACGATAAGCAGGAGGAGGAGCGTGCACGGCGGCAGCAGGAGATCAAGGCGAGGCTGACAGCGCAGCAGCAAAACGATAAGCAGCAGGAGGAGCTTATGAAGGCGTTGCAGCAGCAAAACGATAAGCAGGAGGAGGAGCGTGCACGGCGGCAGCAGGAGCTCGAGGCGAGGCTGACAGCGCAGCAGCAGCGAAACGCGCAGCTGGAGCAGCAACTGCAAACCGCGCTGCAGCAGGCTCCTGGATATGGATCTGACGATAATGAAGTCTTTGAGGTCAAGAGTGCGCGTGACGCTGGGGACGAGGCGTGGCACAGTGCAAACATCGAACGAATCAACAACACGATGGTTGTCAATTACGGCAAGGAGGTCAGGATTGGAGACATGACCAACATCTCTGTCGAGCTCATCTACTACACAGTGGTGGACTCCGACAAGTCCCGCATCTGCATCACGATTGGACCCGAGCAGTGCCAGAAGTCTGCGTACATTGCGATCCACGTGATCGTCGCATCACTGATTGGCCGGCCTAGTATCAACTTCATCAAGGACGTCAAGGCCAGTGTCGAAACGACTTGCAATGAGAAGATCGGCAACATCCTGAAACCATTTGGCATCGAGGCGCTGTTTGTGAATGACAAGAAGAAACTTGTGAACAAGGCCGCCGCAGACATCGAGAAGTTCAAGGCCGGGAAGCTCTCCATCATTGCGCAGACGAACCATCTCATGGTCAAAAACGTCCACGAATTTGTGCGCAAGAACAAGGTGTTTGACATCGCAATGACGCTAGACGAGGCGGACGCGGTATTCTCCTCGTCGACTGACAAGGGCAACATCGTGGACAGCACGGACAACAGTAAGCGCGAACAGGAGGTGCTCAGGTTATTCGATATCAACGAGGTGGAGTACGTCCCGTTCAGCAACGGACGCATCAGATGCTCGGCATTCGTGAGCGCGACGCACATGAGCACTATTAACCTCATCCATCAGACGGGGTTCACGATGAGCTTACATGCGATGGACCTGGCAGCTGTCAAGGAAAAGGGGTACGCCGTGAGCGACGCCGTGGTACCTTTCAAGAACGCCGAGGGACGGCACGTGTGGATCCCCGGTCCGGCGAACAACAAGAACCAATACCATCTCAAGTCAGATGAGACGGATATGTTCATGAAGGAGTTTGTCAAGGACTGCGCCATACCAGGTCGAAAGGGGGGCTTCCTCATGGCGGTGATGTCGCCATACATCATCCTGACCCGCGCCACAAATGCCAACAACGTGGTCAAGCACCTATTGGATAAGTACGCAAAGCACTCCAAGAACGAAGTGAGCAGCAATCCGAGCAACTACGTGATTGGCATGGTAGTCAGCGGCACTGGGATCAAGGTCTACGAGATGGGCCTGGAGACCAATGTCATCAAGGAGCTTCCTCAGGGCGAGGCAATCGGCAAACCCATGTTATCCACAGTCATCGAATGGATCGACAAGACGTATGGTATCGAGACTCCTCTCATCGCGTCGGGCGCCAAGTGCTTAACCCGCGGTGTCAGCATGCGATCAGAGAAACGCGTGCTGACTCACATGATTGTCACTCCGACCCAGGGCACCAACGTCTGCGACGTCCATCAGACGGTCATGCGCTGCGGAGGGCACATTATCGGCGTGCGCAAGGAGAACGGTTTCGAATACGAGGTCAAGACGCTGCTACAGGAGAGCGACCACCAAATCATCGTCAACCTGTTCGATCTGGTGGTCCAGTGGCTTGAGAGCAAGATCGTGCCTGGCGCGCAGGAGGAGTGGCTCAAGAACCGGACAAACAACGGGATGCTGATGAAAATGATCGAAAGCCGTCCTCTCGCAGCTCGGGGATCCGGGAAGCAGCTTGCGCACGACATCGAGCAACAGAGCTCCCATGCGAGGCGTGGCTCCGTGCCGAACGAGACGTACACAGCAAAGCGTGCTCGCCAGGATGCAAACAAGAAAGCAAGGGATAACAAGCTCGATACGCGCATCGAACAGGAGCGCGCTGACCGTGCCGCGTACGAGGAGAACAAGGACAAGGACCTCAGCCCCATCGAGCCCGGCGATCTAATGAGCCTGCCGATGGCGGTTCGCCACACGGAATTGTTCAAGCACCTGGGTTACGTGCAGACCCCCGGCGTCATGATGATCGATGTCCCCAAGGTGGGTGGTTTTCACCTCTGCTACAGTCGGCGGAACAGTTAAATGAAACATCCAAATAAAAGGTATAAGGCGGCGACAGACGTTATAGTGTATGAGTGGATGGTCCTACAAAATGGCCCGTCCAGCAAAGAAACCTCCTTACATGACGCAATGCACATCAACAAAGACCCCGTGTTCTTTTGGGCCACGGTACCGGGGAAGAGGCGATCGCTTAAGTGCGGCTGGTCCTTCAAAGGACACTCTCGAAAGTACCGACAAAAGAACGATACGGAGTCTGCAGGAGGGAGAGACGTGATCTAAAAAAGAACCACGATGTTCTCTTTAACATCCTGCAATTTGTTGATTCAAAATCGTATTGTTGTAGACACCACTCGGTCCCCCCTCCGGTGGTCGCGACAACATTAGGTTACACCGTAAGGTGTGCCGTACACGAAGCGGTTTCATTTTAGTATTCCGTCGACTGTACTGTATGAAATATATACCACAAATCATCGCCACCTGTATAACTATGCACTCACTCTTTCCCCCTCCCCACAGAACGACGCATCCTCTGCCGCAGCCGCAACCAAACAAGTCATCTCGATGGTCGAGGACGAGCTCAAGACAAACAATCCCGACTTCAAGTTCAAGCTCGCCGGCAAGAATCAGGATTTGAACTTCTTGATGTCTTACAAGGGCAACACGCGCCTCGCGGGCAAGACTCTGAACGACTGGAACAACTGCTACACCGCGTACATCCTGCGACCAGTACAGAGCAAACCCGACGCTGCAACCGGCAGTGTCACGCCCACAGCCGAGTGGGAGTTCGTGATCAAAGACGGCCGCGTCATGGCCAAGTACAAAACGACGCATGTGGAACCGCCTGTCATCGCCTCCCCCCGTGAGACGCCAGAGGGTGGTGGTACACCGCCAACTACATTCGATGTATGGATGGACATGATACGCAAAGACGATGGCCACAAGGAGCTGCAGCGATATTTCACAGCTGGGAGCAATGGCAACTTGTACGTGCCGCTGCTGGCTCTGTCAGTGTACCACGCCGACACTGACTGGTCGCTGGGCATGATGAGGAAATATGGCTATGATTCCATATCAGGCCACCAGCATTGTGTGAAATGCAATGCGGAAGGGCCAAACCGATTGATCGAACCTGTGCAGTGCGTTGGACGTGTGCGTTCGGGCACGTACCGTGCCGTTGATATTCCAAAGCTGCAGCAGTCATGTATCGAGTACTGCATCAAGATCATTCGTCGCAACCAGATCATGTGATGATGTCATGACTTGGTCCAGTTTTTGGGAAAGCCCATGAGGGCTTCTGTCCACGTCGGGTTCACGGTGTGTGTCCCACGCAACGATATGATATCGTCCCCATACTTCTCCATTGTGAGCCGATCGTGGAACACGCGAGTGGCAAAATTATGGTGATTCTGATTCCATTTGTCCACAGGGTTTATTGTAACGTACAATGCTCCTTTGGAATGCACCGGGGTCGGCCACATACTCGTTACGCGCTTGTCGGGAATCTCGAGGAGTGGATACTTGACTCGTTTGACGGTATCATCGTCCCATTCTCTATCGAGGTCTGTCACCATTTCGTCCCCGCCATATAGTGCGTGATTACTCAGAACCCGCAATGCCAGTGTTACGACCTGGGGAACGACGGCGTTACCAAGGGCTTGTATCCGTTCAGTGTAGCCATCAGTCTTTTGCGCAAGACTAGGGAGTGACCGCTCCAGTCGCACAAAGTTGTGAACGTAAGGGTGCGACATGCTCGACAGTCTCTTGGGCGACGCAGCTCCAGGACGAACAGCCAGGCAGTACCACCTCCGACGAATGTGCCGCGCACCCACGTCTGAAGCTGCGAATGTCCCCGAAATCACCTTGAACCCCCGCTTTCTGAAATCGCTCGCGATGCGTTTGAGCCCATCAGCAACATTGCGGATGTTGGGGGAGTTCTCCATGAGGACAGTGTCAATGTCTGCCAACTCGTCCACCAGCCGCAGGATCTGGAAATACAATCCAGATTTGTTGCCTTTGATGCCAAGCTTTTTTCCGGGCCGGACAATTGACACGTCCTGGCATGGGAAGCTCGCTGTGATCATCGTTGGCCTGTCCCGCAGCTGCTTACCGTTCAATGTGCGCACGTCATCAAACACCGGTGCCTTCGGCAGCTGCCCGTCCGCCATGCGCGCCAACAACACCGATTTAGCAAACGGGTCGATCTCGCAATATGCGACGGGCTTGGCGACGTCACGCAATGCGAGCGCATGCCCGCCTATGCCACTGACCAGGTCTAGTGTGCGTATTTTAGGCATCTTGTTTATCAATAGTTTGAATTTTAAATGCATCACCCCATCACCCCATGGGTGCGCAAAATGGCAAGACAACAGCCTGGTGTATCAAGTACCAGTCCAACCTGTAGGGTATCCCATGAGGGCTTCAATCCACTCGGAGTTGAAATCTTCTTTTTTACAATTGTGCTCCAATAATTGATAATCTATTATTCCTTGAGATGAAATAGCGAGTAATAAAGTGAACTTCACACGACGGAGCTTACTCATTGTCTCCGTAGTTAATCTAGAACCGATCTTGCTGTATCCATATTTGCTGTGTTCTCCAGCGTAAAATCCTGCTTCGTCGATACAAACAACGTTAGAGCTTTCTCTGTACTTGTCACAGAACATTTCTACATTTTCTTTTGAATGTCCGTAGAGAACTGTGGGAATTACAACTCTTGCAAATTATAACGACCAAATCCTTGCATGTTATGAAGAGAATTTTATTTATAATAGTTCTCTGCAATATTATTGGATATCGTGGAACGTAAAAGCATGGACAATTCTTTCCTTTTTCGTTTTAAACGCTTACTTTTACCAGCCTGATCAGCATTGACCCATCTGTGTAGTGAGCTCTTGGACACTTTGTATATATTACAAACCTTCCTCAAAAAATATTTGTAGTGAACCACGGACCTGTATCTGGTTTCAGGGGATATCATTCAAATTATACAGAGTGTCCCAAAATTATTTGAGAACAACTGTATACATAAATCATGCAGTTCGTATCCATCCCCTGGGAGCGGCGGTCGTCCCGGCTAAGGGACTCCGACATGCGGGGCGACATGGTGCGCGGCGCCTCCATATCCTTGCTTCCCTACGCTTCGATTATGCGCGAGTACCTTGGTGAGGCTGCGGGCGCGGCGGTCGAGGCCGCACAGGAAGTACTGAGTCCTCGGCTCTTCGGTTTCGATGAGTTCGAGGCGCGTTGGGTGAAGGCGGTGGACGACATTGCCGGACACATCCTCAGCAAGACAGATGTCGAGTTCGCTTTCGAAATGATGTATGATAAGGCCAAGTCGGACACGTGGATGTTCTACAGAACCATTAAGATGCTGCGGACGCGCGTCCCCTCTGACCGTTGGTCCGAGGTCAGACAACGAATTCACGTCGTGTACTTGAAGAACAACACCACGAAGAGAGACACCGTGTACAGCCCCACAATGCCGGTCGTAATCGTGATGCTGGACGACGTCGTGTACTCTGGTGAGCAGATGCGGTCTAAAATATCAAGGTGCTGCGACTTCCTCCTCACGACAGATTGGGTATTGCACGAGATTCGGATATTGCCTATTTTCGCGTCTGAGAAGGGTTTGCAAGTACTGCGGTTTGCAAGTGCATCAGGAATGAGCGACGGAAATTCGCGTCGAAAAAATCCACGAAGACCCCGAAAATCAGATTGGAAGTGCAAGAAGTTTTTTCTGATACCAAACCGGGTGTAGTGAGGAGCTTGTACGAGGCCGAAGTTGCTGTATGTATCAGCATCGACCGCCCGGATGGAAAAATCACGTACGCGTTATCCATTTTCGAAGTGATGGGCATTTTGACGTATTGGAAGCATATCGACACGTACGATGATGTATTCCAGATACATCAACTGAAGAGTAAGGGAGCCACCGTTTGTCGCAAAGGAGCCACGGCAGTCGTGTTCTCGCACAAGGTGGCGGACGGTTTGTCCATCCCGTGGAATGCGGTCATGATGGGACCCACACTAAGGCATTTCATGGAACAATCGTGTATCAGCAACGCGATATGTGATGGCATGATTCCCAAGGACGCGATCGTACACACCTGCAGGATGCAGGACCTGTCGCGGTGCGCGCCTGAAAAGTATCATCACGAGACGAACATCTTCAAGGACGCGTCGAAGGTCGTGCGGCATCCGAGACAATTGACATTGATCCCCGAGAAGGTGCACCGTCGCTTAGAGACGATGCCGCAGCTCATCCCGATGTTGCAACCCTCATCCTCCTGCGGTTTTCGCTTCGGGAAGCGAATTCAAGAGATCGACACGGACTGGTCTGTGGACGTCAAAGAAGAAGCGATGCGCAACCGGTGTACATTGCCAACGTACAAGAAGAGAATTGACAAAATCAATTAAGGGGGGGCATGATCGCGGATCTGTGTGTTTGAAATCTCTATGAAATTGAGAGCTTGTTTTAATGTCCTCAGGTGAATACATGTCGAAATTCACTGGTATCGGGTTCTGAAGTTGCGAAGAAGCGATTTCGACCACATACAACCAACCGCGGCCGCCGACCACCGACCACCGACCACCGACCACTGACAACCGATACAACCGATGTGGTAGCGGTTTCGATAAAACCGCTTTCTGGAGTGTACGGCCAGTGCCAGCCTCCACCACTCATCGGAAAACGTAGCGTAATTTGACAGGTAAACCGAGATGTCATCCATCCTCCATGTCCTCAACGCTGCTCCATTTTCACGCAGAGACGCCCACACAGGAATCATGTCAGCAAAACGTTTTTCCTGCTGCCGTTTCTGCTTCTTGATACTGCTGATGCTGATGATCATTGATCGACTCCTTCGCTTCTTCTTCTGCTGCTGCTAATCATCCTCCTTCGCGAAAAGGGACTGCTTCTTCTTCTGCTGATGCTGATCATCGATCGACTCCTTCGCTCAACGGGACTGCTGGATCCTCGTCTGTGCACGGTAACATCCGGAACGACTCGCTAGCTTGAGATATCAGCACCGAGGAATCACAAATCCGCTCCAGACCATGTTTTGCAACCAGTCAAAATCGGCTGGAATGCACGAACGCCCATTGTACCTCAAGTACATCCAAGTACATCGAGTACCGCTTGCGCATCGAGTACGAGTAATGTGATTTGTTTGTTTTATTGTTAAATTTACGATAGGTCTCCTATATTGTCTGTCGTCGGAATCGATCTCTGATGGGAGATGTCATGGACTTGACAGGCTATATATCGTCGTCGTCAGAGAACGAAGGTACATGCAATTGTTTGCTTTCAATATAATGTACAACTGCGATGTCGTTTTACATTTCCATCTGACATGGGTTTTCATTTTATTCCTGTGACTACAGATGAAGAGGAGGCTCCCAGTATTCCCATTGAGAATGAGGTCGAGGTGGTTGAGATCGAGCGCCCTTTGTGGGAGTGTCCTTGCTGCCTAAACAATCATGTTGCAGCGCTCGCCCTTCCCTGCGATCACCTCGTGTGCGGAGACTGCTTTCCAAGACTGAATTCGTGCCCTCTTTGCCGCGACTCTGTAGCTGGCCCTAGTAGTGTTGTGCCTCTGACTGTGCGACGTGCCAAACGTGGGCAGAGAGCAGTGGAAGTGGACTTGACGCATGATGACGAAGATGAGGGTGCCGCGGGTGCTACCTGGTGTTGCCCTCAATGCTCAAATCTGCGCACGAAGGGGTCTTCACGCGATCGCAAGGAATGCAAAGCTGCAAGATGCGAAGACTGTTGGAAAAGAAGCCAATACAAGTGTGTGTTCTGTACAATCGGCACCCCTTCGCGACGGCCGCTACGTTTGTGATTTGATCTGATGAAAATGGACACCTTGGGATTTTGACAAGTTGACCATCAATCTTTGTAACCGATCAAACCCGTTCAGAAGTGTCTTCGCTCATGCTGTCTCACATTGTGCGCGTTAAAGCGTTAACATTATTGCTACATCATGATTGATGCAAAGGTTGCAACAGTTGACTCGTTTGCTTTCCGAAAATAAGTAAACCTAACAGTATATAAGGAATTTGCATGTACTAAATATCAGAATGCCATGTATGGCAACCAACGCTTCTGTGAAATTGGCAAGGCATCCGATGCCCTTGGTGTCTCCAGGACCGTCCTCCGTCGATGGGCGGATAATGGCACGATCAGAACGATCCGGACTCCAGGCAACCAACGTCTCTTTGACCCAAGCAGCATCCAAGGCTACCTCATCGAGCAGGAAAAAAAACCCAGCAGTCGTCAAGTCATTCTCTACGCACGTGTGTCCTCACACAAACAACAACCCGACCTGATCAGACAGCAATTGTTCTTGCAAACCCATATTCCTGACAAACATTCCGGATGCGAGCAAGTCATTGAAGTCAAGGACGTCGGATCAGGGCTCAACTTCAAGCGCCCAGGACTTTTACGAGTATTGGGACTCGTCACGGCAGGACTTGCATCGTCAATTGTTGTGGTTTCCAAAGACAGGCTCGCAAGGTTTGGTTTCGAGCTCATTAAATGGATTTGCTCGCAGCACTCCTGCTCGATCATCGTTCTCGATCACGAAGACGGAGCCCCTGAAGACGAGCTTGGAAAAGACCTCATGTCCATCGTTCAAGTATATTGTTGCCGATGGAACGGTCGAAGACGCTACAAAGTCAAATGCCAAACCCAAGTTGAGGACCTTAAAGCTGAAGCTGAACCCAAACAAGGCTCAGAAATCGATGCTGGCAGAGTTTGCGGGGTGCAGCCGGTTCATGTACAACAAGGCGGTGGCAGCACGGTTGGGCGTCGGGAGCACTCACAAGTCTGTCTTCCGAATTCGAGACAGGTTTGTGACGAACAAGGTGAGGAGGAAGGGGAAGATGCCAAACCCGTACTTCAAGAATCGCCAATGGTTGCTTCAGTGCCCCAAAAGCGTACGCCAAAGCGCAATCAAGGCTGCCTTGGCAAACATCAAGGCTTGCTTTTCGAATCTGAAAGCAGGTAACATCAAGCAGTTTTCAGCTCCGTTCAGACGGAAGAAGACAGAGCTTGAGAGGGGTTGGGCCATTGAGATGGATCAGAAGAACGTTTCCAAGGATGGCGACAAACTCTTCATCTTCAAAGACATATTGGGCAACATGCGCTACTTCGGTAGCAAACAACTCCATAAGTTGATGCCTGAGGAAAACCCGACCCACGATCCAAAGGTCCAAAAATCCCGCTTCGGCGAATATTTCCTCGTCTTGTCTGTCGCTGCCAGGGACAGGAGGGCAGAGCGGAAGCCTGTCCATCCAGACAAGGTTGCAACTGCATCCATCGACCCAGGCGTCCGCAAAACAATGGTCACGTACTCACCAGAGAATGAGGAATCCTTCATGCTTGGTCAGGGACAAGCATCCGACCTTGTCAAACTCCTGCAGGTTCATGACAAGCTGCAGTCAAGGTTGGATACTGAGAAAACCTTACAATCAAAAGAGAGGATGAAGATAAAGAAGCAGATGATTCGCATTCGGAAGAGAATTTTTTACCTCAAGAAAGAGTTTAGGGACCAGACAACAAATTTCTTGGCCGCTCGCTACGATGTGTTGTTGGTACCTCAATTGGAGACGGCGAAGATGACAATCAGTGCTGAACGGGAGCTGACAACCAAGGTTGCCCGTCAGATGCTGACTTTGAGCCACTCTGTGCTGTTCAATCGGCTGAAGGAGAAGTGTGAAGAGTACGGGACAGTGTTCTTGCATGTGCTTGAGCATTACACAAGTCAGACATGCCCTATGTGCGGTTTCTTAAACAAGTGTGGAGGAGAGACATACACATGCAAGAACTGTCAATTCACCTGCGACAGAGACATTGTGGGGGCAGCTGGCATCTTCCTGAAGGCAGTTCGACCAGAAAATCCCTGTTCGTAAAGGACAGCAGCCCTGGGGGAGTTGACCCCTATGATACCCCTATGGAGAATTCATTGTCTTTCTTACTACATGTCCCCCGGACCCCCGGATGTGTAATAAGAAATTCATAGGTTCGAGGATATACGGGTAGCTTAAATTCAACGGTCAGACACCGCGCGGTTGTTCACTACAAATACTACAATCGGAGCTTGAGGAAAGTATTGAATTGTTCAACTTTTCAGAAGTCCCAGACGACAAGGTGTCCCACTTTCAAATGTCCGTAGCTGTATGCGCTTGCAACAATTGCTTGTGCAGCATACAATGGGCGTTCCTGCATCCCGGCCGATTTTGACTGGTTGCGAAACATGGTCTGGAGCGGATTTGTGATTCCTCGGTGCTGATATCTCAAGCTAGCGAGTCGTTCCGGATGCTCTAAATTTTGAGTAGAAATTTAAAAAAATCCGCCGGGAGGAAGGAACGCCCATTACTTTTTTGTAGCTCCGAATATTCAGACAGTCTTGCCGTCGACCACCACATTGACTTTTTCGTTTGTTTTTGTGGGGCGTTCGGAGTGCGACATGTGAAAAGTAATGAGACATAATATTACGAACACATTTCCCATGGAAATGAAAGACATGCTATCATCGTCATCTTCTCGCTCGGTCTCAGACGTTGTGGTTGCTTGGTACAACGAACCGGGGGTGGAACGATGGGTATCCGCGCCTGCTTTTGCGTTTTCGGAGCGTCTTGCAGGCGAGCGGTACCGGATATTCGTGTTCCACAAGGGTACTGCCGAAGATGCAAAGCAACGTTTGTTCGATGTCTTGGGTACAAAGTGTAGTGATGTCGATGTCTTTTTCGAGCATCTCGATAATGTGGGTCGTGAGGCCGATACGTGGTTGCATTACACGGTGGCGCGTTTGCGTGCTGGCGACATGCCTGTGAACCGTGTGGCCTTCTTGCAGGGTGATCCTTGGGACCATTTTGGGACGCCGCATGGCATGGAGAGGAATCTAGATGTGTTTTCATCAAAGCTTGTGGCATTGCTTGCGCCTACCGCTCATCCGATGGCATCGAACCCTGAGCCATTGTTTTGCAACCTGATGAGCGAGTCGCATGTCATGCGGAGAGGGCTCTCGCACCCTCAACGTCTGGACCTTGAGCGGGTTTGGGTTGAGGCCTTCGGATGCAAATGTAAGGTGGACAGTTATGTGTTCGCTGCGGGGGCGCAGTACCTTGTGGACGCCGTGCGCCTTTCTCAAGAAAAGCCATTGTCTTGGTGGACGTCCCTTCATCATAAATTGCGTGCTGACGAGGTCAATGCTTGGGAGATCGAGCGGTTTTGGTGATGGTGTATAAAAACAAAATGCATCATGCTGGGAATAATTGTTTCAAACATGAACGATCACTCCGCTACCGCTACCGCTGCTCCTCCTCCTCCTCATTACTTGCGTCGTCGCATCAAACGAATACCATTAAAAGATGATGGCGCTGTCGACTACGATGCAAACCTTAAAAAGGAGATTGGATACATCAATTACCATTTCATGCACAAGAAAGAAGTACTTGAACGCAGAATACACCAGTTGGAGCAGGAGAGGGAAAAGCAAATCAAATTCGCAACCGATCGAAACACTATTGCCAAATTGGAAGGCAACGTTGATTTGGTGCGGGCCGCTGAAAACTATCTTCGTGTTGAAGCGATCGAGGATGAGTGTTGGGCTTCGAAAGCCATCTTGAAACCGCTTGTACAAGTCGTTCATGAGGCTCTACAGTCGGCGGAACAGTTAAATTCAAAAAATCCGCCGTGGGGCAGGAACACCCATTCTGTACCGCTTGCAGATACCGCCAGGCAAGTGCAACCAAGGGTTTATAGGGTTTATCCCAACTCATTATTTATTTATACCATCCTGTGCGCTTGCATGCATGTACACACATGTTCATCGAAATGCATTCGCACACGCGAGCATCGTTTCCATTCCTAACGTTTCCCCATGACATTCTTGATCGTATTGCCCTATTCTCTTCCAACCCCAAGATTGTATTAGTGTGTAAAACTCTGCGCAAAAGATTTTCAGGATTGACCCTTACCCGACTGATCCAACCACCACAGCGAGTTGGAGAGATGATGGCGAAAGGGGGGCGCGCCGACCTTCTAGCAGTATGCTTGGTGTCCAATCCTCTTGTACAGGTTAAGGGGGCCCTACAATTGAGGGCGAACCAAAATGAAAACAAGCTTCTCTATGTGGGTGCCAAGGCAGGTCACGCAGATGTCTGCAAGCTGCTCATGGACCCAGCGGCGGCTGGACTTGAGTTCAGGGCCCGGGCGAACACTGTCAACAGCAGGGCCTTGCGTGAGGCTGCAAAGGAAGGTCACGCAGATGTCTGCAAGCTGCTCATGGATCCAGATGTGGCTGGACTTGAGTATAGGGCCCGGGCGAACTCTATAGACAGCTGGGCATTGTGGGCGGCTGCCAAGGAAGGTCACGCAGATGTCTGCAAGCTGCTCATTGATCCAGAGGTGGCTGGACTTGAGTTCAGGGCCCTGGCGAACTCTAGCGACAGTAGGGCCTTGTGGGCGGCTGCAAAGGAAGGTCACGCAGATGTCTGCAAGCTGCTCATGGATCCAGAGGTGGCTGGACTTGAGTACTGGACCCGGGCTAACAATGCCAACAGCAGGGCCTTGGGGGCGGCGGCCAATGCAGGCCACGCAGATGTCTGCAAGTTGCTGATGGATCCAGCAGTGGCTGGACTCAAGTACAGGGCCCGGGCGAACTCTAGCGACAGCTGGGCCTTGTGGGCGGCTGCCAAAGAAGGCCACGCAGATGTCTGCAAGCTGCTGATGGATCCAGAGGTGGCTGGACTCAAGTACAGGGCCAGGGCGAACAATATCAACAGCAGGGCCTTGGGGGCGTCTGCCAAGGCAGGTCACGCAGATGTTTGCAAGCTGCTGATGGATCCAGCGGTGGCTGGACTTGAGTTCAGGGCCCTGGCAAACTCTAGCGACTGCAGGGCTTTGTGGGCGGCTGCCAAGGCAGGTCACGCAGATGTCTGCAAGCTGCTGATGGATCCAGCGGTGGCTGGAATTGAGTTCAGGGCCCGGGCGAACTCTGTCAACAGCTGGGCCTTGTGGGCGGCTGCGAAGGCCGGTCACGCCGATGTCTGCTTGCTTTTGATGGATCCAGAGGCGGCTGGCCCCGAGGACAGGGCCATTGTGAAACTTGACAGCAGCTGGGTCTTTTGTTAGGCAAGACACGTTTCTTGCCACCGTAGAGAAAGTATTTATCCACTCTCCTCAAACTTTTCAGAAATGTGTTCAGTTTGCTCAAGCGAAAATATCGCTGCGTGTGCCCAATAATTCCAGATGTAGCAGAAATGTTTGATTATGAGGCAGGAACGCTTTGAAAATGATTATTGATGCGCACGATGTGAGCCAGCACTTTGACTTTTCAGGCTACTTTGAAGATGTAACTTCTGTGTCTTTACAGTCCTTGAATGTTTTGTGTCAATCTCCTGAAGACAATATCTGTATTGACAAGATCGGTTACAAAACTTGATGAAACTTGAATTCCTTAATGTAAGAAAGACAATTTGCACCAGTACATTTGTTCCTGCCTCCCGGAGGGATTTTGACTGGTTTCGGAGCCTGGTCTTGTCGGAATCGCAATTCCGCGGAGAGCTAAATCTCTGGTTGGCGAGTCGTTCGTACGGCTCTAACCTCTGCTTTGAAAATTCAAAAAAATCGCCGGGAGGCAGGAACGCCCATTGTTTCCTTGGCGATTGTTTCGATTTGGTTTTTGAAACCGAGTATAAATGTTTTCTTCGATGATGTAGATATTGTTGTGTATTATTCCTGTCGTAGCTTTAGAAATGTCGATTCGTGTAGGAGACGTTCTGGCTCCTGTGATCCCTTCTCCCTCAGTCGGTACGGATCACTTCATACCTGGTAACATCGATGACGGAGGGTCCTTCTCAGTTTCTGGCATCGACTTGTGCATCGTGAATTCGTTGCGTCGTGCGATCATCGCTTGTGTGGAGACCGCGGCGTTCGACACTTTGGTTCCTCCTGGGGGCTGTGGTGGTGGTGTGCGCGTACTTGAGAACACGTCCGTGATGCACAACGAGATGTTGGCTCTCCGTGTGTCGCTTGTGCCTTTGTGTCTGACTCCCAACGAGTTGGAGAACTTCGACCCTGGCGACTACCAATGCACCTTGGCCGTGCGGAACACCGGGAATGAGGTGTTGGATGTGGTGAGCGGAGACTTTGTAGTTCGTGACGTGGCAGGCGTCTCGTTCCAGACGGAGCGTTTGAAGCGTCTGTTTCCTGTTGACAAGCGGTCGGGTGACAGTGTGCTTCTCACTGTCTTGCGCCCCAACATCATGTGTGGCGGCGTCGGTGAGGCTGTGAACATCACGGCGACTGCGAGGCTTGGCTCCGGTCGGGAGCATGCGAGATATTCTCCAGTCTGCTCTTGCTATTTTCGTTACAAGGAGCCTGTTTTGGACGACGACTCGGTTCCCGACAAGTTCGATTTTTTCGTTGAGAGCGTGAACCCGAGCCTGTCCCCTTACTACCTCGTTTTTCTAGGGTTCCGCTTCCTTGTCCGAGCCATCATTGCTCTCTCGGAAGACGTCCGTACCGAGCGCGTCTCGTTTGAGGACTCGACCGTCCCGGGTGGCGCGAGGAGCATTCTTTTTCCTGGTTTGGACCATACATTGGGAAATCTTTTGCAGGGACTATTGTACGACCTTTGGATTCGGCGCGGCGGCAAGTCCCGTGTGAGTTTCGTCGGCTACTTCAAGCGGCACCCTCTTGTGGACGACATAACATTTAAGATGCAGCTCGCGAGGCAGGACAAAGCCCCGACTGCGTACTCGGATGTCTTATTGGAGGGGCTGTTGTATGTGCGGGAGCACCTGGAATCTCTGACTCTCGAGTGGATTCGTTTCTGTGGGCTTAAGGGTATGGATTTGGTGGCCATTGAGATGTTCCTCACACGTTCTTACGATGCTACAGTCAGCGGAACAGAAAATACTGAATAGTGCCCCTTGTAAAAGATATCCAGACAAAGTTTCGTATATGTGCGGGAGCACCTGGAATCTCTGACTCTCGAGTGGATTCGTTTCTGTGGGTATGGGTTTGGTGGCTATTGAGATGTTCCTCGAACGTTTTTACGCTGCTACATTCAGCGGGACAGAAAAGAAATACTGAACGTTCTTAAGCTGCTACATTCAGCGGGACAGAAAAGAAATACTGAACGTTCTTGATCTGCTACAGTCAGCGGGACAGAAAAGTGCCCCTTGTAAAAGATATCCATACAAACTTTTGTATATTTGCGTGTTGTTTTGCCCAATGATTCACTTTGTATCCAGCGCAGAACACGGACTCGACGTTGGATGCCGGGGTAAGAGCCGGTGGTGGTGAACTTGGGAACGAAGTTGAACATGATGTTCAGGGACATTACTCAAGTATCACACAGTCAGGCCAATGATGTTTCTAGAATAATTCGTCCATTATTGTTAGACGCGAGGGGCATGAATGAAGTATAAACAATATTACATGGTAATGGTGCGCTGTGGTGCAACCTGGAACCGAGACGTGAACGTTGCCAAGAACCTTCTTTTGCTTCTGACGACGTGGATGGACCGCAAAATTCGGTCCCCCTAAAACCCCAGTTTCCAGAGAGAGAGAGAGAGTGAGCGCTCAACCGACCGTCACACCTGGGTCTGTAGGTAGCTTACCTTGTTATCCTTTGGGACAGCTTAAATACTGAAATACGGGATGAAGGGCACAAAATGAAATCACCTGATCTACCCAATTATTGGGTTCAATAGTCACCGACTGTAACTGAAGACAGTATCGGTTACAAAGATTGAATGAATTGTTTTTCTGCGTTTTATGACAATTTTGTTTTGTACGTCGGTGTTGTAGTTTTGCAAGTTGTTACTCCAAAGAAAAATTTGGTCATCGGAAAATCGTTTTTGTATTCTATGCGTTGCAGATACGTATAATGCGCGGCTCCGATGAAAATCAAAGATAGCATAATTATGACTAATATATTGCTGATATCTTTTTGTATTTTTTTTAATTTATCTGTATCATCACCGCGTTCTGTTTGGATGGCTACGTGCTTTTTTAGTGTTTGGTCTATCAACAAAAGTCCTAATATTGGTGCAATAAAGTACCACTTTGACTTGGTCATTATAATGAATTTATGTATACAAATATAGTCTTGAACCATACAATCGATATGTGGTTTTTGTTGCTTGGGTCCAATATTGTAAAAAGAAAGAAAAATGTAGCGATTCCAATCATATGCACAACAAATGGATGCGAAACCATAATGCGTTGCAAATCACAGTTTAATAGTTTGGACAGGTGTCCGAACAAAACCCATAAGAAAATACTTGACAGTGCTGTGCTTGCATCAAATTTTTCGTTGAACATATTATAAATACTTTGGAGAATAAAATTAAATAATGTTCTTCAAGGCGGATAAATCCAGCCACCTCCTCGGTCGTCGTACCCGGACAGGTGGCCATGTCCAAAATCAAGTACGCCAGAATACACGAAGAAATCAAACGCATCCTGCATGAAGACCAAGCGGCAAAGGAAACGCACAAGCTGATCATGAAGTCTCCATGTGACTCGACAGGTTCCGCCTTGACGAGAGTGGTCGCAGTGTGACTCGACAGGATCCGCCGTGACGAGAGTGGTAGCCATGTGACTCGACAGGATCCGCCGTGACGAGAGTGGTAGCCATGTGATACACTCGACGGAACATATAAATGAAACCGCTTTCTGGAGTGTACGGCCACACCGGAGTGTGTGCCTTATGGTGTAGAAATCCACGGGGCAGTGGAACACCATCATGTTTGTTGTAGCCCGTCAACAACACGCAGCCTTGCACCGGGAAAATGGAAGCGGTCTCCCTAGACCCAACAGTTCCATGCAGTGCAGCCTTGCGATTGTGAGAGCAGAGGAGCGGTCCCGGCCCGAGTAAGTGCTGGTTTCTGGAGAGAATCGCAGTCCTCGTACCTCAGGGTATCGCTTGATCGATTTGTTGACATCGACAAGAGAGGTGGCTAAGCCACCCCTCCGGTGTTTTTCTTGGATTTTTTTAAGGGTGCAGTACACCCTCACCGCCGACTGGTCGCGCTCAGCTACCTTGGGAGGCTTCTTCAAGAGAGTGTGACACAACAACCACTCATCACCGATACTGATCTGACCTTCAGCGTTTAGAGAAACACTTGGCATCTTGTAATCACATTCCTTCTTGGCACCTGTCTCCCACGACATGAGAGTAGTCTTGAACTCATCTGTCACACGAACCTCCTCTTTGAAGATGCTCTTGCAGGAAGCGAACATAGATCCCGTAGGCACAGCTACCTCTCCTGGTCCGGTCAGCGACCATTCTTAACGCCATTTTTCTAACGGCGATGTCGTACATTTATTTCCATCTGATATATGTTTCATTTTACTGTTCCGCCGACTGTTTGTAACATAATGATGTCTGAAATTCCTCATTATCACACACACGTATGGGGGCGGTGAACCAGAGAACCCTTGACATGATGGATCAAGTCCGAAACTGTTTTGAACTCCTTATTACATTGTCTGCAACACACACCGTGTGCACTGGGTTGATCCAGGATAATACGTCCATGCGCGACACTTAGCTTGTGAAATAGGTCACGATAACGAGACCACTTGCATCCGCATACCTCGAACACACCGCGGAACATCGAGTCCCAATCACGCACGCATATTCTTTTCACGATATTCGCAACCATGCAGTGCACTTGCTTGCGAATTTCAGCATCTTGTGAAGCGATACATGCCTGCTTAATGTCATCTCCATAATTGCGTGAAAACACGGCATGCGTCAGCTTGGGGAAATCGCCCACCGCGGCAGCAACGTCAGCCATCACGGCACCAGATATCGAGCCAGCATGTGCAATTATGACATCGAGGGGCAGGTCTTTGAGATCAATGCATAATTTTGTAATGAAGCCGGTAAGCTTGCGGTTGAGCAGAGCGTGCGTAACCCCAAGAATATCGTCTGTTGTGCATGACACCACCAGGTTGTCGCGCAACTGACCATTGGGCACCAGCTTGTCGCGCAGCTGACCCTTGGGCACCACACTTGCGCAGCACTTGAACACATGTGCAAGATCTTGAGACGACATGATGTGGTCATCCAATTCATCCAACGATGCCTTCCGCATGGAGACGCGCGAGAGTCGTGCAGCCTCCTTGTCCGCGATTACTTTTGCTGTTGCGATTTCGCAAAGCTCGGTGTAGCAAGAATAAGAATAACTGTCGCCGAAACAACCCGCATCCTTTCGAAGGAACTCCCGCGCACGCGCATACACATCGGCGCTCCAGAGAAATGTGAGGTCGTAGGTGAGGTCGACATATCGTTTGTACATGCCAATTGTGATGGAGGGCAGTCCCCGACAAATATACGAAACAACCTCTGGACCCAACCCCTTCAGGTCATTCTTGACAGCAAAATCGCAAATAGTGTTTTCCCGTAGACATGTCTGACAAATGCGTGTGCCAAACTGCCAATACACTTTTAAAATCTTCGGGTGAGCGTCACACCACTCACATCCGCGTCCGAGAATCAGCATTACCGCGTTTTGATACGAGCATTTCACATCACCTCTACACACTTTTCTGCTGCAGATCCTGCAGACTAATTGGAAAACAGTTTCCCATATGTCCTCACCGACGAAGGTCGCGTGCTCCTGACTCAACATACATAAGTACACGAGCGGGCGCAATGCCGCACGAACCGTCTTCAAAGGGGAGCCTGTGGGCAGGCGTCTCATGGATTCCACAACGCAACCGCATATCTGGGACAATATTACATTAACCAATACATTGGGAATTTCAGGTACCCTTGATGCGGACATTGTCATTGGTGGTGTCTTCTTCAACAAAGCGGGACACCTTTATATGAATTGCAGCTTGGAAAGGTGCTATAAAATATGCTCGAATCGGCTTCTCTCTGAAACGCTTTGGGAGGGGAAGCAAAGCACCAACCCATATAGCATCGCGCGAGTCACCCGTCACCTCCACCACACTGTTGAGCCACTCAATAAGCGGGTTGCCTTATACTACGCACCTCAATGTGCACCCCTTGACCACCCCATTCTTCACAAATGACCCACCACCCGTCTTGATACGGCCAATCCTCTTCCACTCCGCCCCCGCCTTGGTGGCAACGTATGCCTTGACCAATTTGTGGTTTAAGACATTGGCCTCTGCGCCAACATGCGTCTCCTTCCACAGCGCTTTGAGGTCGCCAACCCATATAGCATCGCGCGAGTCACCCGTCACCTCCACCACACTGTTGAGCCACTCAGTCAGCAGGATGTCTTCAGGGGTAGCTTTTTGCAGGGTGTACCTCGTGTCCAAGCCGCACTCCTTGACGACCTGCGCCAGCTCGACAACGTCAGCAAGAGTCGCCTGTAGCCCCTCCTCCTCGCAGAACGTGACGTAAGCGTTGTACATGCCCGGGGTCGTGGCGATCTGCGACCGCAGATCGCAGGGGGTGGTGGCAATGCACCGCTCATCCAGGAAGCGGATGTGTGGCGAGTGAAGTCTGGGAACCGCAGGGCACGACGAGGCAGCAGGCCGTCGAAAATGTACTGGATGGGTTGGATGCCCAGATCCTTGAGCGATGATACCACTTTCTTGGTGGTGAAGCTCGACCTGAGGGCGGCGGGTAGTTTCGACAATACCCGATCGACAAATGCGCCCTGATCCAACACCACACCAGACAGCTCTGTTGCATTGGCCTCGACAAAGGCGTGCACCGTATCGTAACGCTCGATGTTAGCCTGAACGACGTTGTCAAAAATCACAGTCACCACACGTGAGACGTACGTCTCACGATCCATACGCTCCTCGTCCGTCTCCTCAGATTTCACGGAGTCCACGGATCCCTCAGATTCAACGGCGGATTCCACGGAGTCATCACGTGGAGTGTCACACTCCTCCTGTTTGCCACCGCAGTCGTTGCCGTACCATGCGTACTTCAAAACGGCCGCTAACATACCATTGTAAACGGTGGCTTCGCCCACCTCGAAGTACTCGGCACCCACATCTCTTCGTGGCTGGATTCGGGAATCGTAACCACCGCGCATGTACCTGAGCAGTGTCGCCTCTGCATCCACGCACGCTTGTGCATCTCGAACATGGATGGCAAAAATGAGCTGGGATCCATTGGGGTACTGCGAGAGCCTCTTGCAGAACGACTGGCTGGTCCGGCCGACCTTGACGACCAACGGGTACTTGCCCAGGAACTCGCGCTCGACGAGGGCGTACACAACGTGTTGGGTGTGGTGCGCCATGGATGATACACAAGGGAAGGCTTGACTCAACCAAGATGCTTGTCGCGAGCTTTATATCGAGCGTTTTTACGAGGTCCATGGATGTTGGAGGTCGATGGCAGCGGTTTCTGCCGACTTGCGGTGCGAATCTTAGGTGGGTGGGGGTGTGGTTGGATGTGCTGGGGAGTGAGCTTCGCGAAGCACATACGTGAAGGGCGAATCAATCGATTTGGTATAAAGTGAAAACGATAACGGCATTACACCCGATATGTCATCCCTCGATGCTCTTCTGGTGGCGGCACATGTCAAGAACTTCCCTGCCCCCACAGAGGCAACCCACGGTGCCATGGGGGACCCCATGTTCGGTTCGTTCGCAATCCCTGATGGTGGACCTCAGGCACAGGCGTTCAGCGAGGCCTACGTGCACGCGCTCAGGGATGAGGGTCGACCCATGTCTATCGTCGAGGCCCACACAGACACCTCGCCCGTCATCATTGACCTGGACATGCGACAGACGACCCCAGAGCGCATCTACACACAGAAGCATATCGAGAATTTCATGGACGCGCTCGTGGCGGCCACAAAGTACTTTGTCGACCAGCAGCACATGGACGTCGTGATCCTCGAGAAGCCAAATCCAAGACTCGACAAGAAACACTTAGGGGTGTACAAAGATGGTCTACACGTGTTCATGCCAAATGTCATCACACACCCAGAGATCCAACTCGCCATCAGAGAGCACTTCGTCAACGATGTGACCGAACATATGGCGTTCGCGAGCACCATTTGTATTCCTGGACTGGCCGAAATGGATCCCGGAAAGATATATGACGAAAGCGTGATCAAAAGGGGCGGCAGGTGGTTCTTGTACGGATCGAAGAAACCGGATGAGTCCCACCCGTGGAAAGTCACTGCCTGGTACCAATTCGATATTGGCGCAGGCTCGTTCGCGAAACGTGACGTACAGCAAATGGATCTCGATACACTCGTGCAGAAACTGAGCATCCGTGTGCATCCGAAGGGGGGCCACAGCCCATACACCAAACACGGCCAGGAGGAAATGGTGATCCGTGGTGACGACAACTTGTCGGAGCCTAAGAAGACTTTCGACTCGCATCATGGAATGGATGTGGACTCCCTCTACAATCTCGTGGACATACTCGATGTACACAGGGCCAGCGGATACGATTCATGGCTGAAGGTCGGGATGGCGTTGAAGAACACAGTAGACACGGGCACAGACACTCAGCGCCTCGAGATCTGGAAGGCTTTTGCAAAAAAATGCCCCTCAAAGTTCTGTGACACCAAGCACGAAAAGGTGTGGGCCAATCTTAAGCCGCAAAAGATCACTCTAGGGACACTATGCTTCCTTGCCAAGGAGGATGACCCGATGGGGTACTCCAAATGGGTCCGACAATGGGACAACAAAGAAAACAAACCAGACGTGCAACTCGACAAGGATCGCATCATCAACGACCTCAAGTTAAAGCTAATCCACTTGCACATTGACAACATGATATTATTGGATGTCGTACACGATAGCATCGAGTTCAATATGGAAAACGGAGCGAAAGGAGCCATCCACAAGAACCAATACATGGTGGAGGTCGATGACAAATATTATGGATCGCTGATCGACAAGTTCCCGATCCACGAAGACCCGGGGTTCATGAAGAACGTGCCTAGCGACAAAGGCCCCTACGAATGCGAGCTGCGGACCATGGATGGCAAAACAATTAGCAGTGCCATTGTGAAGAGCGCCGACGTGCACATCGCATTCATGAATATGGGAAGTGAAAGCCAATATGTAAATGTGCAATCCATCACGTGCAACGCATGCAAGATCCGAGACAAGCAGGTCATCAGCGCAATCCATAACATGATCTTCAAGGCTCAAGAGTCCCACGCGAAGAACATGTATGGCATCACTCAGAACATCTTCCTGGCCAACAATACCATCAACATCCACGTGGGGGGGGGAACTGATGATGACTCATTGTCGTCGTCCTCAATCACTGAGGATGTGCTGGCGGAGAAGTTCATGGAGGCCTCACCTGAATTCTTCAGCCGAATCAATTTTGTGCCAGAAATCAAGAAGAAGGAATGTGTTGGCGACATGTTTACTGTGACCCTGCTACCAATCGTTGGTCAAACTGCAGCAACATGCGGATCAGCAAATTAATCAAAATCGAGTTCACATCCAAATTCCCTGTTGAGAAGAATAACAAGACGAATGAGAAGATTCGGGGGGTTGTCGACACAATTAGAGGACGTTCTGCGTTCCTTCAATCCGTTGCATCTCTCGTCATTGACGAGACATTCGCTGATAACCTCGATATCAACCCGGATCTCTTTGCAGTCAACAACGGCGTCTTTGACAGCTTGTCGAGGGACACAGTAGTGTTCCGAAAAGTCGAGATGACCGACAACATTAGTAGGTGCGCAAAGTGGGATTACCAGGGAGAGGACAACCACCACCTCAAGCGATGCAGGGATGAACTCGATGATTTCTTGCGGAAGCTCATGCCTGTGGACGAGGAGCGCGACGTTGTCCTCGCATTCTTTGCAGGACTCCTGTCCGGTCGCCGCAAGGAAAAGAAATTCCTAGCCTTCACCGATAAGACATCTGGTGACAACGGGAAGAGTACCCTTCTGGCTCTTTTTGGTAGCTTTTTTGATGAGTACGGGAGCAGCAATGGGACAAAATTTCTGACAAAGGGGTCGTTCGCCCGGAGCCGCGATGACCATGACGCGGGTCTCAAGCCAATGAAGGGCGTGAGGCTACTGGTGGCCGAAGAAATGAAGCCCAACATCGCGCTGGACGAGGCGTTGATCAAGCGCATTGCGGGGGGAGAGGGTGTGCGTGTTTGCGTGCGCTCGTGTGGCACGGGGAACTCTTTCGACTTCATGTGGCAGGCTGGTGTAGTAATGATCTTCAACGAAGGCGATTGTCCCAAGTTCGACGGAGGAGACAGCGCCTTCGTCAAGCGGATGATCATTGTCCCAATGCGCTCAAATTTCTTGATACACCCCGACCCACAGCGCGAGCACGAGTTTGAGCGCCGCGACGACCTTGCAGACATCCTACCAACCTGGAGGTCTGCGCTGGCGCAGCTGCTCATCGAGCACTTTCGTCGACCGGGGCGATCCAGAATCTTCGACACCCTGCCGGTCTCGATGACCGAATGGAAGTCTGGTATTGCGGACAGTGTCAACCCCCTGGCTGAATGGCTAGAGGAAGTGGTTGAGGGTGACGGGGGCGTCTTCGGACGCGGTGTGGATCGGGGACCTCAAGAGTCGGTGGAAAGTGTCCCACTATAGACACGAGACATCTTCAGTATTCAGCACTAAGTTGGTCAAGGCGTTCTTTTGGGGCAAACAGGGAACCGAGTGGAAAGAGACCTCGCAGGTGGCAGTCTCTACGGAGGAGGAGAAGAAGAAGGTTGTGAAGCGCGGGGTCATTCGAGGAATCAAGTTAGTGGGGTCCAGCTAAATTGCAAGATGAACGAGTACCGTGGGTTGTTTTAAATCACACCCCTCCACCCACCAGACTCCCTTTGTCGGTACACGTTCGAGAGTGCCCATTGAAGGACAAGCCGCACTCAAGTAATCAGTAATCGTCTCTTCTCCTCTATTGCGAGAAGGGGGGTAGATTTTAGACTTCCAATTAACGTTTTAACGTTTTAACGTTTTAACATCGTTCGAAGAGTGGGGTACAAATAGAGATTGGAGAATTCACATCCGTGTTTTATGAAAACACACAATTTTTTAATGTTAAACCGTTAAAATGTTAAAACGTTAAGAGCGTCAACAAAATAATGGTTATGAAAGCGAACTAGACATATTCTCCTCTATTGCGAGAAGGGGGTAGATTTTAGACTTCAAATTAACGTTTTAACGTTTTACAACATCGTTCGAAGAGTGGGGTACAAATAGAGATTGGAGAATTCACATCCGTGTTTTATGAAAACACACAATTTTTTAATGTTAAACCGTTAAAATGTTAAAACGTTAAGAGCGTCAACAAAATAATGGTTATGAAAGCGAACTAGACATATTCTCCTCTATTGCGAGAAGGGGGTAGATTTTAGACTTCCAATTAACGTTTTAACGTTTTAAACATCGTTTGAAGAGTGGGGTACAAAATAGAGATTGGAGAATTCACATCCGTGTTTTATGAAAAACACACAAATTTTTAATGTTAAAACCGTTAAAATGTTAAACGTTAAGAGCGTCAACAAAATAATGGTTATGAAAGCTAACTAGACATCTTCTACAGGTGGCTGAGCGCTCACATCAGATGTTGATGTGTTTGTCAATAATGTGCATCCTCACACCATCTGGGGACCTGCACGTCTTTTGGCAAATCGGACAGCACAACTCTCTTTATCGATAAGACACTTCTCCACCATCTCTTTCTTGAGACGTGCCTTCTGCACCTTCTCGATACGAAACCTATCCTCTCTCTCTTTCTTGAGACGTGCCTTCTCCTCCTTCTCGATACGAAACTTATCCTCTCTCTCTTTCTTGAGACGGGCCTTCTCCTCCTTCTCGATACGACACTTCTCCGCGGAAGCGACGTAGGTAGCATGGGTCGCGTTGAGAATCTTGAACTCGGTATCGAATATCACGGTCGCACAGGGAATCGCATGTGGCCACTCACAGATCTTATCCCACATCACAGAAACGGCATCCACACACGCAGACAGTCCACTCTCTGCATCTTCGAGTGTGGATCGCAGGGATGCCAGGGACTCTGCGTTGCGAGTGCGCTTGAGGATCTGGTAGAAATACCGTCCTCGATATTATTGAGGACTTGGACAAGAATTCGAGGCTGGCGAGCACGCCACGCTTTCCTGGTGACGGAAACGATACACTCTTGCCTTCAGATGAAAGACAGATGATCGCAGGCTTTCAGGTATGTCAGGGACATTGTCAAGATCGTGTGTATTGGCCCACTGCTTCATGGCTTCCGACTTGGCAGACGAATCTCAGCTCATGAGATCGATGTGGGTGGGTGATTGTCATACTCGACTGATGCCAGACGCAGAGCGTGATTACATCGCGGAGTA
>JACBWV010000045.1:6950259-6985218 GCA_013435795.1 Chlamydomonas sp. ICE-L
GATGGCGAGCTCTCCTACAAACTATTAATGTGAGGGACACTGCATCTTGTCACGTGTTGCCAGACATGGTTCGAAACGTTATGAAGGAGCTGTATGAAACACAATCGTAATGGGCGTTCCAGCCTCCCATCCGATTTTTACTGGTTGCGAAAATGGTCTGGAGCGGAATTGTGATTCCTCGGTGATGATATCTCAGGGTATCGAGTCGTTCCGGAGGCTCTAAATTCTGAGTATAAATCCTGATCGTTTCGATATCTGTGTTCACAATACCACTCCAATGGCAAGTAATGCAAATACGACACCATTCATCCAGTACACGTCTCCAGACGAGCCTTTTAAATTAACAATGAACGCTGCGATTATGTACACAAATAAAGTGATGAGCCAAAACATGTAATACGATTTACTTGCACTGGTTCTCTTCTTGCTCAATTCCATGTTTCGGTACATTGTCATCGCGTCCTCCTGCGAACCATTAGTTCATTGTTGCCGCGCAGTACATAACTTTAAGTTTCTCGTTGGTTTTGGAGATATTGACAACATTTCTTGTACATCGCCATGATGGCATGGTCAACTGTCGTGACGTCCTGGCGCGCGTAAAAATGAACGATCGTGTTCATAAACGTCTTCATAAGCAGGGTGACAGTTGGCCGTATGTTCGCATTACTCGCTATGTTCTCGAGTTCGTCAATAAAATAAATATAATTTGAGGGGCAGCTGTCATCAAGAGCATTTCTGCTGTGCGAGAGTCATACACAGTCGAGTCTGGACGGACTAAAGGCTTCCTGTAGCATGTTATAAGCCTGTCATCTTTGCAGAACATACCAACGTACAATGCTCTCACATAAGGCCTCAACCTATGAAGTAATCGCCTTAATCTGCGACCCTTTAAAGGCGATGATGAACTCGAGTGGAAGTCGATGGCGATCTTCTCGCATTTTTCATCACACTCCTCGAGTGTCCTTGCCGAAACAGGGAACTCATTCATGATCAATACAGCGGTGTTATTAATTAGAGTTAAGTACTCACTATATTGCGCTTCAGAAAACTTAGTTGTCCGAATGAGATGAATCCGTCTTCGTCGGGACTGTGTTAGGCTCAGTTCCAATAATAGCGCTCATTTGCATGGTTGCCATCATAGCGCCTGCGAAAAGAATCTTGGAAACGATTTCGGCAGGGGAGGAGTTTTGCAATAATGAGAATGCGACTCCGATAACGAGTAAGTAAACGTTATTGGCGGTGTTCGAAGATAATGAAAAAAACCTCTTGTTGGAAATCGCTCGATCGAGCTCCTGTACCCCACCCGTGACGATCGGTTGCAAGTACATGCGATCCGTAAGCTGCCTAAAGTCGAGACTATTCGAGTCAGTCAACGATTTTAGGACGGGGTGCAATACCGCCTTAGTCAAGGGTGGAACTGCGATTGAAGTTGTATTTTGTCGCTCTTGCATGCTACAGTTGGCGGAACCTTAAAATGAAACATATATCAGATGGAAATAAATAAATGTACGCCATCGCCTTCAGAAAATTGGCGTTAAGAATGGTCGCTGAATTGGGTTAAAAACTTATGTGTGTTACGAACATCAGGGAGGCTGGAACGCCAATTATGTTGTGGAATTTCGAATTTCAGGGGATATTTGTTTGTTCAAGCATGCACGATTGCCTCAAACCTTTTAAACGCGACAATCTCGTCGTTCCCTGTAACCAACACCTTAAGCAACAACATAAGCAATGCGTTTGCAACAATTACGTTCTGGTACTCCTTCCCCTTGTAGTCATCGATCCTTTTGCGACCGTCCTTGGACACGTGGATGTTTGCCTTATTAGATACCCATTTCATATTAGACTCGATGAACTTCTTCAGAGATGTTTCGATCATTTCGTTCCCGGTGATCTTCTTCCTATTATTTATGATACCACGCACCAAGGAATCACCACATGACATTTGAATCACGACATAAGGCAACAACATCCTATGCTTCTCAGAAAGGTTGTCGTAATCCTTTCTATCGATTATCTCGAGCAGGGGGAGGTCATCTACAGGATTCAAGCAAGAACCGCAAACTATGTTATTGTACCGAAGCAACAAGCTATTAAGTTTGTCGTACGACAAAAACGGACACGCTTCTGGAGGTTGTGTGTTCGGGACGTGATCATGAACGACCCATGAATTATATACAACTTCATCCTTTCCTAATGAAGTCTTGGTCTTTGTCTTTGTCTTGGTACTTGTGGCGGAGGGTGGATTTTTCATTAGTACAATTGTCATGATCATACATTTGTTATCAAATAATTTTCGATTACTTCATGAAAATATAAATTTCCTCTTAAAGTTGTTGCATGTCAATGCCTTGTTCTGGAGGGACAAGTGAATTGAACAGGCGCCGGTGGAGCAGACTCTACGCGTTCTGGGTACCTTGAAAACTGACAGACCCTAAGGTGGTTATGGGACGACATGTCGATGCGAGGGTGGCACACAGGCTTGATGTATTCCTTGCCCTGGATGCTTCCGTCGGCAGTCGGGAGGAAGTTGAAGCCTGGGAACTTGGTGCTGGGGCGGTTAATCCCTTTGAGATCGTTCTCGATGTCCACCAACGTCCCGTTCACATGCGAAACGTTCGTTCCGCCCACGATACCGATATCGACACGGCATTTATCGCTCGTGCGCCGAGAGGTCAAGCATGTACTCTACATGGGCCGTGCTCTCACCGAGACTCGTCGAGTAAGCGCATGCGTCGTATATAAGCCGATTCATGTGTATGGATTTACTTAGTTGGGATGGACAGAATACTAAGATATAATTTTTTTTTCGTACTCAGACCCGGTTGTGTGACGATTCTCTTGTTGACAGTGGGCAGGAGGACACGGGAGCCGTTAGGAAGCACCATGGCTGCCACTGCGTCAAGTGAGGGGAGCACATGATCTATTTCTCCGTTTACAGATGCATGGGCGATGATTACAGCCAACGCTTTCGCGGCCATGCACTCATGTGTGTACGGAAGGTACTGGATAGCGTTGAGAGAGGGGCACTGCTCTAATGTGACCACGATATCTGAGGGAGTTGCCTGGTCGAGGGGCGCAGTTCGGAGGTAGCCATTCATGCACCGGACCACGGTGCGCACGTTCGCGCTCGACTTAGTTTTAATGGATGATAATGGGCGTTCCTGCTTCCGAACGAATTTTTTATTTTACTGAAATCTTACGATAAATATTGTAAGATCGTTTTCGCAAATTAATTGATTTTGCTTTTTTGGTGTATTTTACGAAAATATCTTACAATTTATTTTGTAACATCGTTTCGTAAATTAATAGATTTTGCTTTTTTTTTGTATTTTACGAAAATATCTTACAATTTATTTTGTAAGATTGTTTTGTTGTATTCCGGAGAAACATTACATTACATTACATTACATTACATGTTAAAGTCTACTTGACACCGCGAGGGTGTATGAGACTCTGTGCTTTAAACAAAAAGAAAAAGCACCCACAAAGCAAAAAACCCATTACATCAGGGGTGTGTCGAGGACAAACAAACCAAACTCCCAACCACCGTTTTGGTGGCGTAGGTATTAAACCCCTTAGAGCCGGACCCAGATCTCAACCACTTACAGTGGCGGAGGTAAGAAGCTAACAAATGAGAAGTCACAAGAAGAAGAAAAAAAGGGATGATAAATTACGGTGCCACTAAGCAGTCCAGGGCTTCCTGTCTTGCTCTTCTACAAGTAGAAAGATAGTCGGCTAGGTTGCTCCAAAAAGACTTAGTGCCATTTCCATTCATAAAGGTTCTGAATGTGGAATCGCAGAATTCCACATTCCATACGGTTAAGTTGGTATCCTCATGGACATGCCTATAAATATCTGTAAACAGCTTCTGGTAGCGGAGGCGAATATCATTATAAAAAGGGCACTCAAACATATGCATTTCATCCTCAGGTTTTTGGAACCCACACATTTGACAGTGTCTCATTGAGCGAGGGATGTGTGCTCTATCCACCACCCTCATTCTTTCTGTGTTCAGCCAATGGGAACCCATTCTAAACTGTGCTATAGAACGAATCTGATCCTGCTTATGTAAGGCGGATGTAAAGGGAATCAAGCCATTCTCATCATTGCTGTTGGCTGCGAACCATTTTTGGTATCGGAGGCGTTTAAAGCCAACCCTTCTCTCATCAGGGATGTCACTAACTGCATTGGTGTCACTTGGGTACTTAAACCTCCATGACTCAAAAACTTCAGACATAATACCTTCGACATCGACAGCCTCGAAAGAGACTATTCCCTTCAATTTCAATTGTAACATTGATTTGCTCGTTTGGAGAGAGAGAAATTTCCTTCGAAGTATTCCAATACAAAATCAATTGTAGAGGACAGTCAAGAGGAAGGTATAAGCTGTTTACAAAGTCTATAACATTCCCCCCAATCCCTGGTATTCTGGTACCCAGAATTCCTGGGATTCCACAACACAAGTCATAAGGAGTAAGCCAGACAAATATTCCCGTGGAGAAGAAAAGTAGGGGGAAAGCTATCCTAAAACCAGTCAAGGCGTAGGTATGACATCCGTGAAAAACTGTCTGAACAGTATCCAAAGCTCTTCTTGCACGCATCCGCTGATGCAATGGACAACAAGAAGACTAATCTTCCTCAGTCACGCCACTTCTCACATACAAAGAAGACCGCAGGAGGTGAACTTCTAAAGACACGCATCATGTGTGAGTATAAATACAGCGCATGTAGGACATGTCCTCCCGATCATAATCGGGAGCATACACAGTATTTAAAACTTGAAATGATTACTTAACAAAATAATGCTAATATTCTGACTTCATGTTTCCTACTATGTTAACTTAGGATTATACTCCCAGGGAAGAGGCTTCATTGGTTATTGGGCTTTGCCATTCTACTCGCAATCCATCAATCTGACTATATCATGCTTCCAACATTTCTTCAACCGGGTCCTTGAAGAAGAGGGGCAGCTTCCACCGTATTGCTTCTTGCAAATGGACAACGCGGCAAAGGACAACAAGAACGCTTTCATGTTCGCATACTTGTCCTTGTTGGTTGAGATGAACAGGTTTGAGGAAGTGTACGTCCATTTCCTCCCTCCCGGACACACACATAGCAATCTTGACCAAAAGTACTCAGTGATCTTGCAAGGGTTAAAGAACATGGAAGTGTACACCCTGGACCATCTGATGGGCATTGTTGGTAACTTATTCAAGAGAATGGGCCCTTACACAAGGCAAGACGTCGTGACCTCTATAGGGGACTTCTCCGCTGTCCTCCTAGACAACGTTTACAAGTTGTTCGGTCATGGCACTAGCACCGTCAAAGGAGTTAATCGCCGTTTACACGCATTCAAGATAACGAAAGGTCCCAACGGGAGAGTCGGTAAGAATACTTGATATACTGATATTTACAAATTAAATGCTACCGTGCGTGTATGTACTGTCTGCACAATGCTCCCGATTATGCTCGGGAGGAATATGGGTGTGCCATGTCCTCATTGATTTACATGTACAGTCTTCAATAGAAATTAAATGATACAAAGGAAGTTGTATCTAGGACCTAGGATGTATTATCCAAGGGATGCTCCTGAGTATAGTCGGGAGGAATATGGGTGTCCTAAATGATTCACTAATATACAATACATGTTTGCACACCAACAATTGCAGGGGTCTATTACAAGGAGTATGACGAGTCAGGATCTTGGAGAGGACAGTGGGACAATGACGCTGAACCTATTTACGTCCTCCAAGGCTTCCCACTGGTGGACACCAGAACAGTATTTAAGGAAGCCCCCAAGATCAAGATTGAAGAGCTCGAGAATATCGAGGCAAACTGGGCGGCTGTCTGGAAGACTATTCATAATGAAAAGCCCGGAGGTGACGTCCTTGCAGGCCACATGGCCGATGGTCCTGTACAAACCGCCGGTGACGACCGTGCAGGACCCGTAGCTGATGTCCGTGTACGACACGCAGCGGAGGACCTTCTAGAACCAGCAGCCGATGACCAGCAGCCGATGGATGAACCAGCAGCCGATGGCCCATCCCATGCCCAGTCCTTCAAACATATTGCAGAGAAGCTTCGTGAAACTTGGGAAGCCAGCAATAAGTGGTGGACTGATTTCTTCAACGTTGAGAAGAGTTATTGGAGCACTCAACCAGATAATGCTGTGACTGGGGAGTACCCGAAATACCAACATTTTGTTGACTTCCCATCGGAGTTGTCAGCAACCAGTCCTGTTCTGACACAGTCTGAGAAATCAATGGCCAAGCGCTTGATAGCAGCATTGGATGACTTGTCCATGGATGTGTCAGACATTTTACCTGCAAGTAACGAGATTGCCAAGACTATGAAGGTCGCACACACTTTGGAGACTAATATGGAAAGGCCAGAGGAGGAGGATGTGTTGTACTTATATTCTTCACAAGGGACGAAGCCGGATAGAAGAATAGCCTACGAGCCCACTACTGATTTGGTTGTTGGCCATGTCGCTGTGGTCAAGGTACAAATGGATGACTCTAGCGGATTGAGAGGATGGGACGTGGTGGAGGTCAAATCACTACCAGTGAATGGAGAAGTGGAATGTGTCTATTTAAAGCCATTGTACTCTGGGGCTCAGAAGTTGGTGTACACTGAAACACAATACCCAACTTGGCCAGAAGATTGGATGGACCACAAGCTTGTGCCTATTACCGTGGGGGGTAGGAGAAAAGCAACATGGACGGGCGATATTCCCATTGACGCATTTCAATTTAGCTGCGAACCCACCAAGGGTATGAAGATCCAGAGAAAGTACCACACAAGCATGCTCCTAGCTTGTCAATCCATTGAGAAGGACACCAGGGCAGAGGCTGTGCAATCGGATGGAGACAATGCAGACATTGTTGAGGAGGAGGAGATGGAGGAGGAGGAAGATGGGGATGGGGACATGGAGGAGGAGAAGGAGGAGGAAGAGGAGGACGAGGAGGGGGGGGGAGGAGGAGGAGTAAGATGTTTGACACATAGCCGTTTTTTTACTAAATAATGAATTATACTTACGATTTTTATTGTAAGATGTAAAAGCTGAATTCTGCCTGCCGACTTATAACCGTCCGCTTTCCCTTTATTTCTTACAATTATAATTGTAAGACACGAATTGATGTTAACACCTTTTGTTACAAAATATGGCATTTCAACGTTGTAACATTCGCAATCTGTACGTTTCTCCGTCTTTCAAGCTCATTTCAAGCATATTTTGTCAAAATTGACTACAATCTTACGATTTTTATCGTAAGATTGCATTTGGAAAGCATCAAAAGACCCCCAAAAAGTGATTGTAAGATTGGAAATCCGTTCGGAAGCAGGAACGCCCATTTGATGATGCCCCATGAACAAAGAACGCCTTTTTGAATTGTTTTCTTATTTCCTCGCTGAGGGAAGCTGTATCGTTGCCGTGTTTAAGAGAGGCGAATACAAGGAACAAACTGTACAACGCTTGCAAGCTGGGAGAAGCAGACGCAAACGCTCGATTGTCCAAAATAACGGGGATGGTCAATATCGATTTCTTGTTACAATTACCCATGTTATCATATTTATGGGTTCTAGCAACGTATACACGTGTGCTGCTTTGCTGAATCTCCTCATCTCCGTCCTCTGTTGTGATTGTGAAAGGCCCCCCTATGAATGTATCGAACAATTGCACGACATGCGCTGAATTAAGCTTCGGGCTCGCGAATTCTATAATGTTCGCCCCTCTCAATCGGTTACTTGTGGCGTCGATCATAGTTTACAGTTGTTGTGTTCTTAAATAAAACACGAATCTTTTTTTACTTGATGGGAATCGGAGACATAGAGAGGCGTTTCATTGAACGACGGGTCAGTGCATCGTCGTTAAGTCGTTTCTTTTCCCAGTGCACATAGACATGTCTTGCGCCACCTGTGATTCGCACCAAAAGGTTTTGCACAATAACTTGTGAAAGGTATTGCTCTGCATTTTTTTTGTTCCCCACTTCCCCATCGTCGTCTCCTTCGCTCACTACGACGAACGAGATGGCTGTTATAATGGTGGTTCGCACCGCATTGAAGATGGCGAGGTATGTGGGGGGGTATTCAAATGAATGTTGGATGAAAAAATCGCCTCTAAGTTCACCGTTCTTGATTCGGATTGGGAAGAATACCTTGAAAGGACCGCTCGGGAAGAATTCTTCCATAGGGCTCGATGTGATCCTGCCCACCATGTCGTTGACGTGCTCGTCTAGGTCCTATGTCACGAACTTGCCACCACCCTTTTCTATAAAGTTGAAGACAGTCGCGTCCTCCTTGACGTTCTCGAACCTAACCCATTGTACACTTGCAAAGTTCACGTAATTACTCTTACTACTACTATGCGATCGATCCTTACGCTACTTCTTGTTGTCATGGCTATCTAAAGAATTCTTGTTGTTATCATTTCTATCAAAATTGCGATGACCATCGCCATGATGATGCTGCTCCTCCACTTGTACACTCTTTTTTTTTTTTCAATTTCGATTGCGATTCTGACCACCTGTTTGCGCTGTTGCAGGCATGAATGATGTCCATACAGCTAAAGACATTTTATAATGGAACACGTATTTTGAAAAAAAAAAAAATCAAATTCAAATTCAAATTCAAAAAAAAAAAAATCAACGGGACGATCCTCCGGAATGACTCTCTACAGTCGGCGGAACAGTAAAATGAAACATCCCAATAAACGGTATAAGGCGTCGACAGACGTTATAGTGTACGAGTGGATGGTCCTACAAAATGGTCCGTCCAGCAAAGAAACCTCCTTTCATGACGCATTGCACATCAACAAAGACCCCGTGTTCTTTTGGGCCACGGTACCGGGGAAGAGTCGATCGCTTAAGTGCGGCTGGTCCTTCAATGGACACTCTCGAAAGTACCGACAAAAGAACGATACGGAGTCTGCAGGATGGAGAGCCGTGATCTAAAAAAGAACCACGATATTCTCGTTAACATCCTGCAATTTGTTGATTCAAAATCGTATTGGTGTTCCACTGCCCCGTGGGCTGCTACACCATTAGGTTACACCGTAAGGTGTGCCGTACACTCCAGAAAGCGGTTTCATTTTAGTATTCCGTCGAGTGTAGCCTTATATATGTTTCATTTTACTGTTCCGCCGACTGTAGAGCCATGTTTCGCAACCAGTAAAAATCTACCGGGAGGACCTCCCAACTTCCTCAAAATATTAGTGAACCACGGCCATTTGTTTACGTTCTTCTGTAAGAATA
This sequence comes from Chlamydomonas sp. ICE-L, assembly GCA_013435795.1. Lineage (NCBI taxonomy): Eukaryota > Viridiplantae > Chlorophyta > Chlorophyceae > Chlamydomonadales > Chlamydomonadaceae > Chlamydomonas > Chlamydomonas sp. ICE-L. The sequence goes on from JACBWV010000045.1 coordinate 6,959,514, forward strand.
TTTAGTGAACAATGGATGGGGTATTGGTACATTGTGGCGATCCTTGTCGAACAACAAGGGTGGGAAAACAATCATGGGATTTGGTAGGTTTGTATCGGGGTCTGTACGCGGCCTCAGCGTTGCGCCCAGACGCGACTTGCACTGGCGTTCAATCCATGTGTTTCCCACACGCATCACAGCCTCCGTGTTAATATTCCAGAAGTCTGAAAACATCGCATGCATCTTTGCGCACGGGATACTGGCCTTGTTGAGTGTAGGAAATTTCTCTTTGGCAAACGCATCGAACAAAGCGATGTTGTCGACAGGTGCAGGCTTTTGCTGGGGCTCTGGCTTCTCGATCCCCTGGTCCTCAGGAGAATCTGAGGACACACCATCATCGTTCGACTCTTCGCTCATCATGCTCTCCCCGGCCTGCATCAGCGCGGAGAGCAGGCCGGTAACCACGTTTTGGTCTCCCTTAAAGTACTCTGCCCCTAAGTCCGTTCGCTGCTTGAACCATATCTTCATTGTCGCGAGGATCAGGCGCTCGTCCTTTGACGCGGACGGCGTGTGTCGTACCCAAATGTAAAAGCTACCCTTGGGGTACCCTCGAAGTCTGTCTGCTGGGTTTGCCTTTCTACTCATACCTATTTTTATGACGGGCTCTTTGGTCTTTGTAAACTCGCGCTCCAAGAGAGCGTACACGAATCCTGTTTTCATCCTGTTTGTTGTTCTTCACAATCACCTCACATTCAACTCACATTCAACTCACATTCAACTCACTCAATTAATCGAGTTATGTTTACACTGAATACAGTTGTTAATGGGCGTTCCAGCCTCCCGGGCGATTTTTACTGGTTGCGAAACAGGGCCTGGAGCAGAATTGTGATTCCTCTGTGCTGATATCTCAGGCTTTACCATTCCCACTTTATTTGAGAACAAGCGTAAAGAAGAGGGTCTTTAATCGTTCACATCCAAACCGAAGGAACATGTGAAAGATATGTCCGGTGTCACACACATCCCCCCATTGATTTATTCATCAGATGTTGAAGAAATTTGTAGCAATGCTGTTGCCTTGTCCCGAGCAGCTCAAGTTGCTAGTTCGATGCATATGCGTCCAACATCTTCAGAGCGAAGAGCTGCATTGAAAGTCATCATTGAGTTTGCTCGAGAACGCGGTCGCATAATATACGGGGGCTATGCTGTACACACTCTGCTCGTGGCGTCAGACAAAGAAGGGCTCTACAACGAGGATGACCACATAGACGTTGAGTTCTACAGCCCCACGCCTCTTGAGGACGTTGCTGAGCTGTGTATGACGTTGTCTAGGAATCACGAGTTTGTTCGCGGCAAGGAGGCGCAGCATGACAGCACCTTCACGATCAGCATCGAATTCGTACGCATGTGCGATGTGACGTTCGTTCCCGAGTCCATCTACCACAAGATTCCATGTGTGGAAGCAAATCAAAGGTTGTACATCCGCAGTTTGCTAAGCTGGACATCATGAACATGCTCTGCGACCCGTTCAATTCTCATTGGCGCCTAGAGTACGTGGTGAGATGCATGCTACTCATCGAGCAGAACTTCACGTCGGAAACGAATTGGGTAGAATCAGGGCTACGAATTTTCGAACAAGAACACCCAAACCCACCCATGAATGGACCCGCCGCCTCATGCAATGACGATCATCTTCTAGTATTTCGTGCGCGTGCCCTTGCTCGCTCCTTCTTTGCATCCCGATCTTCGAGGTGCGTAATGGTGGGAGGGTGCGCTCTGGATCACTTCATGAATGCCTTATCACCACCATCCGACAATCATCATGTTGCAGAAGAGTGCGATGTCTCTGTCATGTGCACGTCCGCGTTCATCGAGGATATCACCGCCTTGCGCGCCGCCCTTACTGATCTTACACCAGACACGGAGTGGCGCGCGTTCCGCCCACTGTTGGGGCTGCTTGACGGACATTACATTACATTACATTACATTACATTACATTACATGTTAAAGTCTACTTGACACCGCGAGGGTGTATGAGACTCTGTGCTTTAAACAAAAAGAAAAAGCACCCACAAAGCAAAAAACCCATTACATCAGGGGTGTGTCGAGGACAAACAAACCAAACTCCCAACCACCGTTTTGGTGGCGTAGGTATTAAACCCCTTAGAGCAGGACCCAGATCTCAACCACTTACAGTGGCGGAGGTAAGAAGCTAACAAATGAGAAGTCTCAAGAAGAAAAAAAAGGGATAATAAATTACGGTGCCACTAAGCAGTCCAGGGCTTCCTGTCTTGCTCTTCTACAAGTAGAAAGATAGTCGGCTAGGTTGCTCCAAAAAGACTTAGTGCCATTTCCATTCATAAAGGTTCTGAATGTAGAATCGCAGAATTCCACATTCCATACGGTTAAGTCGGTATCCTCATGGACATGCCTATAAATATCTGTAAACAGATTCTGGTAGCGGAGGCGAATATCATTATAAAAAGGGCACTCAAACATATGCATTTCATCCTCAGTTTTTTGGAACCCACACATTTGACAGTGTCTCATTGAGCGAGGGATGTGTGCTCTATCCACCACCCTCATTCTTTCTGTGTTCAGCCAATGGGAACCCATTCTAAACTGTGCTATAGAACGAATCTGATCCTGCTTATGTAAGGCGGATGTAAAGGGAATCAAGCCATTCTCATCATTGCTGTTGGCTGCGAACCATTTTTGGACGTAGCGAAGTCAGCTTGCACGGTCATATCATTGCAATAGCATTTGACAGCCACACACGTGTAGTGCCGTCGTGCGGGTTCATGACTCTCAATGATGGTCGTCCAGATGAGGTCCGCCTACGTGTAGCAAGCTTCACGCAGACGCTCCTGAACGCTAGAGCACTGCAGATTGCGTGTGAGTGGGAGGGATATTCGATGCGGAGCGATGCTCAACAGGAATTGTGCACGTCTCATAGTGGCGCGTGATAATGCTAGGAACGAGGCTATGCAAGAGACCACCGCTTCAGCGTCACCTTGGTCGCTTCTTTGCCCGGATAACGTCTTTCGTGATTTCTACCTCAATTATGTGGGTCGACCGCAACATCCAATGCGGGTGCACATGGGTCGCACGAACGAGCGGATCGCCAACGCCCCATCGGATTCCGCGTGGTTCTCGTTCGACCCGCACCACACGCATCAGCGCCCGCATGGAAAACATGTAACCGCAAACAGCAACAGCAACTGCAACTCGAACTTGAGAGTCGGTAAACGTACTTTTGCACGCGTGGATGGATCTCTAGATGTCGGGGGAAGTATTCCAGCTTGCGCCGCATCCACAAAGTAGATAATAAAGGACCGCTTAAACACTGATTGTGTTATTCAGGAGGGAGGGTACTTAAGGAGTTGTTCGCCTACATACGGAGTCATGTTAAATCAAACCATCAGAGTTCACCATGCCTCATTCATTTCTATCGTTTGACGTGGGAACGAGGAACCTCGCTTTCTGTCGAATGTCGTTTTCGGAAAATTCGATAGCGTCCGGAAAGGTCACTGAATGGGAGGTGATTGATCTCGGAGGGTCGTCTGTATCCAATTTCCCTGAAAGGTGTGCCCTCGTGTTGACCGCCGAAATGGAGAAGCGGTTTGGAACCAAATTGAGAGAAGGTGGCCAAGGAGAGAACATCGACTACGTCCTTATCGAGAGACAACCCAAGCGTCGCAGCATGATCATGATGGCCGTTCAAATGTTTTCGTGCCAGTACTTCAGCGAGTTCGTATTGAGGAAGCAAGTCGGACGCGTCGTGTTTGTGAGTCCTTTAATAAAGCTGAAGACGGATTGCTTACCCGTTTCAATGGATTCATTACCACCTCTGAGAGAGCTGCTAGAACGCTTTGCAACAGTACCTGTGGTGATTGATATGTCAATCGACTCCGATGCCCCTCTAGAGGACAACAACCGTGGCAATAGAGGAGGACCTAGTGGAACTGTTGAAAGCAGCAGGGGGCGACGTGGACGTGGAAGTTCATTGACGGAGCAATGGAGGAAGTATGCACTGAACAAGGGGGACGCCGTCGTTCGAACGTGCGTTCTTCTTCACAATGTGATCAAGGATCACTCGATTATGTCCGAGTTCTTGGAGGAGAAAAAGAAGGACGACTTGGCAGATGCATTCATGCAGTGTGTTTGTTATTTTGCGTCCACTGTGATGATGAAACCCTGATTCCAGATCATCGCATCACCTCGTGTTGATGTTCATGATTGTGTACATCAGTAAAACAATAAGCGCCATGAATGAGGCATTGATATTTGTAAACAGTACCTGGTATTTTATCTTCGCCAATGTTTCCTCGTCCTTGCTATTGCAATCGGTGTCTTTTATGAATACCATTGTCCCGACAAGAATAACACTGACCAACACAACTACCATCGCAATGTGGAGATCACGATGGCTTGATGACAATATTGAGAATAACCGGCGAAGATCTAAGATATTCAATAACCGGTTGCGTACATTTGGCATCATGTACTTGGACACAACTAATGTAATAATGCAGAAGGTGGAGCAAAATAGAACTCCCAATGACAAAGCAAAAGCCGCCGTCATATTACCGTGAATGCTTAGAGCCAAAAAATACAAAGGTGTCAACGTTGTGTTGTTGTTGTCTGGGTCGGACATATGGATCTTCAGACGGCGATACAGATTGCTCGAAAATTTGGGGAGCATCTTGTCGTACGATAACAGACATAGGACGAAGAAGATAGCAGCCGATGCCAGGAACATGTGCAACGATTTACATTGGAAGCCTTTTTTTCGACAGATAGACGCCGCCGCCATTACAAAGTTGTTCTCAGCATTTTTTTCCGCCCCATTTACAAATGGCCCAATTCAGAATCGACTGGTTCACGGATCACATACCCGCATGGGAGAGTATTCTGCTTGACCCGAAATGGAGGGGCAAGGCATCCTACCGCAACAATGGCGTGCATGCGCTACTCGTAGGCGCATATGAAGGAAGGGTCCTGCAGTGGCTAATAGAAAACGTACTCAGAGGACCTAAGGACACTGCCACCGTCCTCGACCCGTTTGATTACAAACCGTGTGTGTACGAGCGCGGACAGGCAGTTTGGAACCCACCTGAAAACGTGAGAAAAACGCTCAAAAAAGTTGTGGATAAAGCTGGCAATTCAACAGTGCTGCCCCCAGAAACGTCACTGGCATCCCTTGCTAATTCTTCGGCCTCAGGAGGAACGTACGATATCGTTTACGTAGACGCAAAAGATTCGGTGCATGCTCTTGAGAGCGACGTACACGCAATGCGACTCCTTCATCCGAGCGGAATTCTTGTGTTCCAAAACTATGTGCACAACCAGGAGCACGACACGAACTGTCCACGCATCGGTATCGACGCATTCTTATCGACATATGTGCGTTACATCCGCGGGCTGAGGAACACGTTCCACACGTTCGTCCAGAAACGCACGACGGCCGAGGCTCTGCCAAAACGTGTTTGCCATGCCGAGATTTTCCCATTACCCGAAGAAAACGAACCTAAATGCAAGAGCGAAAAAGTAAGCGGAAGAAACAAAAAATAATGTTTTGTCGCGTCCCCGATTCAGCGGCCGTCTCACGCATGGTCGATTGGATGTACATTCATTGGGAGGGGCCCCCCTTAACCGCATTACGAAAATCCGGTTTGCCCCCCCAACAACATGAAAAATAGTATAAAGAGGTTGTCTTACACAGAATAGTAATATTAGATAGATAGATTAGATCAGATTAGATAGATGACATCATCTACTCATCGACTCAACTTGAAGAAGTATGTTGTTCGCAATACTGAGGAAAAAGTAACCAAAGTGTACAACCGACTTGTGAATGAAATAGAAACAAGTCTCGAAAATATTTTCCAATATCTGTTCGAACCATCGAAGGTCATCCTGAGGGAAGTTATCTTGGCAGGCAAGAAGGCGTACGCGAGCATCTGTAATGCGGGATCATCGACACGACGACAAAGACCATCGGCTATCGTGGCATCAGTCATTTATCTCGGCAGCTTATACGACAAGACTGTAGTCCCACCTGTGAAGTGGTTTTGCGTCACCTTCAACATATCGGAGTTGAATCTCAACAAAGCTGTGACCAAGATGAGGAAGCATCTCTCACCTGCGTTGTTCGAGGAGGAGGGGAGCTCGCATCTCAAGAGGATTGTGATTGAAGAGGTCAAGACTATGCTTCACGAAGTGGCACAACCGCTCATCGACGGCATCGACCCTAGACGTGCACACATGATTTCCAAGACGATTTGTGGTGTAGTCTTGTGCGTTCTGGATGAACTCGACTATCACTTTTGCGGGCGGACCTCTACGATCTTTGTTCATACCGCAGTGGCGCACGTCATCCACAAACACCTGTTCGACCCTGGAGTATGCGATGACTTCATGACCAAGATGTCTAACTCAGTGAAAATTGCATACAAGAAGGACGCAGTGTGCTACAAAGTCAATTACTTCGCAAAGTTGGAATCTGCGCACATGTCCCATCTCCTCGTCAACCAGTGCCTTGAGCACATGCAGCGGTCGGGACTTAAAAGTATCACGCGCGAAGTCGACACTTCACTCCGGGTGTTTGATCCAGAAACAGAAGATTTTCCGGAGAACTATGATGATGACGCAGCACCCTGCGGGTTTGACTCGGCAAGGCCAGACGACTGTGGAGCAGACGCCGGTGGCGCAGACGCCAGTGGCGCAGACGCCGGATTGACTGACCCAGAGTATCAGCAGGAACAAGTTTGGGAAGAGGGTATGTCAACTCCCGCCCACGACAACGAAGATACGTCTCAGGTGTTTTCTCTCCCAACACCGACGAGGGCAGGAGATTGGTATTGATGATGGAAGATGTTGAGTCACTTGAGGGAGACTACTACTCCGCGGGCGGGTAGAATGCATCGACATACGTTATAGTGTACGTTGTAGTGTCTCGAAAGTACCGACAAAAGAACGGAGTCTGCAGGATGGATCCATGATCTGATGGAACACCGATACGATTTTGAATCTGATGGAACACCAATACGATTTTGAATCAACAAATTGCAGGATGCAGTCGTGATCTAAAAAAGACATCCTGCAATTTGTTGATTCAAAATCGTATTGGTGTTCCACTGCCCCGGGGGTGCATGTGCCGTACACGAGGCGGTTTCATTTTAGTATTCCGACGACTGTATGCAGACCTTGGCATCGCCCCCTGTTACATTCAAAGTTCCATTGGTTGTCAGATTATTTTGTAGCGTTTGAATGTCCGTCTTGGTACCTTCCGTATCGAGGCGAATTATCACATCGTTTGTAGCGTTGAATTATCACATCGTTTGTAGCGTTTGAATGTCCGTCTTGGTACCTTCCGTATCGAGGCGAATTATCACATCGTTTGTAGCGTTTGAATGTCCGTCTTGGTACCTTCCGTATCGAGGCGAATTATCACATCGTTTGTAGCGTTTGAATGTCCGTCTTGGTACCTTCCGTATCGAGGCGAATTATCACATCGTTTGTAGCGTTTGAATGTCCGTCTTGGTACCTTCCGTATCGAGGCGAATTATCACATCGTTTGTAGCGTTTGAATGTCCATCTTGGTACCTTCCGTATCGAGGCGAATTATCACATCGTTTGTAGCGTTTGAATGTCCGTCTTGGTACCTTCCGTATCGAGGCGAATTATCACATCGTTTGTAGCGTTTGAATTATCACATCGTTTGTAGCGTTTGAATGTCCGTCTTGGTACCTTCCGTATTGAGGCGAATTATCACATCGTTTGTAGCGTTTGAATGTCGTCTTGGTACCCCTTCTGTTCGAGGCGAATTATCACATCGTTTGTCGCGTTTGAATGTCCGTCTGGTACCTTCCGTATCGAGGCGAATTATCACATCGTTTGTAGCGTTTGAATTATCACATCGTTTGTAGCGTTTGAATGTCCGTCTTGGTACCTTCCGTATCGAGGCGAATTATCACATCGTTTGTAGCGTTTGAATTATCACATCGTTTGTAGCGTTTGAATGTCCGTCTTGGTACCTTTTGTATCGAGGCGAATTATCACATCGTTTATTAGAGCATGTCTGACTTGTGTAATGCTCAAGCACATGCAAGAACACTGTCCCGTACTCTTCAAACTTATCCTATTTTTTTCGATCACAAGTACTTGGGCGTTCCAGCCTCCCGGCAGATGTGTTAATGGTTGCGAAACATGGAGCGGAATTGTGATTCCTCGGTGCTGATATCTCAGGTTAACGAGTCTTTCCGGATGCTCTAAATTCTGAGTAGGAATTTTAAAAAATCCACCGGGAGGAAGGAACGCCCATTAAGTTCAACATAAAGAAAAATGAATGTTGTTTACCAACAGGTACTTTTTTCATTAGTTAACTTGGATGGAATACCCACACGCCGATATCAAATCAACCCGTCGTGTAGCGACAAAAATAGAGTTGGTGACGGTCGATGTTCGGTGCAATGCGCTAACTGTGGCCGCACTGGGCATGTCTATAAGTTTTGTAAGCATCCTGTGAGTTCATTTGGAATCATTTGCTTCAGGGTTCACAACAGACGACTCGAATACCTGATGGTGCAACGAAAGTACTCCCTCTGCTTTGTTGAGTTCGTTCGAGGAAACTACATGCTCCAAAACCGCACATACATCCTCAAATTAGTGTCTAACATGACGGACGAGGAGCGGGACATGTTGGTAGATGGTCCGTTCACGCATATCTGGAACACTTTCTGGCACACAGAATCCGATGACGTGATCGCGTCGTGATTTGTAAGGGAATTCAACAAGTCATCGTACCTGTACGGACAGCTTAGCAAAGGCTACTGGTTGCGCACAGGCGAACCTCCAGAAACTAAACTAAGGTTTTTTAACCTAGAGTCAGCGATTCTTGACACACACGCCGCTTACATCGAACCTGAATGGGAGTTTCCGAAGGGACGTCGGAACATCAACGAGAATGACATCGAGTGCGCTAAACGTGAGTTCATGGAGGAGACAGCGATGGACACCTCTGACATTAACTTTCTCCAAAATATCAAGCCGGTCGAGGAAACATTCGTCGGCATGAACCGTGTCAATTACCGCCACATTTACTACGTGGCGTCCATACCTGTACATGGAGGAGGATGCGTATACTCCGATGCAACAACACATTACAAGCAGTCCGAATCATCTGCACAAATATGTGCACCCGATTCGATCAAATATTATTGTAAAGAGGATTCCTTCTCCACCAGAAAATGGTGGTATGGGTGTGAACACGAGATTCGGCGCGTGGAATGGTTTAACGAAAATGACGTGCGTCGACTCATACGACAAGAGAACACCACACGCCTTCGCATGTTCGACATGTTGCATCAACGCATCGCCCGCATGGTCATGTCGAACATTGATTTCGTTAGGAATCGTCGGTATTTAGGCAGACCTTTGAAATCGTTTGAATCAACTGGTTTGAATCAATGAACCCCTATCAAGCGTTTTTCCCCTTGAATCAGGGTACCTTGAAAACAGTTTGAATCAGTGATTCAATTCAAGCAGCTTATTCATTGAATCAGACGGAAGTCAATCAAGACAATATCAAACGGAATTCAAGGTGGTCGAAGATATTGCACTTCGAAATGTAGCTAAGCTCCCATATGTAGGCTGCCGAGAGGTAGGAAGCTTTGAATCCGAGGCGGGCGAGCGCCTAGCGATAACCGGCACAAATCCGTACCTTGTAGTACATTAGTTGTGCTTTCATTGGCTAGACAAAAATCTAGGGTGGGGTGTAGGTGCTAGCAAGATGATGGCTGTAATGTCAAGTGTCACAACTGGCTATGTAACCAAGTTGAAGTCTGGCTATGTAACCAAGTTGAAGTCTGGCTACGTAACCAAGTTGAAGTCTGGCTATGTAACCAAGTTGAAGTCTGGCTATGTAACCAAGTTGAAGTTGAATGTAGGAGTTTGGAAACAGCCCAAGTAGGGTGTGTGTGCGTGTTTAAGTACTCGCACTTTGGACAATGGTAGGAAAGAAACTTTTACAAGAAAGGAAACAAATATAATGCCAGAAAACAAATTGGTATCATATATTTAATTTTCCTGCTGAGGACGGCTTAGCTGGCTCGAAGCTACACAACAACCTAATATACAGAGAGACAGCCTAATGAAGCTGGCTGGAAGCTATACAACCTGGCACACAAAGTGAAAGTCTTATGGAGCTGGCTGGAAGCTGTACAACCTAATGGAGCTGGGTGGAAGCTTTACAACCTGCCACACAAGTGAAAGTCTAATGGAGCTGGCTGGAAGCTCTACAACCTAATGGAGCTGGCTAGAAGCTGTACAACCTAATGCAGCTGGCTGGAAGCTGTACAACCTAATGGATCTGGCTAGAAGCTGTACAACCTGTCGCACAAAGTGAAAGTCTATTGAAGCTGGCAAGTTCTACAAACCTAAGGAGCTAGCTGGAAGCTGTACAACCAGTGGCTGGAAGCTGTACAACCTAATGGAGCTGGCTGGAAGTTAGGTCTAATTCAGTTGTAGGGAAGTATTCAATCGTTGTGGGTATCGCACATTGATGAATACATAACAGTGCTCTCGTGGGTATCGCACAAGAAGGCTATATATTGGTCAACTACCAGCCCGGCTATTGTCCAAGGTGTGGAAGGGATAATAGCCTATCTACTGACTGCTGCTTGAAATTTCAAATTAAATTTTTGGGTTTTTGTATGAGGGTTTAAAGGTACTGCCTGTCCTGGTCAACAAGGACAGGCAGTACCTTTAAACCCTCATAAACAAAACCAAACTAAAGTCACCCTATGATTACTGCTCCATGCTACTATATAGTCAGGGCACTAACATGCCTAATTAATATACCATTGGCAAGCTTGGCAACCACATGATGGCAGCTTCCAGGCAGCTCCACTACTGCATATTCGTCCTTTACTTGCTCCCAACAGCCAGCATTCATGAATGACCTGCAAGGAAAAAACATTAGAATGAGTAAGATAATGCTGCTTAGAATGTGCTGCTCACTTATCATGTTGGTGACTTAAGTGTGTGCAGAGGGTGGTGGATGCATACATGGCTAAACGCATTGACCACCCATTTTGTAGCAGAGCAGCCTCAAGGGCGCTTATGCGGCTACATAATGGGCAGGTGCAGCTAGCCATATTTTTTATTACTGACATGCATTAATTAAGTTGTTACATGAGGGTGGTTCAGGCATACCATACAAGGCAAATCGCATTCTCCCGCCCATTCGTAGCAAGCAGCCTCAAGGGCGCTTAGCGGGCTACAGTAGGGGTAGGTTCAGCTAAGCCATATTCTGATATTATTGATAAGTAACATGCATTCATTAAGTTGTACATGAGGGTGGTTAAGGCATACCATACAAGGCAAATCGCATCTCCCGCCCATTCTGTAGCAAGCAGCCTCAAGGGCGCTTATGCGGCTACAGTATGGGTAGGTTCAGCTAAGCCATATTATGATATTATTGATAGTAACATGCAGTCATTAAGTTGTTACATGAGGGTGGTTCAGGCATACCATACAAGGCAAAATCGGCATCTCCCGCCCATTCTGTAGCAAGCAGCCTCAAGGCGCTTATCGGCTACAGTATGGGTAGGTTCAGCTAAGGCCATATTATGATATTATGATAAGTAACATGCATTAATTAAGTTGTTACATGAGGGTGGTTCAAGGCATACCATACAAGGCAAATCGCATCTCCCTCCGCCCATTCTGTAGCAAGCAGCCTCAAGGCGCTTATCGGGCTACAGTATGGGTAGGTTCAGCTAAGCCATATTCTGATATTATTGATAAGTACATGCATTAATTAAGTTGTTACATGAGGGTGGGTAAGGCATACCATACAAGCAAATCGCATCTCCCGCCCATTCGGTAGCAAGCAGCCTCAAGGCGCTTATCGGGCTACAGTATGGGTAGGTTCAGCTAAGCCATATTATGATATTATTGATAAGTAACATGCATTCATTAAGTTGTTACATGAGGGTGGTTAAGGCATACCATACAAGGCAAATCGCATCTCCCGCCCATTCTGTAGCAAGCAGCCTCAAGGGCGCTTATCGGGCTACAGTATGGGTAGGTTCAGCTAAGCCATATTATGATATTATTGATAAGTAACATGCATTAATTAAGTTGTTACATGAGGGTGGTTAGGCATACCATACAAGGCAAATCGCATCTCCCGCCCATTCTGTAGCAAGCAGCCTCAAGGGCGCTTATCGGGCTACAGTATGGGTAGGTTCAGCTAAGCCATATTATGATATTATTGATAAGTAACATGCATTAATTAAGTTGTTACATGAGGGTGGTTCAGGCATACCATACAAGGCAAATCGCATCTCCCGCCCATTCTGTAGCAAGCAGCCTCAAGGGCGCTTATCGGGCTACAGTATGGGTAGGTTCAAGCTAAAGACATAGATTCCGTGATATTATTGATAAGTACACATGCATTAAATTAAGTTGTTACATGAGGGTGGTTCAAGGCATACCATAGCAAGGCAAAATCGCATCTCCCGCCCATTCGGTAGCAAGCAGCCTCAAGGGCGCCTTATCCGGGGCTGACAGTATGGGTAGGTTCACAGCTAAGCCATATTAATGGAGTATTATGGATAAGTACAGCATTCATTAGTAAGCTGTTACATGGAGGGGTGTTCAGGCATGAAAGCATAACTCACCACAACTTTCTTGCCAAGTCCTAGTTTCGTTCCCTCGAATCCTCCGAGCGAGCTGTGCAAGTGGAAACAGACATCAAAGTTAGTGAATGAGTGAGTGATTCAAGTAGCTCAGTCCCCCCCCCCCCCCCCCCCCCCCCCCATCCCCCTCCCAACCCCCTTGTTCTATAGTGTTGTGTAGTGTTGTGTAGTGTTGTGTAGTGTTGTGTAATGTTGTGTAATGTTGTGTAGTGTAGTGTAGTGTACTGTTGTGTTTTGTCGTGTACGGGTCCCAGCAGCTGCAGCATATTTTTACCAAAGGCCAACTGCCCACCTAGGGATCTGCCCAGAAGCTGCAGCATATTTTGTGTGGATCCAACTCTTACCCCCCACCCCGCCCACCCACCCCCCACCCCACCCCCAACCCCTGTAGATAGCGCACCTGCATATCCTTGGGCATAATGGTTACCCGCTTGGCATGTATAGCCGCCAGATTAGTGTTCTCGAAGAGGCCCACCAAGTAGGCCTCTGTCGCTTCCTGAAGGGCCAAATTTGCCCCTGCTTGGATTCTGTAATTTCCGAAATCTTGTACAATTTGTCGAACTAGCCTCGTGTAACTACGAGGAGCAGCTTGCACTAACGAGGCAACGATCACAAGGCCAAGATGCAGTTGGCGACCAGGGCTGCTCACCGATGCATGTATGCCTTGTGATCGTTGCCTCGTTAGTAGTTGTCTCCAGTCGAAGTGAAGAAAAAAAGAGGAAGAGGAGGATCGTAGCGTAGCGTTCAGAATGCGAGTTTACAATCTGGTGGCTCGAATTGCACTTGGCCGGTTCAGTTTGTGGGTTCAGGGGTTTGGCGTGCGTGGGCTCCGTTGCCAGGGATCTTCTACTGGGCGCGGGGACAGCTGAGAGCCGGACAGGAGTACGGTACACGGTTGCTGGGAACAACAGTCCAGCTAGCACTACAACAGTTCGCGTCCCGGATTTATTGGAACAGGGAAGAGAGGAACCAACGGTGAAGGGCCAGCAAGGGTAGGAAAGGGAATATACGGTTAGCACAAGGGTCTATATTGCTTATTAACCGTAGGTATTTCGGCCCAATTTCAGCAGTGAATACAACTGCATTATTTAATGAATAACTATTCAAATCTTTGCATACCGTACTTCCTTTAAGTTACATAGACTTAGATATGAATAAGGGATGCTTTGGAATATATGTCAAAGAGGTCATCAATGTAATAAAACATGTGTATAACATACCCCCATAGACTATCCTACAGTAGGAAAATGGTCCCTGAACTTGTCAGGTACCCATATGGGATCAGTCCGATTCAGGAAAACCAAAGATCAGAAGCAGATTCGAAGGAACGAGGAAGTTCTGAGTTCAAATCAGTAGTTACCGATCTGCGCTGTTTAAACCGTAACCAGTTGAGATCCTGAACCCAATAGACTATCCTACAGTAGTAAAATGGTCCCTGAACTTGTCAGGTACCTATATGTGATCAGTCCGATTCAGGAAAACCAAAGATCAGAAGCAGATTCGAAGGAACGAGGAAGTTCTGAGTTCAAATCAGTAGTTACTGATCTGCGCTGTTTAAACCGTAACCAGTTGAGATCCTGAACCCCATAGACTATCCTACAGTAGGAAAATGGTCCCTGAACTTGTCAGGTACCTATATGTGATCAGTCCGATTCAGGAAAACCAAAGATCAGAAGCAGATTCGAAGGAACGAGGAAGTTCTGAGTTTACATCAGTAGTTACTGATCTGCGCTGTTTAAACCGTAACCAGTTGAGATCCTGAACCCCATAGACTATCCTACAGTAGGAAAATGGTCCCTGAACTTGTCAGGTACCTATATGTGATCAGTCCGATTCAGGAAAACCAAAGATCAGAAGCAGATTCGAAGGAACGAGGAAGTTCTGAGTTTACATCAGTAGTTACCGATCTGCGCTGTTTAAACCGTAACCAGTTGAGATCCTGACCCCCATAGACTATCCTACAGTAGGAAAATGGTCCCTGAACTTGTCAGGTGCCTATATGTGATCAGTCCGATTCAGGAAAACCAAAGATCAGAAGCAGATTCGAAGGAACGAGGAAGTTCTGAGTTTACATCAGTAGTTACCGATCTGCGCTCTTTAAACCGTAACCAGTTGAGATCCTGAACCCCATAAACTATCCTACAGTAGGAAAATGGTCCCTGAACTTGTCAGGTGCCTATATGTGATCAGTCCGATTCAGGAAAACCAAAGATCAGAAGCAGATTCGAAGGAACGAGGAAGTTCTGAGTTTAAATCAGTAGTTACCGATCTGCGCTGTTCGAAAGGCGCGGATCTGTAACCAGTTCTCTAAGCTCAGAACTTCCCCGTCCCTTCGAATCTGGTTATGACATTTTGTTTACTTGAATCTAATTTATCAGATATAGGTACCTAAGAAGTTTAGAAACCATTATCGTAGTGTAGGATAGCCTACTGGCGTGCAGGGTCCCAACTGGTAGCTGTTCGAAAGGCGCAGATCTTTTACTAGTTCTCTAAGCTCAGAACTTCCCCGTCCCTTCGATTCTGGTTATGATATTTTGTTTTCCTGAATCGATATAATCATATATAGGTACCTAAGAAGTTTAGAAACCATTATCTAGGTGTAGGATAGCCTACTGGCGTGCAGGGTCCCAACTGGTCGCCGTTCGAAAGGCACGGATCTGTAACCAGTTCTCTAAGCTCAGAACTTCCTCGTCCCTTCGAATCTGGTTATGATCTTTTGTTTTCCTGAATCTAAATAATCATATATAGGTACATGAGAAGTTTAGAAACCATTATCATAGTGGAGGATAGCCTACTGGTGTGCAGGATCCCAACTGGTCGCTGTTCGAAAGGCGCGGATGTGTAACCAGTTCTCTAAGCTCAGAACTTCCTCGTCCCTTTGAATCTGGTTATGATCTTTTGTTTTCCAGAATCGGAATAATCATATTTGGGTACATGAGAAGTTTCGGGATCATTATCCCCCATTGTTCATCAGGTTTGATTAGCATGACCCCCATCAGGGTTGTCTAGGTCCTGCGACGCAGATCCCGCATGCACCGCAGGCGCAGGCCCCGAGAATCCGATTCAAATATGGCGACCTGCTTCTCCGCCCATGCGCGTGCGGTTACGGCGGTACTGCATGCTGTACAGTTCAAACTGGTCAGCGCAATGGGTTAGCGCTTCAACTTAGCGGCTGTGCAAGCTTTCACTGTTCACTGCGCGTCAATTGGTTCTCGACTCAGCAATATTCCTGCAGAATAGCGCACCATGCTGCCTGCTTTCCTTGAATTAACTTGGACTGATCTATTCATAGCTTCAGCCATTCCCGAATTGCTTCCTAGATCCGTCAATACCTACATGCGCGAGCACTTTGCTTCCGCGGCACTTTGCTTTGGGAATGATTGTGCTTCAACTCAAGACTGTAGCGACCTTCTTCTCCGCCCACGCCGGCGCGTGCGGTTAAGGTACTGCATTTTTCGTTTCGTCAAGTGGTGCCTTACTTGACCAGAGTTGTGTCGCAGGCATTAAGGCAGCTGCAGCAAAATGACCTATCATGGAGCCGCAAGAGTTCCAATGCTCGAGGTGTGAAACAGGTGCGCAGTCAGATAGCGACATGCTGCCTGCTTTCCTTGAATTAACTTGGACTGAGCTTGCTTTCATAGCTTCAGCCATTCCCGAATTACTTCTGAGATCCGTCAATACCTACACGCGCGAGACCTTTGCTTCAGCGGTACTTTGCTTTGGGAATTGTTGGGAAAGTCGGAAGAATGCGCATTGCTGCCAATGTATCTCAACGAACGCTCACCAACGAACATTTGTCTGCAGGTCTCACTCTTGCGACTGGTCTCGCGTCAGAACGCCTGGATGCTTATGACCTTGAGGCTGAAGACGATGTCGTTCATGAACAAGAAGCACAGCATGCTGGAGTTTCGTCAATTCGTACCTCAGGAACTACTTCGTGGCCAACTGCACTTCCTTAGTAGCATATATATCTAGCTCTTCAATCACTAATTACTATCATGTTTAACTATCTAAGGATTCATTCATTATGGTGCTTTCAATTTCTGTAACAAAGATCGAAGAGTCCTGCTGTCCAAATATGCGCCCTCAGTCTTCAGTGCTTGCATTGCTTTACGAAAAAACAGATCTATTTGAACATGGTTTGAGTCATGTTTGAAACAACCAACCTTGTTTCAAACCTTTTTCAAGGGGCACGTTGATGACGGCTTGATTAAGATCTATCTGAACATGGTTTGAGTCATGTTTGAAACAACCAACCTTGTTTCAAACGGATCTCAATCGGTAGGTTTGATGGCCGACTGATTCAAACAGGAAACAAAGATCGATTGAATCAAGGTTATCTCCGATTGAATCTAAGAATGAATCAAACGAACAATTCAAACAGGATTTTCTTTGTTTCAAACGACCCTCAAAGAAGTACTAAATACCGACGATGTTTGATTTTGCTGCAATCTCTAAGCTCTTCTAGGTGACGCACATATTGGTTCTCGATGTTTTGGTTGATTGTCAGAAGCCATAGTGTCAATATGGCGAACAAGATTGTTGCGAATAACCTGATTATCAAAGGCATTGGTGCTACAGGGACCAAGCAAGCCGATGTATCGAATGCCTCAGAGAACATGCTCTTGTCCAGCTCCCCGCTTTTGATGAGCGTAATGACTGAACCCAGGCGTTTGACGTTTTCTATCGATGCCATGGGATCCAGCTTCACCGTCACGTATATTGCCACAATCACGAACACAAGCATTATCATTAAGTACATGACAATCTCCGGCATGTACGAGAGCCGCGAGTCTGTATTGAGATAGTTGCAACGTTTGTGGTTTGTCTGTGCCTCGTAAAAATATTTGATTGCGAGTTTCGCATCTTGCATAGACGTGCCACCCGTAGTTGTTTCCTCCGGGCTGCCTGTGCTAGTACCTTCAACGTCAATTCGTCTAATGTTAACCAAATACTCTATGGTTCGGGTTGTTGCGTTTATGAGATCGAAGCTGTTAACGTCAACGACGTGAGACTGACGGTCCAATATCGCTAGGCTTTTCTTGAACATAACTTCTGTGATTCCCACAACCGTGATCGCTAAACATGTCAGAAATACCGTGAACAACACCGTATCCCAGTACGGCTGCTCTAAGTTCCTTATGAACGAGTCTGTGATGACCATGAAGCTCGAAAACAGGATGAACAAGACGATTAGGACGATGTGCCCTAGGATCGCTACGCGTGTGAGCTTATCTTTAGCAGGGATGTACCGCGGAAAGATATTTTTTTGGTCGCGCATTTTTTCGATAATCGGAACGACGTTCCTAAGAAACGCGATCCACTTTGTATCTGTCATGTCTTGAACCTTCCTACGCAACCCGTAGTCGGAGATGAGAGATACCAACGGCGATTTTTTCATTGCCAATATTTTGGTATCTGCGACCCTTAGTGTGTCGAGCATAATCCGTCTTATGTGCCTATCGAAGTCCTCCAACGAGTACGCCTTAATTAACTGCCCCTCAATGACCTTCCGGAACTCTAGCAAGTCAAACGCAAACCCGTACTTGTGCATGACGTCGGAGATATCACTGGCGATGTAGTCTCGCTGGTCGAGCAATAAAAACGCGCACGAGCGCGCGTTCTTCGTCATCTGTTCAAACAACGTGCTGACGTCCACGCGAAGGTAGAATTCTTTCACGTCATCTCCGACTCGTTCCCCGCCAGTCAGAGGGAACTGACTGAAAAACGAAAGCACGGATATTTCGTTGGAAGACTTTAACGCTTTGTTTTCGAAGACCGCGTCGCATTCTAAGGCGTTTCTGTATTGTTGAAACACATCCCTCTTGATATTGGAAATGACGACATTGCTCTTTATCTCGAACCCTATATTCGTCAAGTTAGCAGTTGTGGGTACATATCCTCCAATGAACAGACGTTCTATCGTGTTCTTAGGAGGTTTCCTCATCGCCACAAATATGGAGCCGATTTCATTTTTGTTTTGTTCCGTGATGAAGCACTCTTCGATAGCCGCATACGACTTGATTTTAAACAAGTACCCCTCAGGCGATTGAGGGCGTGAGCAAGCGAAAACGGCGACAATACAATTATCTTCTGCAGCCGCTGCGAACATTCTCCACGCCGCAGCTTTGGTTTCGCATCTCACCGGAGGGCTAATGAGCCACTGTTTTAACGGTTGCTCTAGAAAAGCGCCTTGTTGTAGATCCTTTGGTATAAATTCGTCGTGTAATCGCACATGCATAAATTCCAACACTTTGGGGATGAACAATTTCCCGATTTCTTCTCGAACGATACCTGGGACCGTAGATTTTGTGACTTGGTTGTCGGCAGTTTGTTTCTCGAAGAAGCTCCTCAATGCGGAGAATTTGGAGTGTATCTCTGTCCATACGGTGAGCCGATCGAAACGATCGTAATTGTTTTTGATTTGTTGCAACGCAACGAGCACCCCCTCTTTGTCTGCAGAACACGATTTTTCCACGAGAGTTACAATGGGCGGAGCTGTTCCCTGTTTGTCTTGGTTGCATGCAAAAGCAAGCGTCTTCGTTGTTGAGATTTCAGTGCGTGGGAATACTCCATCCAGAACATTGTCAATATCTTGTCCTGTGATTTTGAGTGCGGCGAGCTTTATCAATGGATTGTCGCTTAGTTCTGTGCTATAGAAACTAAGAAGGGTGTGCGTCGGTTTGTTCACCTCGAATTCGTATTGTCGTACTCGTTCTCCCATGGTGATCATGACTACCTTTGTGAGCAAAGATGTCACGGCTACCAGGAGAAGGATGTGGAAAATCTTTTCCAGTATTCCGATGATGTTTATAGAGTTGTCGATACCTTTGCACAAGAGAAATGATAGAATGATCGTCACTGAAAGAAGAACGATTGAGATCATACCCATAGTGGATTGAATATCCGATTTTTGCGCATTGACGTAAGACTCTGCTTTTTTCACCTCCTTTCCCAAAATCACCAATTGGGGGGCTATATTGTTCAAAAGCCGTACTCAACGCGACTTTGTGAGCTCGTCGTCCGGTTTGTTAAGTGTTTCGTACCTTAGAGAATAAAGGTCCAAATCTTGAAGATCCTCGTTTAGCTGCCTATGAATCTCGCGTAAAATAGCCATAGGACGCGCAAACAAACCCATTTCTACCTTTTATTCTCGTTACAATTTTAAAAATTGTACATTCGCACGTTTGAGAACAACAACTGCAGTCGGCGGAACGAAATGTACGACATCGCTGACTTGTAAATCCACATGTTCAAATATTGGTGGGTTTAGGGTGGGATATGTGAAGAAGACGGATGTCGCTTGGGTTCAAGAGTCACAGGTAAGGCGTCCTGTGTCTCTAAAAGGTACATCTTGAACGCGCTCGACATGCGAAATTAAAATGTTGTTTCAAGCAGTTCAATATTGTCCAAATCGCGACACCCGCAACTAATGGGTGGACAAAACGGTATCAAACCAAAAAGACTCGAAAAGTTAAAAAATATGTTCCGTAAGAAAAAAGGGGAGAAAGGTGATGAAAAAGGGAAGAAAGGTGATGAAAAAATGAATAAAAAAGGGGAGAAAGGTGATGGATAAGGGGAGAAAGGTGATGGAAAAATGAATGAAAAAGGGGAGAAAGGTGATGAAAAAATGAATGAAAAAGGGGAGAAAGGCGATGAGAAAGGTGATGAAAAAATGAATGAAAAAGGGGAGAAAGGTGATGAAAAAATGTAGATGGGATGAGTTTGGGAGGATTAGGAGGAATGTTTGGTGGCGATAATGGCGGTGGCGATAATGGCGGTGGCGATAATGGTGGTGGCGGTATTGACGAACGTACGACAACACTTCTAGTATCGTAATATATTGTGCTGTTGCAGTGAAAAACTTTGTTTTCAAGGGGCTGAACAGCGATTTTTTGAAATGGTTATGTGAATTTCTGAAATCTCTCTTGTTCATTGTTGTCGCAGTGTTGGTGGTATACTTGATTTATTACATGGTGAATAAACGTCATTTACGTATGTTTCAGTTATACCGATCCGTCAACTTTGAAGATTTTAGTTTCAAGTATAGCACCGATGTTTTGACATCTATATAGCAGATCCAAACGCAGCTATCGGATCCCGATGTTGCGGGTGCTTTCAGCGTGAACGCATCGAAACTGTCTAGTTCTATTTCCAGTTTAATGGGGTCAAGGAGTGTCGATGATGTTCGGAGTGATCTGAACACTTACTTTAGATTTGAGAATTCCCTCCGTAGGCTAACTTTGGCCAGAAAAGCTGATATATTGTACAACACCGATAGATTCACCACCGACGAGCTTGTGGACAAGAGTCTTGTGTATGAGTTTTTAAAGAATGTAGGGGACCCTGTTGATGCTATATTCGATGCGTCCAAGAGTTTCTCTGAACACTTCGAGGAAAATATGCGCACACACGAAGACCCTTCCACCGTCAAAAAGACGTACGTGTTCCGATCGCACGTCCACAACCTAAAACTACAAGGGTCATACTTACCTCAATTGAAGAGCATCGCGAGCATGCGCTCCAAGGGGTCTGGTTTGGCAGTACAGTGGTTTGTACGTTACGGCAATTTGATCAAGGATTGGTGGTCGGTAAACGTCCCTAACTCATTCAAAGAGTTCCCCACGCATTTCATGGATACGCTCAAACTAATGCTAGAGAAGTGGCAATCACTTGGCCAGAGTCTTGCTAAAATCCCTTGCAATGTTTCCTACCTGGATGATGCAGAACGAAAGAAACACTGCAAAGGATTTCAGGGTTCCAAAGCGAAGGATGCTTGTGACGGTAACTTGAATGCTGGTGATGATGATGATGATGATGATGATGACGAGGAGATCAGGGAAGGGTTCATCGGTTTCCTAAAATCGATCGCAGACTTTTTCACTTCTTTGGTGGACATAGCCAAAGCGATCGCATCGTTGTTTGTCAACTTCCCAAAAGACCCTGTAGGAACTATCATAGGTTTATTGTGCATTATAATCGGTGTCGCCGTAGGACTCATCCTCATCATTGTGTACGCTATATTCACGCTATTGGGACTGGCATATGTAATTGCATTCATGGTCTCCTGGGCTTGGGCCCTTGTATTACCTGTTGCAATGGTACTATTTTACCTGTTGTTGAGCATCATATTTATTATCCCATTCCTTTTGTTGTTCATAATTGACCTGATGCTCCAGGGTGCTTTGATAAAGTTATTCGCGTGCAAAACACTTCCATCCGAGTGAGTTGACAATGCGAACTACATTTACGACAACTACTACGAGCGATCGATCGCTTACATTGGATTGGTCATGAAACCGTGTACGCGCCGATTCCGGCCTGTTGGCGTATTTTGCGAACGGATGAGACCTGACATGCCCGACTACTTCCCACACCAACTAATATACAAGATGTTTTCGGGCAACAAACCTACTGTGTCTGCTGGACCTACCGTGTTCGACAGGTTTCGGTCATCGGATCCCTACAATGTGCACCACCCCGAGACGAAGCGGAAATTCGTTCGCGACAGTTGGAAGACCAAAGTCATGTGGAACAAAAAATGTACGGACGTTTTCTCGGACTACAACTACATTGTGAAACACGTGTGCTTGGATCCGTCGCAGACGGCGACAACACCTGGCGAAGAAGACACGTTGCGATTGCTTTGCAAGGACGCCTTCTGCTCTAATAGGGATCTTGTCAACTCAACATCTAACAACTCATTTTGCTCCGAGATCAAGTACCCATCGATGGAGAAGGATGACGAATATCAGATGAAATACTCGTCCGGAACAGCCGAGATATTCAAGCAAACTTGCAGCGTCATGATGTTAACGATTTCAGTTGTCATCGTTATGATGTCGCTTTTCACTATATCGCTCGTCATCGTGGCCCAGTCAAAGAGAGGGGTGATGAAACAATCGTGAATTACCCGGTTTTCACAACCATCTTTGCATGCCAAAGGATAATCAGGATGATCAATGGGTATGCAATGCGGATCAGAACATCTTGCCACCACTTAAAATTCCGCGACATCTTTACCCGATCTGATGCGACCTTCAAGTAAAAACAAGCAGTGTGGTGCAATGAAACCGCGAACAGTATGGCCAAAGACAAAATGATGAGCTTTCCAACACTACTACGCCGATCCCAAAACATCGCAAGGTATCCCGAAGAATTACCCGCACCACCATGTTCAGGTTGGTACGTTCGCTGCTCCATTTCAGCGAATTGCTCCTCCAACTTGCCCAACTTTGATACTGCATCCGACCTCTGATGAGGAGCCTGATGAATATGTTGTTGGTGGATTCCTTGAACTTGGATCTGATTTTTCATAATTCGTTGTTTTTCATGGACATGCTGCTGCTGCTGCTGTTGCAACTGTGTTTGTTGTTGTTGTTGTTGTTGTTGTTGTTGTTGTTGTTGTTGTTGTTGTTGTTGTTGTTGTTGTTGTTGTTGTTGTTGTTGTTGTTGCTCCAAATGTTGTTGTTGTTGTTGCACGTTAAGATGCACTTCGTTCTCTAGTTGTTTGGTCAGTTTCTTGGCGTCGTGTTTCTCAATCACGGTTTGGTACTCTTGTTTCTGTTGCTCTTTCTGCTGTAGTTGTGGTGGCTCTACAGTTCCCAAATTTTGTGAATATTGTTGTTCCTCGACGGATTGCGGATCGTTATATATTTCGTACAGGTTACCTGTGTCTGGACTGGAACCGCTGGTAAGTTCCATCATTTTTTTGTGGGGATATTGATGATACTGTCTGTGGGACAGTGAAGTGAAACATATTATCATATGGAAATAAATGTGCATCGCCGTTAGAAAAATGGTTGGCCGACTTTGGTGTAATTGAAAAACTTCCCACTCAACACAAGTCTTTGGGGGTGAGCGATATCCCACTTTATTTTGAGAACAACTGTAGGATCGTTGTGGCTGGTTTGAAGGTGCTCGTACAACGCCATGTACACTCTAGGAAGCCTGACGATATGTCTAGTATTGCCTCCCCTTCCACGTATGCGGCGTACGCCTTTTCGTAAAACACACGTGACTCCGTTCCGCCCTCCTCGTGTTTGCGAGACCTTCTTCCGATACCCCGCCGCGTGCATCGCCCAGACGTCGGGGTGCGCCGCGAACTGGGCACCGTTCGGGCTACTAGATAAAGACAAGACAAACTCGTTGATTGCGGCATTTAGAGCTTCCGGTTTGCCTTCTGAGTTTTTGCTTGCGTCGAACAGCTTGCAGAATGGCTGGTTCCATATCAGCAGGTTGTTGGACTGAATGGTAGACACCGCGGACCCAATCTTTGACCCGTCCACGAATACGTTGTGCGAGGAGACGTACATGCGTAGCCCCAGGGTGTTGGTGACGTAGTGCAAGTGTATGGGCGTGGGGAGGCGGACCGGAAGCATAGCCCTTGCCATCGCCTCCGCGGCCTTTGGCGTCACTAGGTACGTCGTCGCAGCTGGAGGGGTCGGAAGGACATTTCAGGATGTCCAGTTCTGGGAATCTGAGGTCCTCCGTTGGGGGATGGTAGGGGCCGATGAACAAGACATCGCGTCCGCTGCTCCCTCCTGTGTATGCGCGTGAAGCGGGCGAAGTTCTCTTCTGCTCTCTTGGGTGACTAGCGTTGTCAGTCACATCTTCCACAACAGACGAGAACCTCCGGTCTCGGTGGTTTGATGTGCTCTTGTTCGCCTATTCGTGGAGTGCGGCTCTGTGGTTCAAGTATTATATACTTGTCGCAGGTTGATTGAGGGGGCTGAACCGACCTGAACTTTTCGTGGATATTGTTCGAGTTGATGTCCAGATTTGGTCCGCGTCTTGCATGTCAGTAGAATGCGTTTGAGGTTGCCTCTGGCTGCTTCGGGGTCATGATGTCGGTCTATCATCTCGAATGGTGTTTTGTTTGTGCTTAGGAGGCCAGCACGTGGACAGGAGTTGCCAACGGACTCTGCGCGTGTTTCGCAACAAACTGGGGGCGTGCACTAACATCACGCTTTGTGAGGGGGGGAGACCTTCTCCTCACAAGCCCAAACTGTTTGTTTCCTCATCGCTTTGCATGATGTTTTCTTTTCCTTTTCGGGATAACGAACAAACAATTTATGGAGACCACCGGCGCGGGTGCAATTAATTATTGTACGTGTCATGGCCAACTTGGCTCTATTGAATTCGTTTATTTAATATTCGTTTTTTTTGAAAATAACTAACTAAGGCAGGAATGCTCCCAAAAAGCTTCCAAAATAAGTCAAAATAAAACTCACAGGATGCATCATAAATGGTGCCTCATATCAAGTATCTTTATAACCCACCTATGATTTCATATGTTTTTCATTCGTTTTTTTGTGTTGATGTACATGGTGGCAATCGCGGCTCATAATTTACTTAGTTTTTACACAACGCACTCCTTAACAAAGGCTCGATTCAATACAACGATTTTGACGCACTGTAAGGAGGTCCGTGCCAAAGCTATTGAGCTTTTCTCGTCTAAAGACATTCAAAATGACATTATTAAAAAGAGCCGCTACCGAATAGCTCTTGATAGTAAAACATCCCAGGACAGACTCGTTTTGGATAAACAAATTCCCTACATGCATGTCCGGTGGGTAAGTTTCATACAAGAAGAAATTAGTATTAACAACATAAAATAATGGATCAATGCTCAGTGACCTAATCGATTTGGTGCCGAAGGATGGTTGCCCATCCTCCATGGAAAGAGATAACTGGGGGCGATACAAGTATAGGGGGGAATTCTGCGTTAAAACACTTTCCACCTTTGTCTGGTGACCTCTGTGTCCCGTAGAGTTAATTAATGGTTGTTGCTAAAAAGGGCCATTTTCCAGCTTCCAAATAATTGATACAGGGTTCATGATCTTGTCAAAATTATCATTGAACGGATCGTGCGGAAAACATGGCAGTGGTCGAGACAGCTGACATGAGGAAACCCATCTGTGAAGAACGTCGTTGCAAGTCGAATACTGTGAAGTCTCCCTCTGATGCAATGTAAAATCAAATCAAAATGACATTGTCGTCTGTAAATTTTTTTCTTATCA